>JAABKM020000025.1:6704664-6739333 GCA_016277805.2 Papilio aristodemus | reverse complement strand
ATTCGGTTTCATAATAATTTACTTTTTAATAATGAATTTAACCTTAGAATTTTCTTTTTTGATGAAATAGTAGACATTATTCGGTGTCGGACAAGTATCGAAGGCGTGTTGTCCAAAAGGACAAAACAACTGTGACACCGTGAAGCTACCTGGATCACATAAGTCAGGACCGTGACTCGGCATCATGCCAGAATTTTTTGGCACGAAAATTATTGCAAGATCGACTTTTGAGACACCGATAGTTACTGTGTTTTAAAAGCAATATAAATCTTAGTTCATAATGGTATTCATTACGTATATGAATATTATTAGTTTTATAGTTTTCCAAATTGTTTAATCTCTTTTGGTGTATTTTAAAAAACCTACTTTAATCTCCAAAATTCGTTTCTTTCTCGCATTGCTCAAATTTATCAAATAGTGAAATAGTACAGTACGTGTTTTATTGTTTCAAAATCAATGGGTTCGATTACTGATGATGCACTTGTAGTACTTTATATTAAAATAAATACAAAATATCACGAAACAGTGAAATGATAAAACAGAAAGAAACATTTTTGTTCCATGACACAAATCCACGAACGTGTCTTCCATCAGTGCGAACTATTATGCCTGAACACGATCCGATGTAAGTGACGGGCTTTATCTCCGACGCCGAGTGCTCACAATCACACACAGCACGCAAAACGAGCCCATATCACAAATGGATTAAAACTTATACGTACAATGTTTATATATATACACTATTAATATCTTTATCAATAGAAATTATTCCCAAAAATGTTGAACTAAATTTATTAGATACTTAATAGTAGTAAAACATCGCTATACAAGGTAGTTGTACGAGGCAACATGTATCGCGGAAACCGTGCCACGATGAAATGCCAATCATATGTAAATCGTCTTTATTTTTATCTAAATTTTATCCAAATCACTATAGTGTAATAATTATTGTTATAACTATCAAAATACTTACTCCTATGCAAGTAACATTTATATAGTGATTATCAAACATATGTAATCCGCTTACGACACAGTATGCTCGGGGATCGTAAGGTAAACGAAAGTTCCTAATATAAACCAAAATCCAGCGCTGAAACAATTTAACACAAACAAGTGATATGTTTACAAAGCTACGATATATTCCGTCTGAATGCGAATTAATGAATACGCGATGTTTTAGTACTTTGTTAATAACAATCATAATAAAACTTAAAAGTTCATTGATTGCTGAACTTTTAAGTTAAACTTACATTAACTTTAAGATAAACAGTTCAGTGCTTCTTACGAGTATAAATGATATTTTTGGGAACAGCCAAAACTTAATTTAATGTTTAGTATATTATATAACTAAAACCTTAATTTATCAACCGGCAAGTGGACATATATTAACAACAGTACTTGTAACTTACCGCCTACGTACAATGGCATTATTACTTGTAAATGACAAAGATCACGAAACTATTCCACGTTTTTGTGCGTACATCTCAGCTGTAGGTTTAACCAAATATAAATGTGTATAAAATGTTAATATTTACTCAAATTAATTATGTGTAGTGAGAATTTGTGTCTGGATAACGAAATCTTATGCAATACAATGGCAATTTTAATTAGTTATAAGTCAATTAAATGATAATTTACGACTACCTTATGTAAATTCTCACAGTATGTTTATTACACGATGTATTAAAATTGTCCCCTCAACAAGTTTTGTTAGGTGGCAATCAATTTTGATATATTAACTCTCAAATTAACAACAATTGCGAGAAAGTATCATAAATATATTGTATAAAATTTACTATCAGATATCTCAGGTAATAAAGTATGTAGACTTGTGACTTCTTATAACATACAACTGCAGTGCGAAAAATAACAGAAAATATTTATTCTTCTAAAGGTGAATTCTTTTAGGTGGTGTGTTTAGGTTGCCGTGAGTTTCACACCTAAACTCAAATCTGAACCGGGAAACACAGACAAGGTAAAGTATGTTATTACCGGCATTAATTATAACAATAATTGTTGGAATCGTTTACTTTGCCCTTGAATTTTATTTGCTGCCATTTGTAATAAAAAAAAAACCGTCTGTGCGAAGCGTTATGTCTATTGTTCTTTAATAAGATAAATTGTGACGTGAATTTTGTGCTTGTGGTTTATTCTATATGTTAGTATTGTGGAACGGAACTGAATGTCAATTTATCATTTGGTCTTTTAACCTTAATAATCCTTTTCTTATTTGAATCCTTTTGCTACATCACCTTCATCTAAGACCATCTCGCTTGTTATGTCATTTGGCTGGAAACCAATATGCATTTAATTCATGGAAATTCTAGCGAATCATTATCTCTATTAATAAATAAATTTGTTAAGTAAATTCCGGTTTTTAAAATTGCCAAATATTTTAAAACAGACTTTTAATCATTTTTTATGTTCAAATGTAAACATGATATCATAATGCTATAACTGACTTGAGTCGTAATTCTTGCAACATTGTTATGATCATAAATGTATACATGCATATATTAATGTTATGGCAAATACATTGGACAGCATGGCGTCAAAATAAATAACACTCTTAAATTACATGGATACAATGGATAAATACTTCAGAAAATTTTTATACGATGATTTATAAAAAAAATCGCACGTTACTTATAAAAAAAAAATAAAATTCAAATCGGCTTTTTTTTCCATCAATATTTGATTTTCCTGAAGGTCTTTCAGACGTAGCTTGATGATTAAGTTTCAAAACGAGAAAATAAGTTTTAATATAAACATGTTCCTTAGTCATAAGGAAAGTCGCGGAACTATGATGACATACGTAAAACAATATCACAAGTCAATGAAAGAAATAAAGTAAAATACATTAAGGTTTTTTATTTCCTTATAAAAAAACTGTATATAGTAGATTGTGAACTGTAGCACCTATATTACAATTTATATGTAACTATATACTAAAAATAAATAAATAACTTGATAATGTGTTACGGGTAATTGCCCCTCTTACTAATTATTTTGAAGTTTCTAGGGAATATTTGAAAAATACATGCAAAAAGTGTATGCTTGCTTATTTTGTTTTTTGACGTCTTTTCAAATATATCAAAATAATATTGAAACAATGTTCAAGGAGTTACATTAAATACTTCTACATGCACTATGCATACATGCACGTTAGTTACGGGCACTTTTTATAGGCTTTCTTTTGTATGTCACTAATCTGATCGATGTAAGTCCACATATGGCGTCCCTTAACAACTCTATATCTCACTTAGAATTATTTAATTTTTATTGATTTAATTTTTTACGTAAGCATTTTGAGTAGGGACTACATAATATTTTCATTTCAAAAGATCTGATGCTTATAATCAAAAAGTAACCAAACATATTAATTTTTCATCACATAAAATTGTGTTCATGTTACGGTTCACTTGCAAGGGGCAGGTGAGTGAGGTTTCGAATATAAATTTCTCATTAAACTTTTGCAAACCCTTTGAAACAAATTTAATTACAAAAGTTTCTTCGGGATTCTTAAGATTTTCTAAAATGTTCCGACATCCGTTTAAAAAATAACATAGAATCGGATTTAGGTCGCTTGAGTTCATAGCTTGAGTGTTACTTTGTGTATTTATCATGGCAAAACTACAATTTAAAATCTTTCTAGTGAAACATAAACTGTTATAAATCGTGAACTGAACTAATTTATCGTAATTTATTGTATATTTCTCAATAGTTAATGAATGCTTCGGTGTTGCAGTTTTATTATGATACGGCTGCGTTGGTGAGGTATTGGGTTATAACCCTGGCTCGGGCATAGCATGATATTCAAGTTTATTTTATTTTTATTAAAATTACGTTCGCCGTAATTTTTTATATGAACATTTATTTCAATAGTTAAATATTTGTAAAATCGTGAATTGCCTTGCGCTGTTAAAGCTTAGTGGGAATAGACAATCATGAGTCTGGAAGTTTAGTACACGATATGTGATAGACATAACCCAAATAACAGAATTTTCTATTCGTTCATATGTTCGTATATATTCCTTTATATGATATATCCATATGGATATGGCATCTACATACAACAGCTTGTCAGTTACTGATACTAACCTTAATGTCCTTCGAATAAAAAACTACCTAATTAATGATAAATTCCTTGAAAGCATGTTGTAATTAATTACTTTAGCGTTTCATGATTATGTTTAATTTCGTGCAGTCGATTAATGCCTTGAACTCAGAACAAAGAAATTGAATTGCATTAAACGTTTCTTTACAGACCTAAATGAGTTGTATTATTTTTCAAAGTAAACTTTGTTTTATCCAGATTTATCTCATCTATTCGGACGCTCGCTATTTATTTTAGATCCGACTATATACATTTTGTTTCACTTTTGTTGATAAAGGATTTATTTTTTTTTATCATATATAAATTATTTTTGCTATCGAAATCGTACTTCATTTAGCGGACAAACTTTATTTTACATTAAGAATTAATCATGGATTGCAAACCGTCCGAGATTTAATTAAAAGTCAATAAATTCTTACACTATACAATACTTACACTATACATAAGTACCATTCTACACTGACTCATCTTTGGTACATGAAATAGTACTTTTTATTTGACAAAATCCAACATACCACTAGATGGTTTATTTACTGTTTACGTTGTCTAAACATATAAAATAACAAACTTTTATATAATAAGTCTGTTATAATTATTTGAATTCGTGATCAGATAAATGAACGTTATTCAACCGACTACTGGGGCTTAAAACTAAAAGTCATTGTAAAGGTGAGGTTAAATTGATAAATATCTGCCTTTTGTCTCCTCTTTTCTCGACACAAAAAGAAACAATGAGTGGTGCGGAGGCAAACATCCGCCGAGTCGAATGTAATCATACTTTACTCCACACAGCGCCCTCGTACGTACCGTTTTATTATATTTATTGAGTTTCATTTCACTCTATTTCATGTCACTGAAACAGACGGATCTAATCATGAACAATATTTGACTTCACTCGTATTCCAGAATTGTAATTACGACTACTTGATTGGTAACAAATTATTTATTAGCAAATATTAAACAATGTTTACTTCACAGTAATGTTTAGAAATACAATAAATCTAACGCAATAACATAAATTTACTTTATTATTTTACAGTAAACATTTGGGAACGTACAAAATACATATTGGATCGTTATTTTATATCTATTTTATTATATATCATAGTAAATATTATATATTTAGACCTCGTAAGTGTAATTTGTTTACCAAATGCGATAGCCTCTATTATAATATCATTTTAAATTTTATAATGAAAACTGTGTTCATATGTAACATAGAAACAATACATTGCATTAATGTCCTTGGATAATCGATTGGCATGACGGCGGCAAGCGATTAGTGCTCCTTTCTTAGAGCCATTTATTTCCATAGTTACGTCGCCGTTGGTACGTGAAATAATTGAAATGCCGAATGGTTACGAAATAGCTGATGCATCACAGACTGAACACGCTCCGCTAGTTATTATGTTTATAGAATCGAAAGTTACGACGTACAACGGAAAGTAAAACTATTGTGTTGTTTCTTTCAAACTAGAATAGTTGTATGACCTTGTTCTCTATTTTATGCATAGTGAATATTCCTTACTAAGGCATTATTCATTTGTTACAATGGTACCATTTAAAGTAAAACAGTCATCAATTTAAATTAAAATTAAATCAACTTAAAACGTACGAAAATATATTACGCATGATTTAACTATGTCGTATCCTAATAAAAATCATACAAACTTTTATAAAAATACACTAAAGTCTAACCTATATCTGTACTGTACGCTTTAAGACCAATGTCCCAATTTAAATTGTAATTTTTTTTCGCGAGCCGCACATAGATTAAATCTTATTAATAATTTACAAAACTTATTTATAATGAATGTTAAATGGGAGAAAGTCTATAACATAAATTCAATTTTATAAATGCTTGGTGGGGCGCATAAACACGGTTAATGGTTTTTCTATTCGTATCAAGATTCTGAACTCAGTTAGCGAAGTAGTTCATATACTTATTGGGATAGGTTCTACTGCTTAATAATACGAAGCGAATAGAAATAAAGTTAGTGGAAACAAATAAAGTTTAGCAAGAAGGGTAGAACTTCTACAAGATAGATACTGAGTGCCGTCGGGGATCATAGCTAGCCAACTATATTTGAACGGAAGATTAGCTTGGAGTCTCTTTAGTTGATCACTATTATTAACCGCGTAATCAATTAAGTCTGCGCGTGTTATCTAAGAAAGACATTTTTTTAAAATGAATCTGAAATCAACCATAGAGTAGTCATTGAACGGCTCTGTCTTTCATGTTAACATTGAGGGAAACAAGTATTAAATATACGGAAAACCGGTGTAGCGGGAAACACCCTTTTATGAATGTCATCATTCGTCACCAAATATGTTCAATCCTACCCACGAAAGCCTGGGCAATCCGACTTCTCGGTTACGTGGCTTAAAATAATATTATATAATAACAAAACAATTCTTTCATTTATTTTTGTCCTCCAACAAATGTTGACATAAACAAAATAAGTGAAATGTTTTATGTTACAAAATTATGTTACGGTTAAAATTTTGATAAGTTTACAAAAAGAGGCAGGCATAGTTTACATATTGAGCAATGTCGAACGGAAGTAACACAAAGCAATATACTTTGTTAAAATTCAAAAGTTCCAACATGTCGAAAAAGTATTAGTAGAGTGTTGCTAAAAAAATGATGGTAGGGAATGTCACTGAAGAAAAACTATCGATCACATGTATTCTAGTTGGTGTTTGTTTAAATGTACTGATGTAAAAGCGAAAGTCTGTCAACACATTTTAGCCACAAAAATTCGTTAATTAAACTAATCTTCCGTCAATCAGGTGCATAAATTTTTAACTTTAAAAAAATGTATCCACGAACAACCATGAATCTTTTTACATTAAACGTTTAATGCTTCAAACGAAAGATTTAATTAAATCTGGTTAGTCCGACAGGATAACGGAAAGGAAAACTGTCTAATATGTTCAAAATGATTTTAAATCCTATTATGCCGACGCTGCTAACATTTCCACTATTCCTCAGTAAAGTTAAAACTACGAAGGAATTTCGGTTTTATATTCTTTATTCCCTTTATTCCCTTTTGGTATTTCGTCATAGATTAAACCCTTATACGATTTTTTTTTATTAAAAATATAACAATACCAAAGAACACTGTAATACAGTAGGCAGTGTCAAAAATATTAAAATTATAAGAATATTATTTGTGGGTTGTACTCAGGCAGTACAGCACGAAGCGGTATAGAGTGGCGCAAAGCGGAATTAATCAGTATTGATGTGAACATGACGTGAACTCCATGAAGGATTAATTTTACTGCACACCGATATGACTAAAAACCTATATTAGAATTTGTCATACATCTATTGTTGTAGATATCTTATTTTAAATAAAGAAGTAGACAAGTTAACAGTATTCATGTTTCTATATCGATACTGTGCTAGTAGTGTAACGAATTCTGTAAAACATCGATATACGAGTACATAGCGATGCGACAAAAAGATAAAACATTAGTTGAACATGAATGTTAAAATGTAAATCCTCTGGATTAAAATGTAATAAACCAGGTAAATCCGCTTTAAAATGTCCATTAGTTCCGCAACATTTCGAAATGTTTCCTTAAAGTTGCAAACTATTTAACTTTCCTTTCATACTGCTGTAATGAGAAATGTGCGCGTTGATAACTTTGTCCTGTGAACTAAGCGGACGGATGAAAGCTACGATCGCACCGGATCCTTTGACATTTTCTAGTTATTAAACGTAGATGAAATTCGAATTAAACCAAGATATGACTGATATGATTTATCAAAGATTATAAATTTTTCGGAACAGATTTGAATTACCTCTGATATGTTTAATTCAGGAAGAGTGATTTTTTTTAAACGAATAAATTAACTAAAACCCCACCGAATATCAGCTAGACGATCGATTGATGGATGTACAAGTTAGCTTGTCTACTTTTATCTTGATGGTATCCATGTTATAATCAAGTGAAGAATTTTATAATTTTATCCATTTAATCAGTACTAGCTTAAAGGAACGTTAATTCGAACGCCACATCATGAAGATCGATGCAGAATTCTATTCGAGACATATGTAACCTCACAGTCTGAATCAATACGAATTCCTGTCTACCAGTCAAAGCATTCCATATTAATTTATTTCATGATAAAGGTTGAAGTCAAAGCAAGTATTGTATTCAGTCGATCGGTTCGTCTTCCCGTCGAAGTCTTACGTCTGTTTGATTCCTTTGAACGCAAGTATTACTAGAGTCAGACTAGAGGTATCAGTTGCTAGTGATAGATTAATACATAGTATTGCAAAGTGAAGGTTGGCAGAACACCTAAAACATAATATTTTGAATATTTTAAGTTCATAGATGTCAATGGACAGCCTTTAGAAAACGTTAGTAAATATAAACATTTGGGATATTGGGTTGATGATACAGGAGATCATAGTCTCGAAATAAGGTGTCGCATAGAACAAGCCCGGAACGCCTTCTTTAAGCTGAATACCATTAACACGTTGTTATATTTTCTCCATTCTCCTGTATGGTGTCGAAACAGGGGCCCTTACCGAATCGATGAGTAAGAAAATCAAAACCTTCGAAATGTGGGTATATAGGAGAATGTTCAGGATATCTTAGAGGGACAAAATAAAAAAATGTAACAGTGGTAAGACGCATGAAGAAAAAAACAGAAATGATGTTTGCAATAAAAAGAAGAAAGTTTGAATACTTAGGCAACATTATGAGAAACGTAAAGTACGAAATGCTACAACTCATCATACAGGGAAAGCGAAGTGTTGGACGAAAAAGAATATCCTGACTAAAGAATCTTTTGCCAATGCTTTGGGAAGAGCACCCTTTCGAGTTTCCGTGCAGCGGTATTTAAGGTTCAGATTGCTTTAATGATTGTCGACTTTCGAAAGAAGATGGAACCTTAAGATGAAGAATAGATTTTAAAGTACACAGGGGACACAACAATACAGGAAAGTGGTCCGTGAAAACAAAATATATGGTATAAAAATAACATTTTTGTGCTAAGTTACAAGTAAAAACATATATTAAACTGATCATAGTCATTAATATTAATTAATATACATTAATTAGTATTTATCACAATGTTCAGAGTTTTCAAGAGTTTTCACAATATAAGTGTATTCATTTGTTATACAAAATTCGTAAATTCCAAAATCTAAGAATCGTACGTCGTCAAAGAGCACGTCGATAATTTCGTGTTGCCGTGTTCTGTAGCATCCTGTTAATTTCATAACATAACTACTACAAGAAGATATCCTTTATTGATACGAAATCGTAGTTAAAATACTAATTAACTATTAAAAACTTTTCGATATTATTCAAATATTCAAACAATTAAACAAACTTGGATCATCCAATTTTCGGCCAATCTTCAATCTTCTGTTGTACATTTCAGAATATTCCTCGTTTATAAATACAAATAAATAGATTACTTAGTTTTATGATTGTGACAACCATAGCATTAGACGGATGTTAGTGAGTGACAGTCAGCTATCGGATTAATTTGCAGAGAGCATCCGTTCTGTACCCACCTAGTTATTGATATGCAAGTCAAAGCCGAGCATTATTATTCACTACTTGTTAATTAAAAGCATCTGAATGGCTTTGTAGCGACTTACTTAGTGTTCAATTAGATCAAAGCTCTGCAGACCGTAGCTTAATTAAGATGTGCAGACATGCAGCTCGCTTTCATCCTTTTGTTAAAATTTCGAACTAACGATGCCATTTTGAATCTGAGATTATCTTACATAAAGCTTCTTTTCCTTGTGAATAAACACACGGTTATTTTGAAAAGTTAATTAGTTACTTAGCACAAAAATGTGAGTTTTCTCTTTATATTGTTAATGTAATCTACAATAATAAATAATACAATGATTCCATAATTCCGTATTCATACGTAACATTAGTACTAAACGTAATTATGTTTGTAGAACATGATATATTGTCATGTGTACTAAAAAAACATACCTTACGCCTGTATTCCCCACGAGGTAGACAGAGGTGCAACTGGTGCATCCACATTTCGCCGTATGTTTTTCCGTACCGTAGTTGGCGAACCTATCGCTATACCCGGCATGAATTCCAAAGTCCGGGCTGCTATGAAATTGAAAAAAAGGAAATATAATTTTCTCGACCCCGAAATCGAACCCGTGACCTCAGCGTTGCAACCGTACCGTATACGTAATACGTTATACAACTGCTCCACGGAGTCAGTAAAGTGCATGTGTAACTAGTACAGAGTAAAACTGGTTACTAAGTCAGAACAAATACAAAGAATCGACACAATATCTTAGCTAGTTCTAGGAACCAAAACCAGTGTCAATATTTGTGGCAAACTCCTCATATTTGTAGTGTGACGAATAAATATTTAATATCTTAAATTTAAGTTGAAATCAGATCTTCTATGTATCTATCCTAAGAAGTAATTTTTTTGTTTTTCAAAAATTCCTGCGACAAATGTTTTAGTAATGATTCATGCATCAAGGTTTTTATGCCTGTTTCAAATATAGAAAAATAAAATGTGTTCGTAAAATCAGAAATAAAATCAAATTTAAGGATTTTTAAAAGATGCGTAACAGAATCGAATAAAGGTGTATTCTTAAGGGATTTTCCGTTTACTTTTAGTTTTTTTTAGTAAATACAATTATCCTCGCGTCGTTGCCCACTAAGTATAATATTTTTACTGGCAAAATATAACAGGTGACTTATCGTTACGACCAAACTTGAAATAGAATTAAACGCACCTATAATAAATGAATGCTCGATATAATATTAATACGTTTTTTACAGAAGGGGCTTTGATGGGTTAATATCAAAACTGTGTTATAAAGATGAACTTTTAGATAGAAAAACCACCAAAAAAACAATGCATATTAGGAATATGAACAAAAAAATGCCATGGATATGAAATCTAATAATTATTTGGTCACTTTATAAAAAGTATATTTTTTCCGAAAGAGTAGGCAAAGGTGCCACTCTGGGCTGATATGTAATTAAATTAAATTAATTTTTTTTTATATAATCCTTAAAATTAATGTACTTTTTTATTCCACATACCAATCGTTTTGGTGATGTTCTCAGCAATAGTTGATTGACGGGTTAACTCCACAACTTTAACAGCATTTTGGCGATTCAATTAAAATTCTTTCTCGCTCCGCGTCACACAAATTATTTTACTTAGTTATAAATATCAGTTTTGTAATCATTTTCCTGTTTGGAAACTAAAGACCGTTTGGACCGTTGATTTTAACTGCTTACGCAAATTACAAAGATGTAAAAATATTGACTGACCCGTGCGAATCTTACAAAGCTTTATGACTAAACTACAAATAAAAGTACTTATGAAACATGATTTGTTTATTTATTTATTTATTTATTTAATAATGCGTTATTGTTATAAATCCTTTGAAAATTTTGTACTAGCATTCAAACTAGGCCGAGCCTATGTCTTGGATGCTTAACCTGCTTGGCTTCATAACATTTTTATTTATTCGTTTTGTTTCTGTTAAAAAAAATCTTGTTGAACTCCAACCCACCGTCTGTTTGTAAGTCTTAACTATTTTTGGAAGTTTTTTACGTTTATTTAATCAAAATCAGGCCAATCATTTAACAATAATATGTATTATTGTTAAATGATTGGCTAATAACTTAAGATATTTTGGTTGGAATAATTGAAAAATCTATACATTTATTTTTTACGTACCTTCTTCTGTTTACGTTTCATTATATACGTTTCTTTCAACCAATCGTGTATTTTATATCCAATATTTAAACAGGTGTTAAATACATACTGTATCAAAAACAAGGTTACGCATGCATGATTATTATATTAGGTAGATGTTGAAATAAGTTTAATTCTAAAAATAATAGATAGCGTTATAACCATTTGCGACACTGACTTGTCGTGCAGTACTAGTAAATAACAATAGAAGACAATGCAGTGCAATAACACGAGACCTTAGTCTGACATCACGTACCTGTATATTGTATGTACATATAAAAAATTAACGTCCAGAAGTAAACTGATGAGGATAATTAAAGGTTTCTCGTAAATAAAAGGGTGCTAACATGGAACTTCAATAGGAAAAGGAATTATCCTTTTTCTATTGATCTCTTCTTCTGTCCTTCATAGCTAAAAAAAGTATCTGCAACTCTTTTAGTTGTTGCAGATGTCTATGGGCATCGGCCACCGTTAGGTGTATCGCTTGCTCGTTTTTCACGTAAATACGTGGTGTAAATAAATAAAAAAGAGGTGCTTATGAAATATTTTATTACCCTCCCTCAATATGTCACTGATCTGCTCTATACATGCTCATAACTTCCTATACCAACATTGTCATTGCTTGAAATTGACTGTCTATTAGCACAATCTGTCTGTTTTCAATTCTGTTTCGAATTATCGTGTCTTGGCCTAGAACATTACAGTCCACTTTATCGCTCTGCTCGTTTTGCCGATAATTTTTAACTACATTCCTCCAACATACTTCCTTTTTAATATTTTCCAACCATAGTCCTATATTTTTTCTTAAATAACTGTAAAAATTATTTCTAAATATGCTCTGTTTTCCCTTTCAATACACGTATACATCTGTAGTCTTCGATGGGATAGGCAGGTTTGCAATTAGTGCTTCCATTGTTCGCCGTGTGTGTGTATCGGAGACAGATTGTTTTTCCTTTAACGGTATTTTTAATCATGTCATTTAAAATCATAACAATCGTTGACCGCATTTCTACGGCATGAATTTTTCTAATATCTTTTTTGCCAAATCCACTTTGATATAAGAAAGTGAAAGTTGTTCACTTCCATACATTAAAAGTATATAAAAGTTAATATTGTATACTAAGTGCCGTCTTACGTTAAATTTATTACTAGCATTATTCATTCTTATTCCTTTACCATGTTTTTTTTTCTCCAATTTCTGTGATTTATTAAGTTATAATATGAACTTTACAATGAATATTTTAATGTATTTTTAAAGTTTTCAATATTAATGCGACGGTTAGGTCACGTTCGTCTGATTTGTCTATCAGAAGTCAAGAAAAAAAACATACCTCACGCCTGTATTTCCTGAAGTAATAAACAGAGGTGTAACTCAGTGCACGCATAATTCGCCGTATGTTTTTCCGTCCCAAACTCCGGGCTGATATCAAGTTGAAAAAAAGAACAATATTATTTTTCCCGACCCGGAATCGAACCCGGGAGAAGACAAGACTAATTTTTTATATTTACATTATTTATAAATAAATATATATATGAAATAGTTGGTGTTCGTTTTCTAATACTATTATTCCTATTTATTCCTTATATTAGGACGTATTACGTATATAATCTTATTATTAAAGTCGACACCGTGTTGAATGCATTTGAAATAGTGGCCAATTCTAATGTAAAACGGACAATGCTGTGGCATTGTCTCAGTTCTTTATCTTTAACAACGATGTTATCTTATTTTATTATTCACTAATGTTTCCTTGTTGTTTACAATGAACTGACGCGCATAAACTTAGTTGCAATATTGCACCTACAAAATTATAAATTCTTGTTAGAATGTAATTTTGGCGAAATGAAACATTTTTGAAGCGTAATAATTATTATCGTAAATATTACTTATAAAGATATAGTAAATATTGTTCACAGGATGAAACCGGTAGACTTATGAGAAGAAATATAGTCAGATACGCAATCTTAGCATACGTGATCACATTGCAGAGGGTATCGCTTAGAGTCAAACGGAGATTCCCAACGTGGCAACATGTCGTAGATTCAGGTAAGTACATATGACATAAGTCTTACAATAAACAAGTAACCTCACGGCTATAATCCCAAAAGGGATAGGCAGTACTACCATCAAAATTTCACCGTATGGTTTTCTGTCCCATAATGTGATAGATGGCGAGCCTATCGCCATATTGGGCAAGAATTCCAAACTCCGGACTGATATTGAGTTGAAAAAATTCAAATATCAGTTTTGCCAGACACTGAATTCGAACCCGATACCCCAGCATTGCAACAGTACCGTAATACAATTGCGCCATTGAGGCAGAAAAAGTTAATGTATTATATGTATTTACTTTTAGGTTTGATGCTTGAAAGCGAAAGGAAAGTATTCGAAAAGATGGACGGCAAGAGTCCGATGTCAAAGTATTGGATGCCCCTCGTATGGGCTACTAATATAATCAATAGAGCTCGTAAGGAAGGCTTGATAACTAGCGATCACATTGTGCAGACTTTACTAGTGGAACTATCTGATATACGTCGAAGATTGGGAGCGCTAATAGGATACGATACTGTGTGCGTCCCACTTGTCTATACTCAGGTCAGTACTAACATTGATTAAATATAATTACGTTAAAATAAATAATTAATAAAGAATATTCTTCATAAAAATAAAATAATAGATTTTTTTCACTTAAAAAAATTCAATTCCAATAAAAATTCGGTAATCAGTAAATTTTAAAATAAAATTCCGTTCCTTGTCAATTTGTGAAAATTCCGGATTTTATTTTTTTAACTTATTTATATATCTGTATAGTTTAAACATTTAAATACTAATTATCCTATATTCTATCATTGTTGTTTGTGTCTTAAACATATCTATTTCATGAACTTAAAATCAGTAATTTAGTAATTATGAGAGTCCGGGCTGTAACTAACAACGTTACATAGTAATTATTACATAAATTATTAAGTTTAAAATAATAATAATAACATAATAAGAGACAAGTTAATTGTATTGAAAAATGCCTGTATTATTAATTCACGTTATAAACTAGTAAGAAGGAAAATATAGTTTAATTTTTTTTTACATCAATCATAGGTCACGCAAACCTGACGTATATTTCACTGTGTATATATAATTGTACTGTTTATGTAGCAACAAAGAAACTTGAATTATAAAACACGTTTGTTTTGTTAGTCGTAACATTCGCCCTGTTTTTTTTTTTCTATTGGGAGTCTAAGACATAACATATATTGTTTCATATATATTTAACTCACAGCGTGGTTGTGATTTCAATCAGAGACACAATGTTTTTCTCATGCGTATTTATCAATACCCTTGCTATCGTTGTGTGTCTAATGGTACGGGGATAATAATATTTTTCTCGTGCATGTGATTCTCAAAACCGTTTCTAATCAACCGCGAACGTTCGTGGCGATAAACATTCATTTTCCACATTGTATTGACGTGTACAAACTATATGCTTGTACTTTATTGTCTGTACGATTGAGTGGCTGCCAGGTTTATAATAATCGGACCGGTTCGCGTGATCCTCGTACGCCGTATATACACTTAAAACGAGTATAAGATATGACTTCGATTGACTTTTGAACACATACATACATATATGTCGTACCTTTATTGTAGAATGCACTGTAATACCAAGCTGTTAGTTACAAAACGGTTGCTTCGATTTATGGACATTGAACTATAGCAATATTATGTTTAATTTGAACAAATCTATTGAAACTTATAATTCGCCGCGTTCTATCTCTTTATAATGAAACGTTAATGAAACGAACTGCTGGTTCGTAAGTATTACATATGTAATATTAACGATTTAAAGATTAAGTAGCTTGTGCCCGTGCATCAACAAACTAACATTACTGACAACTTATTTTATTATATCTAGTAAAAAAAAAATCGTCGGCAGTTATCTAAACATGGATTCTATTTCTGATTTACTTAAGCTAGACGCTAATTCATTTTTCTGATAATATTAAAATGTGGCCATCTCTTCGACACTGGCATACCAATTTCTACCACTGTATCGATATTTTCTTACCCTTTATATGTGTTTTTGAAATTACTTTTATAAAGTAAAAAGTTAACAAGTCTACGATGTACTAAAATGTTATAGATGCAATTATGTCCAATGCAAGATTTGGATTTAAAGGCACAAAAACATTTATGTGAGGACAGCTTTAATTAGTTAACAGCTATTGAATTTTAAAAAATCTAGGAGCTTAGACTTTTAGCAGTTTATTTGCGAATTCTAGTATTTATATTTAAAAGTAATTAAAAATAAAACTTTATATGTTAAGATGTATGCATTCTCGATAGATATTATTATTGTTATACCTGTTATGGCATTGTACACTATAATGATTTCCTTAAGAATTGCAACCAGATCAGATAACAGCCTTCATTGAAAATGTCTATTAAGGAAAACCGCATTGAAATCTGATCATTCATTCTAGAGTTAGTTATTAGTTATGAACCAGATGTATTTTCTATATATTAAAAAAAAATGAATTTTTGTGCGTACCCGATACATTCAAAAACAATAAATTCGGGGAATACAGGCGTGAGATATAAATGTGTTACGAAACTTATAAACTATTTCAGAGAATTATTAAAGATATCAGTGAATAACTAGGTGGCTCAAAGCTTAGATTTTCACACGTTCACTAATTAAATCTAATACATCTGAGAGCCCAAAATTCGTACGTGTCAGTTACACACAGTTTATACGTTACATTTTATGTTACATTTTTAGTGTATAAGGTAGAGTTTAAAAAGAAAGCAACAGAGCATTGTGACCTGATATCATCATGCAAGTCATAAGCGATACCAACCACAAGGAAACTATAAAGTTATCTAGGACTAAACACGAGGACTCACGCGCAAAGCCATTCATACGTGATGTTGTGCAGACTATAGTAGAATTCACGTAACTTCATTATCTTAAAAGTTACTAAATATCATAAATAACATTGACACATGCAACACAACTCATGAAAAAGCTGTTTAAAGCATAAATTCTATGAGATGTATTGAACGATAGAAATATTGATGCTAACCGTATTATTTTCTGCTTCATATTTTTCATATAAAAACCAAAAATATGAGGACTCCTGGAAAAAATACGATATGACGTAAGCATAGAACATATATAGAAGGAAATCACTAAAATATCACCGAAACTGACTCAAGTTTCGGTTGCTTAGGTTTAGAAGTGTTTCATATACTTTAATATAGTTATTTTAGACCGTGTTTTATGTTATTACAGGTGGTGACTTTAGCTTTGTACACATACTTTGTGGCCGCGCTGATGGGAAGGCAGCTTCTCCCGCCAGCTCCTGGCAGCACATCAAAATATGAACCGGATGTATACTTCCCCGTATTTACCGCTCTACAGGTTAGTTTATGTCAAGATTAATTTTAACGCACTAATTGTAAATAAATTTCAACAAGGATTACTTTGGTTTACAGATAGTCCTTTTATTTGTATCAGATATAATTAATTGTATGTTTGTCCGGATTTACTTAAAAAAAGAAAATGATTTTTTTTTAAATCTAACAAAAAGGTTGCAACAAATGTGTGCTAACATTATTTACAACAAATATCATCGCTTTCTGACGATTTATAACGATGAAGTCATGTGTGTTATAACCTAACGTTTCCATTTCCGAGTTAGAAAGTAAGATTTCTCTTTGAATGATATTTTTGATAATTATATATTATAATTTAATATTTTATATGATTTATTATTTATAATAATATTACGATTAACAGCCTAAAAAGTCTTTTATGTAAATAAAACTTCATCGGATGTAAAAAAAAAACTTCAATAACGATACAACACACAATCACTTGACCTCAATGCATTAATTTAAATTTGGAGTAAAATTTAATCAAAAGCAATTTGAATAAGACACAACCTTGCAATTCTATTAAAGTAATTTTTATTGTGTTACTCAAATATACATACATCGCAGTAAAGTTGCACATATAATCTTAATATACACTAAAAATATGACTATAAAAAAGTTATCTGTCAATCCAACTTTCTCCAGTGTCACTTGTTCGGCATTAACGATTTGTGTATTCACAAACAGGTTCAAATAGCAGTTATACTCTAATTAAACTATGTGGGCCTCATACTATATCTGTGTATCAACTATTAAACTGATTTAAAAAAAAATCTGGTACCAATATATTTTTACTATTGGATTTTAAAAGAAAAAAATGAACTAATTCTAGATTTGTGAAACTATCTTTCGATCATATCGACACTTAACATTTGGTTCAATCGTGGCCGAATATCAATTTATCTATATTAATATTAGAAGTTTTTGATTGTTTCTTTGTTCCGGATAAACTCAAAACCTACTAACCCATTCAAAAAATATTTTGAATAAACTTATTACCAAATTGATACGAACAAACACGAAGACGTAAAAAGAAAAGACATCGCAATAATATTGTTTGATCATGCGGGCAATTTTTTGGTATTAAATAATATATTGTATCTCGTAAATAATATATTTAATAGTTTTTGACATACTTCACGACTGTGTTCTCCGAAGGGATATGCAGAAATACAATTAGCTCATTCACATGTCGCCGGATATTTTTCGTCCCATGATATGATGTGATAATTATAGACTAAATTATACATGTTATCAATTTCAGTTCTGCTTCTACGTTGGTTGGTTGAAGGTAGCTGAGGTACTTATAAATCCCTTTGGCGAGGACGACGACGATATCGAGTTGAACTGGCTGATCGACAGGCACATCAAGGTTCGTTCGTACAGCCACCTATCTAAAAACTTTCTCTTTCAACCTTCGCGATCTTGACACGATTCGATTTTGGATTCAAGCCGTCGGCACAACCAAAATCAAATTGACAAGACTTCATTGATTTTTTTTTATCGATAGAATGATTGAAACATTTAAATGAATATTTACTGCTATTCGTGCAATGTTGACGATATTATTTAAAATAATAATAAAATAATCATATGTGGAAATTTTAAAAAGCTTATAGTATAATTTTAAAAATCCATTTTTAAGATTGATTTTAACGCCATCTAGTTAATAATTAAAAAAACTTCAAACGCAACTAGGGAAATTCCTTGCAATCATTATTTTCTACAACAAAATTTTTGAGTACTACTTCTTAGTTACCTAGCCCTTGCAAAAGTAAGAAAATTCGCTTCTTATAGCTTATTTGTTCACACATACACATTTGTGCTACTCAAAGGAAAAGCATTGGCAGACGTGCACGTAGTGCACTCAGCTATCGCTTTAAGTTTCCGCCGCATGATGTGATATGGGGGAGCAGAAATCACGGGATAATATGTAACTAAAAAACCAATAAGCCAACGTAATATTACACTTCACCTGGGATTCGAAACCGAGACATCAGTAATCAGCTTCAATACATGTATTATAGTTGTACAACTGAGCAGTTATGTATTTATTTTTCTTTATTTTTTAGGCTGCGTATATGATAGTGGACGAAATGCATGAAGAACATCCGGAACTCCTTAAGGACCAGTACTGGGAGGAGGTGGTACCGAAAGACCTTCCTTATACTGTCGCATCCGAACATTACCGACGCCATGAACCGCCTTGTTCCGCTGATCATTACAAAGTAAAGGCTGAAGATGCTGTATATGCTAACGTGCAAATACCAAGGAAAAGTAATGATGAAACATACGCCGATTATGTGAGTTTCTTCGTAACTCTTACATTTAAAAATCTTAAGAAACTGAAACTAATTGTAACATAAATTTTGGTTGTATATATGTATTTATTTAAATGAGTTAAGAAGAGAGCAACATCTATTGGACTGTTAATTCGGCTCGAAAGATTGATACCTCACAGAAGACGCCCGTCTTCATTTAATTATTAATCTCAATATTAACCTTCTTTTTGATTCCTTAATTTTTTTTACGATGAGACAAACTAGCTGTTTTATATTTTAACTAATTATTTATATTTTCTATTTTAGGAAAGTGTTGACACGCCGTTAGTTGAGAGAAGAAAAAATTGGTTTCAAAGACAAATTTCTCGAATGGAATCTGTACGTTCAGCGTCCACGGCATATTCTTCGGGAGGTCTATTCGGCAGGAACCGGCACAACTCTGTCGTGTATTCAAGTCCAGAAGCTGGACAGGCCACGCCAGCGGTTACGTCTCATCACAAGATGTCGCTCTATGAAAGATTAGTAGGTCGGAAATCAGTTCGCGGCCAGCATAGACAGAACTCCAAACATGGTAATATACCCGAAATTAATTAAGTTTGGGAAGCGCTAATAGCCTAATTATTTCACTATTTGCTAATATATTACAAAAAATAATAATAATTTTTTATTGTTAGTTGATTGTTGTAATATATTACTAAGTTTCATGAGTTTTAGTTTAAAAAAAAGAATGGCGCTTAGTGGGCACTGGAAAGTAAATAATCTTTACCTTCGTTTTTCTAGTGCGATAGACGTCTTTTAGTTTAATCTGATGGAGTCTATCGCCTTGTTACTGCCACGGATAGCACATTTAATCTTTTTGACCATGATGCCCTTAAACGTGATATTATGTCTTCATATCGATTAAAATTTAAATTGTTTAGTTGTATTTTAATGTTGACTTGCCTCATTGTGGCGTTAAATTTTTCAGGTGGGCAAAAGAGCAATGGATCCGCTATTCCAATAACTCTACGCAATCGACCCCGAATCCCAACACCAGATGTGACCAAAGAGGTGTTAGAACGCGAGAACAGGCTCGCGGTGGGAATGCAGAACATGGGAGTCATTATGGCTCATCAGGGCTATCAAAACGAAGTGCCTGTACTCGGAGCATTAGTTCTGTCGCCGATACAAGAACTGGACAGTGGTTCGGTGAATAACACACTTCACGCCGGCCAGCCGGGCACTACTGCGCTCGCTCAAGCGGTGCTAGCCCCTAATCTTACTTCGTCGGGGTTAGCGCCCATGCTGACAGCGGCGCCTGTCGTCTCATCCGTGACGTTATCGCCGATGGGCGTATCTCAGCTCACACTTGTAAACGGCTCCACGCCCTCCACGCCTAGGACAGAGCGGGGCAAGGGTGTCATCGCGACTCCCCTGTCTTCCCGCACCACCATAGTCGAGGTGGCCTCATCAGACCGTGACAGTGAACACAGTGCCACCAGCAACGGAACTGCGCCCGAGTTTACGAGGAAACCTAACAGCTCGAAGAGAGGCGAAGTTTATGTTTAACTTCGAATAGTGATAAAATCAACCGTCCATTTTTTGGTGCTTGAGATATTGTGATTGATTTTTATTATTTTTTTTTGTACAAAATTATAGTATTTCGACTGACGAAGATACGAATAGTGTTTGTATCTAAATAGTATGACGAGTATACATATTTATGAATACGTTGAATTTAATTATAAACAGGGATTGACATAGAAAATACGTTTGTTAAAAATACTGATGCGCGATATAGTACTTAAATCTTATGTTTGGAACGAAGCACTTGTATATAAAATGTTAGACAATGATCGTTATATCGCAATCTTATTGGTGTTTTCGAATTGAATATTGAATTTTAAATAAGTCGCTAAATGTAGTGATTGTAGACAGGGGCGGCTCTATCTCATGTAGCCTCCGTGTGTAATGAAATCCTAGCGCCCCCTAGGCCGCTTCTGTCATATCATTGTTGTACCATGATGGTCCAAGACGATGCTCTTAGCTATCTCAGGGAGCGACGCGGTGTCCATTGCACACCTTGCACTATAGGTTAAGCCGCCCCTGATTGTAGACATAAATTTTGCAATGCGATAAAGGTTGCATATTATACAAACCCTGAATTTGATTAATCAAATTGGATTCTCTCAAATCTAATTATAATACTTTTCGAGGCAAAATTGAAAGAAATTTATCTTCTTTATCTTTCTATATTCAGTTTGAGACTAATCCTATCAACTGTGTGTTACCATGTACCGTGCCTGTATTTCTGCAACATTAAATTTAGACTATTTTTCTCCTTATAAAAGACACACTTTTATAAAGCTTAAAGCTTCATAAAAGTTTCACATTCCGTATTTTAATTATGTTAAAGTTTAGGAATAAAAAACTAATGTATATATAAATGTAATACACTGAGAAACTCAATTAATGAACAATGGAACACTGATTCAGAATAATTGTTTTCTTCTAATCATGATCTATTGGCAAGCTACTATTTAATGATAGACATGTGGACATTACGCCTCAATATCAAACTATTACTACTCTCAATACTATTTTTATTGTGAAAATGTTATTAAAAAATCTAAAACCCGTACTACCTTGAATACAATTCTACCATCAACTACATTTGTTCACTTAGAAAAGTATAAATAATTTTTATTTACATATAATATTTAAATTCTAGAATCTCATATTCATAAGGATTAAAATGTCAGTGAAATTTACATATATGGATATATATTTTAGTCCATATAATATTGTTTGTATTATATTTATTATTATTTTTTAGTATTTTTTAAAAAAAATAAGATTATAAATGTCTTTAAAACAATACTATCCCTAGTAAATATCAAAAGTGATATCCTAAAACTCTCTGTCGGGTATTAATACTTTTAGTTTTGTGAATTGTAATAAAGATTTTTATTATACTAAGGAAATTATAGATGAAATAAAAAATAAATGAATTGCTTAAAATATATCTTTATTGTTTATTTTACCTATTTTTACAAATAATTCATAACATTATGATTGAGTGAGCACTGTCGTAAATTTTATAATTACTATGTTCGCATTATGGGCCGGAAAAACAAGGCAAATTGTGGGTGCGATGAGTAGCACCTCTGCTTACCCCTTCGGGGAATAAAGGCCTGTAAAACAATATGTAGGTGCATAAAATTCACTTTTTTAAGCATAGAAAAGACATTTTAAAAAACAATAAGTTAAATTTATATAAGTTTAATTGATAAAATGAATTCATTCTTCAAATATGTTGACGGGCATTTGTTTCACCTTTGCTAACCTTGGAGGATGATCTGACATGTTTCATTCATGTATATTAAGGCACCAAGTTATTCTTCTTCACCTTAAAAGAAGTAAAATGTGGATTAATTAAACCCATACAAATATTTTCAAAAAAGATATAAAACCTGCAATTTTTAACATGTAAATGAAAATAGTATGTTTTTTACCTAGCATAACACATCAGAGTAAAATCACTACTTTTCAATAAGACCTGTACATATTTTAGTGTCTGTAGAAAACTTAATGCTAAAAATAATATCTAGTAATCAGAAATGTTAAGCAAAAGCATATTTTGAGACAATTAAGGGACGAAAGTTGGAAAAAGACAAAAAATCAGTTCATAGCAAGTAAGAAATGTTAAAAGAAAATTAGAATTCTCCATTTTATAAGGAAACAGTAGGTCCATATATGTTGGAAATCCACTGTATTAATATACACTACACATACATACTTATAAGCAAAAAAAAAGAATAATTGAGGTTTTAAGTATTAATAAAAATTATAATTACTTGGATATTCTATGACCGTTGTCCATAATCCACACATAATCTTGAAATCAACACTAGATTCATATACTTTTCTAAAAGTTTGCACAGAAGGAAGTTCTTTTGATGAAAGCCCCAACTGACCATATTTATTGTAACCAGAACTCCAAACTGTATTGTCTGCCAATTTTAAAGCTGTGTGCTTTGACCCACAGGCTATATCAACAATGTTTACAGTCACAGGTTCCATTTTTTCATCATATATTTCAATTAATTTTGGTATTGAATAATGATTGGGTGTTTTAATGCTTAGGTAAAGTACATCAGAATCTGCGACCCCAAGCTGACCTTCATTGTTCCAACCCCATATATAAGCATCGCCAGTATCACTTAAGGCTATACAATGATACCCTCCAGCAGCAATCTTTGTTATTCTTAATCCGGCTAATGCTTCCACTTCCTGGGGTTTATCCATATCTTCTACATCACCATGGCCTAGTTGAAATCTCCTGTAATCACAAACATAGCAAAGATGATTTATTATGTATAGTTTGGACAAAGTAAGTACATAAGTAAGTAAATCATATGTTAGCTGTGAATTAAAAAGTTAGTTCGCAGATTTAAAATATAAACCTCTTAATTAGTACAGGAGACTCATAGCAGTAGTTGGAGTGTTGTCATGGACAATAACTTAATGTAGAGAAATTAATACATAAGGGTAAAAGAAGAGAAAAATATATTATCTTACTTTCCACTTCCCCAAGTATAAACTGCACCAAAGTCAGTCAGGAGCATGCAGTGCTCATACCCACATGCTATATCACAAATTACCCCTAAGCAATAGCTGGTATCCAAATAGCTTGGTGGTATTCCAGTAAAAATGTATCCTTTGTTAGTTAAAAAATAGATGGATTTATTAGACATAACCACTTTTACAACTTCTGTATCTTTGTCTTGGTTGTTTAGTAAATGATCAAAGTCTAAATCGAGGTGACAAAATTTAGATTCTTTGCCAAAATCACTTTTCAATGTCCATATTTTTGATTGTTTACCATCTACTATACAAAATAAATTATCATTACCAGCGGCCAATAAATATGAAGTGTTTGAGTCATATCCAGAGAATATGTCTAGCTTTTTTACAATATGTTCTTCGTCATCCCAGGCTCCAGAGATATAAAACCCATTTTGGCATTGGAAAACATTGTAAGACCAAAATATATTTGTTAATCTAACATCATCATTAATTAAACTGTCGTGTTTAAGATTGAGATTTTTTGACAATATTTCAAACTTTTCCAAGATAGGCTTATTCAAAAACCACTGTCCAAATAAATTATTGCCTGAAATCTTGTATAACGTTTTCATTTTGCTACTTTAAATATACTACCAATGCTCCGCGATTTCACCCGCCGCGTGTTTTCCGTTGAATCCTAACAAAATAACGTTTATCTGTAATTTCAGTCAAACGGGATAAAAAGTATCTTAGGTCCGTCTCCTGGTTCTAAGCTACCTCCTCGCCAATTTTCAGCCAAATCGGTTCAGTCGTTCTTGAATTATAAATACTGTAACTAACACGACTTTCTTTTACATATATAGATAATCGTTATATTTTTCGTAAAAGTTAGAAACTTAAAAATAATCTGATCTGAATACTTCGAGATCTGTTTTATTTTGTTTTTATTTCATCTACATAAATATTTTGGTTTTAAATTGACAGTTAACAGTTGACAATTGCTAACTTCGTTCGTTAGTCAGCGCAATAGACTATAAATAAAATATGGCATTAAATGTGACATTCGCGTGAGGTAAGCGGCAGTAATAAAATTCGTAAGAAAAAAATCACTATTGCCAAGTTTGGAAAAATTTTCTAATTTAATAATTATTATTCAGAATAAATGTGAATAAAAAATATTTATTATTTAAAAATGCTGTTTTCATGTAAACTACAGATTCTTTGGCTAAAATTGCAACTCAGTGCACACACAATTCGCCGTACGTTAATCTAAATTATCTTTATTCAAAAATTCATTATTTTGGGCAAATATGTATAGAGTGCTTCAAAGATATTAATTAAAAACATTACGCGGATGTCGTATATAGTTGAATACCATGTTTATCGTTTCCAAAGCTGCCGTAGCTAACTTGACATTAAACTCTAATATTTATTTAATAATCTTTGACTAACGAAATGTACTGAAGTGCTAACTAGTCTTTGGCAGTCACCATTTTATAGTACTTGTGGTACTTGGTGATTCGTTTGTATAGGGTAGTTTAAGTCGTACTTTATAGACATATGTTATATTATTTTTCTGGTGTTTATGATAATTTGGTCACGATAATAATATCCTTCAGACTGAAGGTCTTATCTTCCGAAAAAACTTTGTTGGCTATGATTAGTCCTAATTTGAATCGAGAAGTCCGAACATAAAGGGCAACTCAAGTAAATGCAAGTTACGCAGGCAGGTCAGTGGTTACTCATATTTTGTTTAATTTATATAAATTTTAATATATGAAATCGATATAATTTATAAGAGTAGTTTTTTTTAGATAGATATTTACAGTAAATTCTAAAGTAATGAAAAAGAACTTTGTTTTGTTGATTCCGATTCTTGATGTACCCTTTTTGAAAAATAAATTAAAAGAAAATACATGCCAATTCCGACATTTTGAAAAAAGCCCAATACCATTCATTTGTTTCGCTAGTGCTGCCCTCAACTCTTATCTAATTGTGCAAATATTTTAAATAACAATAATATAGCTTCATAGAAGTGGTCTTCACTTGTTCTTGTCACCTTAAAATGTATGATATCTTGGTGTTTCTTATTTAACTTACTGTTTATACATTGTTAAGTTATTATATACAAAATATATCTTTTTAACAGATTCGGGTAACCGCAAAAGACCAGGTGTAAACAATACATCACCACCTTATAGTGATAAAATGAAAAAATACATTAAATCTAAGATAGATCATAACGAAACTACAAGCCGCTGTTCGCCACCATCACCCTCTGATCCTTATAATTCTAATATTAATATGAAGGAAAGAGTGAAACCCCAAGTACAGCCTCCTTTGCCATTGGATCCTCCGCCACCAGATGAACCACCAAATATGAATATAGAATTAAAAAAAGAAATTGTGGATATAGGATATCAGAGTCCTGGTGAAAATTCGCCGGATGCTTTAAGTCAAGGCACAGTTGATCTTAAATCCAACGATGATGATGAATCTGAAAAACCTAGACCCATGTGTAGAGATTATATCAGAGGGAAGTGTGTACGGCCGGGAACATGCAAGTTTAGTCATAAATGTGACATATCACAATTAGTTGGTGTTTATACATTTTGCCGAAATTATCAAAATTCTGTTTGCACCCTCCCTAATTGCAAATATGTTCATGCGTCAGTTTTTGAAGAACAACACTTCTATCGAACAGCTGAATTGCCAGCACATGCTTTGGCCCATCATAAGAAACCTATACTGCCGCCTCCACCACCTCCACCACCGCCTGAAGGTTAGTTATGTTTACTAGTAACTTGCACTTCTAATAACACTGAACTGGACAGTCCTTACAGACGTACAGACTTAATTACAATATTATTTACAAGTTTAATGTATATATATACAATAGCAATGTTTAATATTAATAAAATTGAAGCAACTCTAATTAAAAAACTACTTTTTTTAGAAGCACCACCAAGCATTCCAGCTGTGTTTAAGATTCCGCCGCCTCCCTTACGTTTGAGGTAAGTAGATATAAATAACGTATTATAAATGAAAAAAAAAATTATAGATTTTTTACATATTTTAATTATTATATTTCAGAATGACTAAACCGCCACCGCCCATAAGGTGTATACCTACCAGCAAATTGGAAGCTCGTCCATTCCTCGATATGAGAGACAATTTACCACCTAGTACATCCCCATTGAAACGTGAATGGCCATGTATTGAGAATTGTAAGTTTCATAACTCTCTATCTTGTTTAAAATTTTATCTAAGAAAAAATAACAAAACTCGTCTTTCCCAATTTTTTATTTCTTTATATGAACCGTAGTTTAAACTTTAACAATAAAACATTCGATGATATAATTAGTTTTATGAGAAATTTCAATATAATGAGAGAGAATAATTAGACAAAATGTTTATTGAAAAAATTGTTTCACAAACGAAGAATTCAATCATTTATTTCTACAAATTTACTAATTCACTCTTATTCAAGTTCCAGGTTCATCGCGCGGAATTAGACCTGATCTGAATGCGCAAAAAAGATGCAAAAATTGTAAATACATTGAATTAAGGTTGAGTATTTTGTTTTTGTTCTTTCAAAGCTTATTAAATTTGTTTCGTATATTTTTTTGGTTTGGTTATAAATAATCTGTTGATTTATTAGTAATATTTACTTCAATATTATTAACCTAGTATGTCTTTATTTAATGACCAACAGTGATTGTTAAATGAACAGAATTAGATTATTCCCACATTTAAACAATGGTAGAGCTAGCAACAACATCAGTTGCGTGAAAGGGCTGATTCAACCAGTATACGACCTTACAGAACACAAGCATGAAGTAGTATTCTGCGTGCAGTCTGATGAGTGAGGTGCCGGAGGCCTAATTCTAGTTCGCTTCCCCTTCCTATCTTTTTCTTTTAGGGAAAGGATGGAAAGAGGAAGGGGATATGACAGTAACAGTATTTATAGCCAGACCTAAATATGCATTTTTTTATCTGTGGGTGTTTGAGTTTCCTTATATAGTTTTTAATATTTTTTGATATATAGGGACTGTAAAAAGTTTAAATGGTTTATTTTATGTTAATTCACTTACCCTGTCTTAATTCATACGCAGTTTACTTGAAACATACACAAGCAACTAATCTTGATGAATAACTGCTTAAATTAACATTTTCCAATATTTTTTATTGAATCAAAATTTTAATATGGTTTTATTAAATATTTCTATTTAAATGTCTATTTTGAACTTGGCTTCCTTTATGTTTTATTCTATGTAACACTTTATTATATTACGATTTTCTATCAATTCTTTCAAAAAGAAAGTAAACCTTTGTAAGTAGTAACATAGTGACATAGAAGACAGGGTAAGCACTTCTTATATATTTAACTAAGTGTCTTCAGATTTTGTATTTTCAGTCCCTAATATCTAATATTTCGTTTCCGCTAAAAAGCGAAAGATATAAAAAGATTATTAAGAAATGCAATTAAAATGTAGCTAAATTTCTTGAGCAGAGCGATAAGAATATTAGATAGGATAAGTAATGCTTGCGTGTCTATAATTTTATAGTATGTAAATGTGAGAATGGCTCCATCTTAAGATCGAAATTTACAAATATAATATAGATTATTTAAAACAATGAGAGGCATTGAAAGTGTTATTAATTCGATTGTTAGAAATATCGTGAATGAGATGAGAAGTAGACGGTGCATTTCATTATATATCTGACAGAGAGCAAGTGTTCAAAAAATAAAAAAACAAAAATAGAAATATCAAAAAAAAAGTTTTAAAATAACAAAACGAAATGAAAAAAAACACAGTAATTTTAATTTAAGTGTGTTAATGAGAGAAAATCTATTACACAATGGTTTTAAAAGGTGATGAAAGCATGATACGACATCTTTGATTATCTGAAAAGTTGAGAGCTTAATGTCCTTTGATTGCTTGAAAGCGAGGAAAAGTTGGAATAAGATTAGAAATTTTTTTCTATAATGGTCCCTTAAGGCCGCTATATATTAAAGCAGATTGTTGATTTAATAACAAATTGGAAACCGTTTAGTGATTTGTTCATCATCATCATCTGTCAGTTTGGTGTACTAAAGAAATGTGCATGTGTAGATGTATGGATGTAGAAGCTAGAGATGTGTGCCAGGATCGTACCAAATCGAAATCTATAATGTCTGCCATCCCTCTGGATTACAGGCGTGAGCGCAAACTTTTTTACTTTTAAAGTGGAAAACTTGTAAATATATAACAGCAGGTGTATTGAAAGAAAAACTTCTGTTAGGTTTTGATCAAGCAAAACTGAGACGATTCCATCTACCCAAAAGTTTTATTATAATATAATAACTGATTATTTTACAACGATTACACGTAAAATCAAGATTTTTAAAGTTGTACTTACTACTTCAAGTTAAGTACAAATATTAGGAAAACTAGTTATCATTTCTTATTGCCTTTGCAGCGCATGAAGATAAAATGGAATAAAAATGTAGCTGTTTATTGCTGGCGTATTTTGAAGCGGCATGGCCATATGTTTAGCAGCTAGCGGTAAAAACTAATTTTAATTGTTATGACAGTGATACAAAATAACTCGATTGTACACTTTAAATATTCTTAGAAATATGGTGCTCTAGTTTTGATCCTGGAACATTGCTCTAATTACATCTCTACTGCACCCTATCTAGTGATGGAAACAAGAAAATTGTATTGGCAAGAGAAACGCCAAAAGGAAGATTATTTTTTCTACCAATAATCAGTTTTATATACTGATTACTTAAATATTAAAAATGAAATGAAAAGATGCACCTAAAACCTAAAAACAATTTCTATCTTATTGTTATAGTAGAAAGTACAATTGTTGCGTGACAAAACACCATAAGCGATTGACACCAGGGCAGCGCGAAATAATAATCTTATACAAGTTTTGTAAGATAAGTAACCGCTTTTGCTATTATTTAAATAATATGTTTTGAACGTAAACTTTTGAGAATTAAAGTTCTGAAAGCTATTTCAAAAGAAAGGATACCTGTGAGAGAAAAGGGCGTTGACAGTCCTAAAATAAAGTCTAACTTATATTTTTTCCCTATTGACTTCACTTAAAAAACAAAGCGCATTTAATATTCCCAATTCTCATTATTATATCATCTGTACGCCCTCCCTTTTGTCTGAGTTTTTTTAATCTCACTTTAGTTCTTTAATTTTATTTGAATTTTGGAATGAAATTAAGTACAGCAGCACTGCTAGTTTTTAAAATTTTACTTGTATTTAGATGGTCGCGAAGTTAAGTTTAAAAGCTCATGCACAGCAAGATTTAATAAAATGTTGTGCCTCGCGAAATAATTTACATTCTATTATTATATATATTTATTTTATCTACTTAATATTTGTCAGCTTCTTAACCCATACCGAATTTTGTACCGAATTCTGAGAACGAGCGCTTTTATATCTTACAGAGCAGAGTTAATGAAAGAAAAGTGTGAAAAGTTGCAGAAGGCTTCGTTAGAAATGCGTAACAAAATAGATCTTCTAAATAAAAGGCGTGAGAAACTTTACGCGACATTAGTGACTTTGTTCAAACCAACGGTAAGCATAACTACGTAAAATATGATTTTTTGTCCATTAAAATATATACCATTACATTTATAAACAATCCATTTTGACCGAGAGTTACAACGTTTTGTTAAAATTTAAACTATACAAACATACATTGTTTACTCTCGCATAAACCAAAAATTAACTGCAAAGCGAAAATTATAAACATGTACACTCACGTTATTAGGCTTAAATAACAGCTTTACTAATAATTCATAAACTTTATTTTTCTCCTTATTAAGGAATTCTCCAACCAAATTCTCCAGATTTACTTCCGACACCTAAGACTGCTTACCATGTTACATTTCTTTTATTATTTTCTTGTTCCCATTCCAAGATGAATATTTAATAGAATTGACTGGACAGTAAATAAAAGTACCAGACTGTAAGTAAAAGAACCATTACAAATTAACTTTAAGCAAAATCTAACCTATTCTTTTTACCTGCTTGAAGCATTTGAATTCACGTCCAAATTTTTGCAGTGTACCTTTTTTTTATAATAATGACATAAAAGGTACAAGCTTAAACATTAGGGCCGACTGGCTAAAATATTATTGTCACGCTAAGACTGAATGACGGTATTGGGTTTGACAGGTAGAAAAGCTTGTAATAGTTTCGACAGGGCTCAATTTGGTCATGGACTGTAGACTAGTTATAAAAAAATAAAGGAGGGTGTGAAGGCCTTCGCCTTCTTGAAGAGTTGCGTATAAATAAAAAATGAATTTTGAAATAAGAATTTACTTGACGAATATTTTACAATGACTTTAAATGTTAACGGTTTCGTGCGTCTCAGCTAAGAGAGCGTCCCCGGCGGGGAACATCTGCCATATCATCTTTCTTCGGGTGTAACAAATTGCGAAAATGCATTTAATTCGGGCAATATTACGTGATTTCGCGATCGGTCAATCGTTGCATCTATGACGTCGAATCGACTTAGAATTTGGCGGTGACATACAAGCATATGACCCGTTCACTAGTCTTACACGAACTACATACTCCTGGGTCTCGAGAAATTTTCTTATCCTAATAAATTGGTTTAAACTGCGCTGGATAAAGTTAGAAAGGTCCAAACCACACCTTATACAGTTCAAATGTGACTATAATGAAAATTCTGAATTTAATGCCATCATTATAAGGAAATTCGTGGCAGGGTAGACAACAAAACTTGAAAAATATAGATCAGCCTTTACTATATCCTAAAGGTAGATCTGTGTAACAAGGGAAAAAGGAGAGACATGATAGATCTACTGAAATTAATTCCTCCTGTTAAATATTCTTACTTTAAAAACTTGCGAACAAATCGAAATGACGAGTCCTGATATACACCTGATGAAGAAGGCATCACAATTCACCATCTGCGATATCAATTATAGTTATTTGATCATCACTTTCCAAATCACTTTACATTGACTTATACAAACTGAGGACACGCTCAGCCAACTCTTTATTCCTTATTGAGGACATATGATCATAAAGTTCATGGTTGCATTACAATATATTGTTTGAAGTACCACTAACTTTTAGCAGTCCTTCAAACAAAATGATGATGAATAGATATAATTGTTCTTAATGGGTAAGTTATGCAATGAACAGATTTTTGTCATTATTTCAATGTTAGAAAGCTAAACAATTCAGAAGTACAATATTATGTTTCCAGAAATTATATTACGATTGGAGTAATAATAGCCAGTTTATTTATATTTCTTTACGCTTCTTTTATCTTCTTTTTATGCTATATTTTTTGATTTAACGGCAATAAAAACAAGTATTTAATTCAAATGATGGCAGTATAATATTTAAAAAGTCGAAAAGAAAAAATTTTATTTCCATTGCAGAAATTAAAAGTAAAATTGAATGTATTTTTTTTATTATATGTCTAGGTTAAAAAACACCCGCTGAAAAATGTGTGTATGCATTTTTGTTATTGCATATATGACCATGCCTGAATTAATTTATGTTTATACATAAGTACTATAGATAGGGTTGTAATTGTATAGTATAAATTCCTTCTAAACTTCATCTTTCATTGCAGTATCAAGCCAAATCCGCCACGGGTGGTGGCGGATCGCTATCATCGCCGAATTCAGGAGAGAGGCAGACGGTAAGACTTTACTTAACATCAACTTTCCTTGTTTCTATTTCAAGCAGGGTCCCACTTAAAATGTTTCCTCCTACACCTTGGAGTTAGGAGTTGAGAAGGGAATTTTAGAAGAAATTAAAAATATTACTACAGCCAAAAAGAACGCAATAACCCCATTTCATAGAAATTTAAGCAGGAATAATGAATTTCCACTTGACATGTTATTGGCACATTACTTCTCTTGTTCTACATTCCCACTAATAGATCCTCTGTTGTTACTGGTATTTTCAATGTCGCCTATTTTTTCTATATCATCAAAAGAAGTTAAAAGCGTGCTTCATTGTCATATGTATCTTTCCAGATAGCTGATAGGATACCCCCCTAAGAGTTTTGGAATATGTTTAATTTTTAATAGAATAAACTGTTATAAAATATAAAATTGAAAATTTTCTCTTTTCAGTGGTTTTTTGAGCAGATGAATGGTGCAATGAATTCAAATCTCATGTCCAGTATCCAACAAGATACAAATAGAGTAAGTCTTAATATCATAAAAATTGTTCTTGAAATTCATATATCGATGTATAGATAGTTAATTAAATAATTTGTTTGTTTCAGTTCAATATGAATGGAAATCCTAATCTATCTAGCTTGGTATCGAAACTGCTTCAAGTCTGTAGGCAACACATGTTATCAGACCCTTCGAGAAAAACTTAACGAAGGTTAAAATTAAGTTAATTTTAAGATCAACTCAGTCAAAATGCACTACACAGACTCGCTTTATATTTCTATAATTTTGCAGTACACAGCAAACGCTATACAACTAGTCTACCTATCATGTCATATGGTTGTCGGTTGAAGAAAATGTAGATCCTTTTATCAATTTCAGAAACTTTTACGCAATATTATTGTATGAATTAATTGTTGATAAATAGTGTTACTGATTTTACATCACATTTAATTGAATAGAAATGTATCACATTATGCAATAATATTTACACAATGAAATATCTTAAATATAGTTGCAATAATCATTCTTATATTTTTTTACAAGTCTCTGATTATTCTAGCAGTTAGAAAATTTTTATTTGGTTAAGTTTTTTTTTGTTCTATGTGGAACGCTACGTTCAGAAGTAGACCACTGACTGAAGGAAGATTCGTATAAATTTAAACTTCCCATATGTTCATGACTGGCATTTAATATTTATGATGTACATATTTTTAAAGCAGTAATTTCATATATTTATCGTACTACGCGTATAAAATAACCATTAGCTAATAGTCATTTCAAATGAATTAAATAGTAGCTGTTAAAATTTCTTCAATGACGACAGAAAAATGGAAAGTAAAAAGGTATAATGAATTTTTAATAATAAAATAAGTGTAGTGTTTAGCCTTATGACTTACATGTTTGACAATATCGTTTTTTTTTTAATTATAAATTTTTCTTAATTATAATGCGTTAAAAATTGGAAGGTCATAATGTTTTTTTTTCAATGTAATATGTAGTAAAAAAAATGATTATTGTTTAAAATTTCGATGATATGAATATGAAAAATAAAATTCGTGTTTACTGTTTTATTTACATTAAATGCATCACATTATTTTGTTTTACACATTAAATGTATTACATTATCAATTTTGTTTTACACTTTCTAACTCAAATTCCTTACTTTTTCATTTCTTATCGTTGCTGCAGTGTTTTAATTATTACTAGCTCTTAGTAATTTAATGATTACTAATTTTAAGTTTCTAGTAATTTATCATCCGGTATATTATTTAAAAATAACATACGATAAGTAGATGTCGCACGAATTAATTTTATTTCAGTAAATGTAATCCATTACATTGAAAAGATATTACATGTCGCAAATAGATGTCGCACGTAT
>JAABKM020000025.1:6678142-6688145 GCA_016277805.2 Papilio aristodemus | reverse complement strand
TCTGTAGCGCTTTGTACATAGCCGCGAAATTCAAAAGACAAAAAGGCGGAAGGGAGATATTTGACAACCTTTTATGTAGCGCGTTCAATATCTTTCCCAGTCTTCCATATTAATCGGCTGAATTCAGTGATATTTGAATTTACATACTGTCAAAATATAATTCAAGGTTGCCTCGTGTACAGAGAAATCTTACATCCTAATGTGTTGTTTAAGCATTATTTTCTAAAACCTTTCTGGAATATAACTATTGCGTCTTATTTCAAATACATGTATCAGGACTAAAGATTTAGACATACATAACATATACATGAGCGATAACGGAGGTCACGATCAAACGTAAAGGGTACTGTGAGCTTGTTTGTATTGTAGCAATGAAACATATTAAAGCCATGAAAACGTGTGGCATTTTGTATTGTTATCAATAATGGATATAAATTTTCTCTTTTTACTTAGTTTTGTCTAGGTTCAAGTCTATTGTCACGCGATTAACAGAAGTATACGATATAAATCTGCATAGAATTAGTACGGTAGTTTTGATTATATCATTTTAAAACAGATTTATTATAAATTTAGTCGTATGTTGTAACATGCAGTGAGCTGTTAATTTTACGGTATTACACAACCCAGTCAATAGATAGATACGACAGATTGTTAAATGAATTAATTACCTATAATAAATTGCTAACGATTAAGAGAACATCGTGTTGCAATAGCAAGTGTATTTGCGTGAGTCAAAACTAGAGTCTGAGGGATTGAAAGCAAAATGAGAAATCGTTACATTACAGACGCGACATGAGCTCGTGTAAAATAAAAACGCTGGGAGTTGGACGCGGAACGAGAATAGGAACTAAAAGGGAATAGGAGGGGTGACGAGGGTCAATATTGACGCCGTCTGTCATCATAAACACTAACACGTAAACGTCGGCGCTATTAAATAATAATAAACTCTATGCAGTCGTTTTAAGGCTCTTTAACTACTAACTCTATAACTACGCAGTGGCTGATTTGCGTGTCGACTTTTTTGCTTTCGCTACGGTGATTTGAATGGCAGAGATCCAATTTAAAACCACCAACTACTAAATATTTAAAGTATATGCATATGGCGTGATTGCCAATTTTCCAATTCTTTTTCAGGTGTCAGATTTATTTTAAACATTAGTTTGTTTTAACAAGTTTATGAGTTTCGGTACAGTATCGGACATAAATACTAATTGTATTTAATCTCTATCGTGTGTACAGTGTGTATAAACAAACGTTTATAGTGAGCGCCATTGTAGCTGAGCTGAACCGGTGCAAATTGTCAATTGAATAAAAAGGATCGTCCTCTTTTTCAATTCAACAGATTGTGAACTATGCAATGTAGTTTTAAACTGCAATCATTCATTTGAAACGTTAGATCAAATTGAAACTTTAATAGTTAAGAACCGATGAATATACGTTTATCATAACTTCTCATCAGTCTTTTTTATATAATTTATTTTAAAATGTCTCCAAATATCCAATATCAAAATAGGTAACAAGAACTTTGCGTATTTTTAAACTATTGATTATAAATGAACTATACTTAAATTGATCGAAAATTGATTGTGATCGAATAAAGGGTACAATTTTCGTTTTTGTAATGATATGATGGATTTACCGATATGATATTCCCATAAAGATTGATCATATTAAAATAATTTACAAAGTACGTACGTAACGTAACAAAATAATGTCTTTATTTTTTAGTAACTTGGAGGGCAATCCTGATAATTTGGAGTTGGGAATGGAGGTGGAGTATTCACTGGGGCGTGTGAACGGGTCCGGGGGTGGTTGCGCTAGTGCAGAGTTTGTCCGCGTCCTGCCGAAAGGTACTGTGCCCATGGCGGAAGCTCTAGAACCCACTCTTAATGGTACAGTGACAAGGACGCTCCGCGCCCTGAACCCAGATCAGGCCCAGTATTCTGGTAAGAATCTTTTTTTTTGTTGCATTTTAAGACGCGAGCAGATTGACCAATTATGTCCATTTAAGAATTTTATTTCTTTTTTTTAATAGTGGAAAGTGACAAAAGAGCAAGTGGCACATCTAATATCTAAAACAAATGAGTTTCTTGACGACAGAGGAAAGGATAAACAGAAAATAAGATGTTATCTTTTCTTACCCATCCCCTCCTCGGTCACAACCTTTTCTCTTTAAATAAATAAATAAATTCATTTATTGCAAACTGTTTATACACAAGATTACAATCGGGCATACGATATAACAATGGGGGTAGATTCACAAAAGCACTCAAATATTTAATAAATTTATGAAACACAACACAGACATCTTAGAATAACAACAATTATTTTATTAAATACGGAGGGGATTGTTTGGCATTACAGTTATAATTGTTCGCGTTTTGTAAATTGATCACTCTTTAGTCCAGTTAGTCCCTTTAGTCTTTTGCAGGCAGCCTCTCTACGTCAATCCCAACAACATTTGTTCTACAACTTTTTAAAATTAATAGTTTTTAAAATTTACGTTTCCCCATACAATATTTCTTTGTTGCCTCTGAGCTGGCATTACTCCGAGCGTAGGTATACCCCACGCAACTTGCGTATGTAAAATATCGCCACGTGCAGCAGGGCTTGGGGTTGCGGGGTGACGCAGCGGCGGCGAGAAACTTTTGAACTTGACCTCAGTCGTAAGTCACGGTCAATTAGAAACGCGTGCGCTCACGTCTTTGCTCCCGTCTCCGCTCCCGTTTTCGCTCTCGTCTCCGCTACCGTTGTCGCGTAACCGAATTTCGATTAGTGCGTGTCAACGGAAAAAAAGTACTAAACTTACAAAATACAGGGTAATAAATAACTGAGGAAGCAAAAATTGTGTTGTTTTTGTCAAGATTATTTATCAAAATTTTGTACAAAGAACAAATGTTGGGATTGGTAGAGAGGCTGCCTGCAAGAGGTGTTGCGCTAATGTTAATAAACCCTGTATATTTAAATGTTGGTGTAATATTGTATGTATATTGTTCTAATACTTCACAATAGGTATGATTCAAATTGAATGCGGTACTACTTATGAATTTGGTATAATGGGTTTGGCGTGCAAGCGAGAAATTCTACAAGTTGGCGATCCGGTCACTTTCCAAGTGGACATGGACTTCAGAGCTACTAACATTGTGCCTATTAGAAAGAAGCGGCGTGCTGTCGTCGACTCTGTCAAAGGTAATTATGGATATATAGATTAATTTTGGTGTCTTTCTGGGATGTTGTACTAAGATAATATAAACGCGCTTGAGTATTTCTTTTAGTATATATATATTATGTGTATTTGAATATTGGGTTCCAACACACCATTCGACTATTGTCGTCAATCATATTGTAAAATAAGCCTTTTTAAACTTAGTTAGAAGTCAAAAGAAAAATGCGCAAGTCATAATCTGATAATATTTAATTACAAAAAATATGGAACAAATACAAGCTTGCACGCATTTTATTTTATATGTATACTGCGTTGGTTGGTCATAAATAATTGTTGATGTAACAAGTATAATATTTTGGTTTTTAGGTGGATTTGGATTCTTGTGCGTTGAGTCTGAGGAGAACCGCCGTCTGTTCTTCCACATGTCGGAGGTGCGCGGGAACCCGGCCGACCTCCAGCCCGGCGACGCGGTCGAGTTTGTTATGCTGACCAATCAAAGGAACGGCAAGTGCTCCGCTTGCAATGTCGTTAAGATCAGGTAATTTACCCTTCGTTCACTTGTAGTTTTTTTTTCTATAATTTGTTACTTATAAGTATGTCTTCTATTATATGAAGATCCGCAATATTTATATGACAGTTTCTTGCCACCTGTATGAGGTTATCAGTCCCCATACTTATTCCTAGAGGTTTGTTTAACTGACACGATACAGACGTCTGTTTCTGATCTGATAGGTATTAGAAAGATAATTTAAAAAAAAATCTATTATTAAACAATGATTTCTAGTTTTGTTTACTGATGTACAATTGTAGAGTTAAATTATTTATAAATAAATAATAAATTTAATCATAATAAGGCTTTAGCTCACGACCCTTGCTTCTACATACATATATTTATTTGTATATTGATTTGTTTTGAGCAGCAAAGCTTCGAAGCGCGCCGAACGGCCGGAGCGGCCTCTGGCGCGCCTGCGTACCGCCTCCTCGGAGGAGGGCGCGCCGCGCGTCGTCGTCACCCGCAACCCGCGCGGACCCGACGGCAGCCGTGGCTTCCGACAACGCAGACCCATCGCAGGTATAGTACACGACACAAGTTTTACCATACATTTCAATCTAGTATCATTGTCATTGTGTTCAATTCAATTCTGGCACTTTTTATTCAATCGATTTGTGTTCTTGTTTATGAGATAACATAACAAGCAATCAAGTGCTGTAAGTTTGAAATAGGTTTTTGTTTATTTCAGAGCAATTGATTGAGTGGGTGCAGAATGCCAAGATTTGAACATAACATCGCTGCTAAATATACAACAACGTAGGGTTCAACATCCTAGGTTTGATTATAAAATTCAAAGTTTTCATTGTATTCATGAGAGACTGACTGATTCTCTTTCCTATAGCGGCATTTAGAAAATTGTTTTTTGTTATTTATACAACTCGATAGAGGAAGTGATATTCAAATTTAAAAAAATAAAATAAAATGCCTTTCAATACAAGTCAATTTAGTCATTAGAAACGATGCCTTCAGCCAAATGCAATTTTCATCGATCAATAAGGACTTCACCGTATATAGCTTATAATTGACGAGCAAAAACATATCAAGTTATCTAAATGAATTATTTGCTTATATAGGTTTTTTACGTGAGAGGTTCTTTTTCGCATAAGTACGTTGTTCAAAATTCCGTTTATACCATTCCTTAGCAAGTTTATAAAGTGATATACCAAGTTCGAATCTAGTTTTTACAGTGAGACACGTAACAGTTGAAGCTTGAAGCGGGAATAATTAAACACGAATATTCCGCGGTGATCTATGTATCGGCACAAAACGAATCAGGCTTTTAATGCTTTAAGTGTTAAAACCTGTGTAAATATACATTATAGTCGCGTAAGTGTAATGATTTTTGAAGCTCGTTTTTGTTACGTGTGTAATTTACGTTAAAATTAATGCTAAATTTAAACTCTTTACTGTTAAAAAAACATAGAATATATTTTTAAAAAATTTTCATTTACAACTGTACTATTTGGATCTCTTGTTACGAATTTCTTGTGTGACAAAAAAAAAGAAACGAATTATTCTGTGATGAATTAGAAATTTCATGTGCAATTTAGGTTTTTTTATGTGTATTTAGGTGTTGGGTCACCTTCAACTGTTATGTGTCTACAGGTGTAATGCTTCGCTTCTGTAATTTATGTGTCGAACAAAAATATTTTATGTAGCTATTAATACATTATTAATGAATTGGAGAAAAGCATTTATAAAGTATGCTATGTACTGCATTGGAACCAAAGACTGAAAAATATTTATTACAATGATACTATTGGTGTTAGATTACTTTAATTAACGATATGTTGATAGACTTTGATGTCAAGTGGCCATAGATATTGTAACTGTGTTTATTTGTACAGCAGTGATGAGTTGTTGACAATACCGTTTTCTAAATATATGTATAATGCCTTATGGTTAAGTTATATTACGGCTGAAAGGTACTTGTATGTTGGTGAAAAAAAAATTTAAGTTGGTACAATATATTAAATGTAAGGCTGAAAGGTGTAAAATGTGAATATGACTTTGAGTCAAAATTTTGTTACCGTTCACTAACTTGTGTCAAAAAGACCGTGTGCCGCGACTCCCCGAACATCTTGCAATTTGCCGTGATGTGACCCTCACATATAGACTTGTTGTTGTTTTTAAATATTATTTATTTTTGTTGCGAGCCCAGTTTAGATAACATTTATTCATAAATACAACCGAATTAAAGGAGGAATTAAATTTTCTGTTTCAATATAATTTAAAAAAAAACTCTTAAATGTATTTACGAATATTTTTTTTAATTTTCCTTATAAATGTACATTTAAAGATCCCTCGTATCTAGCGCGAAGATACCTTTCAAACAGTAAATAAACTGTGGGTAATAAGCACTTACCACAGCTCCTAGTCGGTTGTAATGAAATCCTTGTGATAAGTCCTTGTTCAAGATGATTTAAGAAAATGTTATGATTATTTCCAAAGAAAAGTAAAAAGGGGAATTTTGAACAAACGTTAAATAATAATATAATATGCTTGTACGCTTTAAAACCGCATGTTATTATTTGCTAAAACTCATTTAAACATGTAACCGTTTATAGCGATAGTGATAAATTTATGTAATATTCACGATATTGATGTTGTAGTGTATTACATAAGCCCCCGGATCGTTTCGGGTATAGGTATTATATACTAGTCTTAAACACTTGCGCACGTCGACATATAAACGTGCCCAAGTTAAATTGCTGGTGAGCGTACGTATAATCTCAATGCTTAACCTTGGGAGAATATTGTTGTGGGGATGCACGAACTGTTTAAATAGATTCTATTTATTATTTTGCATAAAAAATTGCTGTTTGCACGAATTACGAAATTTGAGAGTGTCGTGATTACATGCCAAATATTTATATTTTTTTCGTAACTTATATGAATTAGACGTACATAGCTTGAATGAATTTTTTATTTATTGAAAAAATATTTACATACTTCTTGTCAGTCGTGGACAATATGATTACGAACTTTACTTTAAGATCTTTCAAATGAATTGAATGAAAAATTGATAGAAATGAACTGTAAATTTCTATGTGGCTACCATATAGAATTTTTCATAAACTTAAGGCTGTAATATCTTAACATTCACAAACAAGGAATGTATTATTATATAAAATATAAAAATGTAACGTGCATCCTTACCATGTAGTGGCAAAAGCTTTGCCCATCCACAGTTGTCTTAAACTGTAATATGTTAAAAAAGTTAATTCGCAGAAATAAATAGCGCGATCGTATTCAGTTCGTATTGTATGGTAAGTTTTTATTGACTTGATTTGCCTTGTTATAGAGACATGTATTTCTACTGCGGTTTGGTTTAATGATGAAATTGTAAACGAATCGCACCTTACGAATCTATATGATTCGTTGGTTATTTAATATATATATAAATTTTTCTTGGTTTAAAAAATTCATTTTTTTCCTAAACTTTAATAAAACAATTTTTTGTAAAAGTTCACCTTTGCCATCGAAAAAAGTGAGAGTTTTAGCTAAAACATTGTTGTACGTATATTGTAATCATTAATGTCCTAGGTTTTGGCACTTGATGGTTAATATGACACGTGATATTTATCATTTTGTACTGTTTGTACAACTGTTAAGATTCAGACGCGAGTACAAGCTTAAGTAATGTAATCTCAATAACATTTATAACATTTAATAATAATTTTTGTAACTAGTGACTGTAATAATTCAGTGCCTAAAAGAACCTCTGAGAATGAGCAATAAAACCCATTAAAATATTAAAAATATTCATCATCAGACTGACAAACTTTTGAATGATTTTGTTTAGTTCTTTGAGTTTTTTCATAAGACAAAACATATTTGTAAGCCATACGTTCGATAATTTTTTTCTCACCTCAAATATTACGAACTTTGGAATAATTTAATTGTAAAGTTTTAATTTTCTTTTGTGTTCTTTGATTGCGTTCATCAAATATTTAATGTATGTAAAATGTTTAGAAATTTAAAAACTTTAATTTCTCTTTCCTTTCGGAAATACAAACTTTGGAATAATCATAAGACTTTGTTTTATTTACTTTTCACCTTCCAATAATAATTAAATGGAACTAAGGAAAATCTCTCCGAGATTTATCCGGCGGATAAGCCGCAGCTTAGCACCATATGCTAGAAGATCTTAACAAAGGTGTCCTGTTTCTGTGAGATGACAGGGTTAATAAGAGGCTTTAAAAACTTCTCTACAAATCACTATATCTTAAACCTCTAAACTTCTCTACGGTCCAGGGAGTCAGAAACTACTTTTGTCTTGGCAGAGCAACGGCAACGCATGACCTCTGGTCTTTGAAGATCGCCATAGGGAGTAGTCATACCATCTCACCAGTCAGATAAGTAGCAATGTCACCAAACCGTCAGAGTATTCAGTATTAGCTTGTGGCCACGCTTCCAAATTGCGATGTTGCCACATTGTGACTAGTTTAGTTGTTCTCAGTATTTGAAAATTTATTTCTCATTGCTATGGAAAAAAACATACGCCTGTATTCCCCGAAGAGATATGCAGAGGTGCAACTTGTGAAACATATTTTGCCGTATGTTTTTCCGTCCCATGATGTAATAGGTGGCAAGCCCATCACCACACTGGGCACAAATTGCAAATTATGGGCTGATATTGAATTGCAAAAATCCAAATATCACTTTCCCCAACTTGGGGTTCGAACCCGAGACTCAGCGTTGCAGCTGATGTAGTTCACCTGCGCCACTGAGGCAGATGACGGAACTTAAAATTGTCATTTATTTTCTTTGAAAGCATACTTCTAAAAAATATTGTTGTAAAAAAATAAAATACCTTGTGGTAGTTTAATTCTTTTATAACAATAGACTAGACTAGCTCTGAATTTTAAAAAAGAACGCATTTAATTTTATTTTATTTTATTCACACAGTTTATTCCAATTTTAATTGTAACGGAATGACGTTCCGCCGACAAGTCAATTGCTTTTTATAAACTACCCCTTCCTCTCCTCCTCTTCTCTCCTCGTATCTTCTCTTCGCCTCTGCCTCATTCGCTACTATTTCCGCTCCTCACCAATCCTTCTATTACACTTGTATATTGTAGACGTTATAAAACAAAGTTTTGATTGAATTTTTTTGATGATTATTTATGAAATCTTAAAAATAATTTGTAAATAGAATGTTATCGAGACGTCAAAGCATTATGCCATAGCAACTCGCATTCATTTCTCTCGTGTCTCCTTCACTCACCTAAAGCTATAGTTAACTTCATGTAACTAAAGATTATTTTTAAGTCTTGTAACTACCTACACTAATATAATTTTTGTAAAACATTTGCATACTTTTTCGCCACTTAGCAATAATTATAATATGAATTATATATATTTTTTGATTTTCTTTATATAACTATGTAAAAAATAGTATGGTAAAGTAGTAAAATGGAATACTTTTTTACTTTAAAATTTATGATGTCACTATTTTATGTATTTGTACTTGCAAACCTTAAAAGCAGCAGTAACTTATTGTATTTAAATTGAAAATCTCCATTAAAATAATGTAGTAATATTATTATTAGTAGTAATAAATTTATTGAAATCATTGGCTATCAATTTCGTAATAATGTAATCCTTGCTTGCAATGTACAAAGTTATTTTTATATACAAATAACTATTGACGTGGCGGCAATCCGTGCATCTGTTCACAAGTAGAGTTACGCCAGAGATTTACATGTCCGTAATGTTCCCATTTTTTAATTGCATTGTAAAGATTGGATCCGGGACTAGCAGTTAACTGTAGATCCTTAGCACCGAGTACAACGTAATCCGGGGCGAGGTAGCCGAGTTTAACTCCCTCTTCTAGGATCATCTTGGTCCTTTTAATTTGAAGATCGGTGACGCGAGCATGTGATGCTAATTCTTCTCTATAATCCCCTGAGGAAAGATAAACTTTTTAAAAAAAAAAACAAACGTAAACGTCAGTTTAGTGATATTCTCCCTGACAGAAGAGTGTAGACTTAGGAAGTATAAAAAATAATTAGGACCAAGATAGAACTGAGTAAATCGTTTGGGCTATACAAGCTTGTGTCGTAAATTTATCCATTCTTTGAAATTTAAATGCAACTAAACAATTGTTAATTAATATTTTGTATTAGCTTACTCGTTCACAAGCCTGCTGTGTTTGAACAAAAAGGCAGTGTAATATAAAAAAAACCTTATCGGGGAAATATCTAATAATTTCCTTAATTTTCAAGACGATTGAATTTATCGAGTACAGACAGAGAGACATTCATTTTATATATATACAT
>JAABKM020000025.1:6521828-6678042 GCA_016277805.2 Papilio aristodemus | reverse complement strand
ATATATTAGGAATTACCAATGAAACCGAGGCCTACAGAACAGCGATTGTAGCCAAAGGTATGAGCTCCTTCAATACCCCAGCCTCGTCCTTCGTATACGCGTCCATCATTGCCGATAATGAAATTGTATCTGAAAAAGTATAAATAAATATTTGTTAAGTATATGTAAATATTTGATTTTGGATTAACAATTCAATCGTTGGCGGTGAAATGAACACGCTTCCCGTGCCTCTTGCTGTTGTTTAACCGAAAAGTTGTCCTTACTATAAACCTTAATTGTGTTTTAATCAAAGCTTTATTCCTTTGAAGTAATAAGATTCATGTTACTCAAAATGATATTTATTAATCAAATACATTTGCGTTTAAAAAAAAAAGAAATAGAAAAACTTAATCTTACGGGATATCGTAGTGTCTCTGTGCGATAAACCAGCCCTGCATGGTACGAAGCTCGGCCGCACAGAGAATGAACCTTTGACAAACTTGACTGACGGTATGCTGGATCACAACTAGTTTCAATGGATCGAATAGCTCCGTGGTGCCGTTGTTTATAAAATTTTGCGCTAACCACATTTCCCTCGTAATTTTCCATTCGTGCGGAGCTTAAAACAATACCATAAAAATGTATTAGCTGGTAATGATATATATAATAAATACTAATATTTACCATGTACCATTGTATCTAAATATAATGGTACATTTTTAAACACCTATATTTTAACTATACAAGAACAAAAAGTGTAAAATTAATATGTTTTTCTCTTTTATGATTTAATTAAAATTTAATCTTTCAGTTTGAATGTCTTTCCTGTCTTTATGTGTGATATCTTAAGCTATCCTAGCTAATAGTAATATTTTTATCATGTTGCAATGTTTTCATAGAATAATATTCGGTAAACGGAGGACTGCTTATGATTGAAGACATTGGGGGATTTGTCCATCAGTTCAGGTGACGGTTTGATAATGATAATTACTTAATTCGTAGATTCTATGTCAAGTAAAAATTGAAATATCCTTTGACTGCTGACAAAGTGGTTGCTTAGAACACCAGATCATAATCAGATCACTGTCAGACGGTACCCCAGGGGTCTGTAACATTTTGAGTTTAAGCCGCATTAATTTGACATTGTAAGGATTTTACAACTGGTCAGATAAGTATAGCACCGAAGCTACATATTGATAAGTTATATTTTGATTTTATAAAACACATAATGTGATAATTTTTTTTCATAAATAAGTCTTATCGAACTGTCTGGTCTACGAACTGTTATCTTATCTGTTATCACTAATGCATTAATTTGATAGCATTTATTTTTGCAATCCAGTTTATTTTTACCGATAATTGCGAGATGAAGGTTATTCCTAAATTTAGGTTATTTCCCTTCGCTAGTTTAAATTCAGCACACTATCGTCTATACATATTTGACCTTGATTTGACATCATGATAATACTGTTGAAATTTATTATTAATAATGCGAAGCGATATGACTTGAATAAAAGTACGTAAGATTGTTTTAATGTCTGCCAACAGCCGCCCACTACTGGACGTACAGCTCGCACATTAATGTCTATGTCCCTTGCCACCTGCATCCCGGTGACTATCACAACCTAGTCAAGGCAAATATGGCTGATTATGGGCGGCTTACCTAGGCAGAGTTGACTACCTATTGGTCGTTCTAAGTTTTTTTTTATGTAATGAAAAAAAGGCTTAGTCGCTATGCGGCTATATCGCTACGTAATTCTTAAACGTAACATACATTTTAATTATTTATACATATATCGGCCAGCTTAAACACCAGACAACACAGGACAAATTAGGGACAGACAGGGTGGAATTAATCTGGTCGTTTTCACACGATCTCTTAAAATACTTAAACCTATATCGTTGGTTCCAGACAGAGGGTTTCCTTGAGCTAAGCCACACCCCTTAGGTCTTATCATGTAGTTTTAATCAATTAGGAATTTTAAATTTTGCGCTTTAAGAACGACCAAAGATACGTACAGATTTTATATCCCACTCCCACTTGTAAGGTCATCAATAGCCCAATGTCTACATAGTTATATGTACTTATGTACTTTTATCATTAAAACAGGTTGCAGTTAGCTTATCTTTGGCAAAACTAAGTTGAATTAGTAACACTAAACGGGAGAAATTATCAAGACATGATTGTGTTTTGCGAAATCCTATCATATATTCTTGGGGAACATTAAACGTTTTTCAAAATACCACTCTAGTCATTTGTTCAGTATTGATATTAATGAAATTGGGCGAAGAGCAGAGGGAGAGTTGGGTTGGCCTTCTAATTTAGGAATAGGAATAATTTTTATATCAGGCCATTGTGAAGTCACAAACCTCGACAGCAAGCAGGTATTGTATATTGAATAAAATAATTGCATCTGTTTTTGGTAATTTAATTTTCTAATTCTTGAATCGTGATGTTTGATTCGATGTCAATATTTAGTGTTTTATAAGTTCAAAGTAATTTAGCTTAAAACTATTTTTTTCTCATAATGTCAGTTCTTCACTGACCCTACTTTCTTACGTTGCATTCTTTGAAACCATCTAATAGCGAAACTGAGAATTAATCGAATTTTGTATTTTATACAATGACAATGACCATTGTACCGTACGTGTGTACCAATCCTAAAACGTTTAGGATTGCCGTTGGTAGGGTGCTATTTTAAAATTTACCAAGTTTACATCTAAGTAGTATAAACGAAATGTTTTTTTTATACCCACATATACCAAGTCTAATCGTGGTAAATCGTAATAGTTCGTAATAATTGTAGGTTATCAGTAGGTGGTGAGCCGCGAGATAGTTGTTATTTAATTAGAACAAATAGTGAAAAGATATTACAACTAATATCAATGCTTATCGAAATATATTAAAATTATTTAATATCGATATCGATTTTTTAAATATGCGATCCTTATCTATTTCTTTAAACGATAAATTTCTATTTTAGGTTTAGTTCTAGTAAAGAACTTTATACATAGCTAAATAATTACTCACTAATTTCCTTTGGTATATTGAGTAATATTAATTGTAATTATTATATTGCTTTTTTTGAATAACGAAAAATGTTGGATTGAGCAGATTTGTTTTTTCCGCAACATCCACACTAGAGCAAATTGAATGCATTTTAATCAGTTCGTTATTAAACATTTTGCATAATTATTATTTTCAACTAATTTATCTTTGCATAATATTCGCTAAGGCGGACCCTGCTTCTTATGATGTATTTTTTTCAATCGGATATAAACCTTTTCGTACAATAGATATCTTCTATAATATAAATTAGAAATATATGCATGTGTTTGAGTAGATCAGTGGGTAGTTTAATATCGCAATTGTACTTAGAGTTTTCCACTGACATAGTATTGCAAAAAACTCTTTAAATGTTTTGACGTGAAATGAAGGGTGTAATAAAAAATCCTCAGTCTCGCGAATAACGGTGTAGCTAAATTTTAAACAGGATGCTGGATCTTATATATATGAACAATACAAAATTGAATGAATGGTCTTACCAACGTCAGTAATTTCGTCGGCGGTATTCTTGACTCGCAAGGTGAAATATACGATGAGACCGATACAGGCTAGGAGTATCAAGAGCGCAATCACGCAAGACGTTCGCTCTGCGCGGGAACTGTTCTTCATAATATGCCACACGTATACAGGGAAGGGCATATCTGTAATATAAGATCAACATTAATAGTTGAAACCAGAATGACGGTGTGTATTTGGCATGCAGTTTTCAATAGGAATGTAGTGGACAAATTTAATATTTTTATCTAGGCTAATTAACAAATTGAACTATCGTCAATCTCCACAAAACTTCAAATTCTATCTAGGCAATGACCAAAAACCCCCTCTGTTTTACCTCTTATAAAATGAAAAGGACATTATTTATTTGCTGCTTGCTTTATTCTTCGAATGTTATCAGAACGCATTATTTACTTTATGTTATTTAATAAATTCTTACAGAAGATAAGCATTGACCGCTTTACCAAAGTACTTAAAATTGAAACACAGATAATCTGAAGAGGAATATAGACTTAACGCACTCTCATATAATCGGTAATCATTTATAGATAATTTTGTCTTTAATTTTGATAATCTGTAATATTAAATCCAAATTCTTTATGTTAATTTTATTAGTATTTTTTTACAAGCTATTTGCTGAATTATTTTTCAAGTTCTATACAATTATTACTTTTTTGTAATTTTTTAGGACAAATTTCTTTTTCTAAGGCGGTTTACATCTCGGAGGGGGGAGAGGAGTTTTAATTCTTCATTTATATATTTTACAATTGACATTTTTTTTACTAAATATTACAATATTTCTTCATATTCCTTCAATATCTGCTAACGAGTTAAAAGTAAATCCAAAGGACCCACACAAATATGGGCATGTAGCGTAACGTAAAAACCCAAATATCACTTTTGATTGACCCAGGATTCGAACCCGGGAAGCTTATATCTATCTAGGTTCCAAATACAAGATAAAGTATAACTGAGAAGTATGTGAATTGTAGAATTAAATTATTTTATCTACTAATTATTAAATGTATATAAAATATAAGATAATAAATGTTTTGAATATAAAATAAAAAATATGCAACGGGAAGTTAAATGAGGAAAATCAAATCATTGAGTCACCAGTCGTTATTAAGTCATCGTGCGCTTCGAAATGAATAGTTATAACAAACCATAAATGCTCGCGTGGGTTCATCCAATTGTAGTAGGATATAAAGTAATTTATTTTAACTTTTCATAGATGTTTTTTGATTCCTTGGTAATCGATGTGACCGGAACCAAACGCGATTTTTGAAAATTCAATTTTCCAAATTTTTTTCCAATTTTTTTTTAATTCCAAATTTCGTCTTTTGTCTCAGTCATTATTCCGATATAGAAGCCTTTGAGCTAGCTATAAACAATTATTAACCTTTTACCTTAAAGGCCATCAATTAATGAGATTAGTAGGAATTTATTTTCTGGGGAAAACCATCGATTTTAGTCTCTAACGCAAGGAATCGGGTATCTCCCGAAGAAAACAGCTGCAATAATTGTACGATTGTTGTACCTGCGTACCATTTCCTTTTTTTATCTTGTTCACTTTTAATTACGAACATGTCAAAGCTCTTGGTTGTTTCGGATGATAATGTGTAGGGATAATCACTAAATGTCAGGTGCGGCGGTTGTTCCTTAACCTCATTTTACAGAATACAGACATTGCTGATAAGTAACTCTTACACTTTTACCTACTAGTGCGGGGCTTGTTGATAAACTTGAGACATCATTCATCGACTTATATCATCTGAATTGTGTTATCATAGCAGTATATTTACTAAGTTAGTCTACTGTTTGCTTTTTGCACGCGGATAGTAAGATATAGTCCGAATATTCCTCAGTCTGAAGTATTATTATTGTAACAATGTCGTTGGAATTTATAAATTTAACTACGCAACATAAATGCAATATAATTCTGTGTACAATTGTTACAAACGAGCATAGTATGCGGAATTTTATCTGAATTCACTCTTATGTATAATTATTGCTCATATAACGGTAAGCTATCAATGTGATGCGTGTAATTGTTGGAGTATTTCTAGGTTGACGGCTACGATATGAAGGAACTTACAATGATTTTTATATTCAATTAAAGGTTTCACAGATTTAAAACTATTCACTCCAATTGTGATCTGTGTACTTTCAAGACAACCCTGTATTGTTACAGAGACGGCTGCTATGGTTCGTAATTGTGCAAAAGTAGAGAAGAGTTACCGTGTGATAAACAAGCATATTTTACGATAAAAAATGTGTAGGTATACTGAAATATTTTTGGATTATCTATGTTATTTAATTCAGCTCGATAAACAAAGTACCAAGGAAGCCGACAGCATTATCTATTGATAGCAATATAAAGTTTTGTACGAAATTATTTATAATGATAAAACTAATTATAGTCTATCCGCGATTCCACGATGTTCATCTTTTTTATACATCGGGACAAACTGACGATCAAGAGTATCAGCGATCGGTTTCCATTTTTAAATGGTTTCATTTAGTTTGTCATATTTTGTTTATTTAGTATTCAAAATTTTACCGCCTTCATGGATGACATAATACCCAATAATTATTTTTATTATAATAATAATATTAATAATAAATCATTTATTTCTATTACCATATAGACTAAACAAGTATCCGATGCTGGGACATCCTTTTAAGCATATATAATACTTGTGGCAGGATGTCTCGTTTTATTGAATCTAGATGATTTACCAATTATTTAGTAAAAAATTAGCCAGTTTCCAAAGTATCCTAAGATCTAGTCCCCATAGATATAAATAAATTTCATACAAACCACTCAACAGATATTGGAATTTTAGTATAATAAGAATAATAATTAAAAATAATAAGTCAGTATCAGATTTTTATAAATAAATAAAAAAATGTTACTCGTTCGTAAATATGTATTTAAGAAAAATATAAATATAGTAGAAACTGTTTTCATTGAACTGTATTTTAAGTTTTAAATATAACATTACATATTTAATAGTTTAAGCAATCGGAAACAAACGTATTGAAATATATGCAATGAATAAATTCTTGTTAATCTTCAATGACTGAATACAAAATACAATTGAATTACCCCATATTTTTATATTACAATAAGATACGATGTTAGGTTTGAGCAACTGTCTTAACCATTTGACACCAAAATATAAGCTATTTATGATCCTGCCTCAGTAGATACAAAGTATATAAGTAATTACATACGTATTACGCAAAATAATAAAAAAAGATAAAAATTAATTATGAATTTGTATCTATTATCTAATATCACGTAACAAATATTTTTCACGAAAACACTTTGATTATAACATATTTATTTACAAGTTTAAGTATTGATAATTAAAATCTTATATCGCAACGCTTCCAGGAATTTCAAACATATCTCTTATTTGACAAAATAAAATATATTTTTCAAACCAGTATCTTAAACTTAGGCAGCTTACAGCTACTTATTTTTCTACAATTAATTATAAAATTCAAGTTACTTAAAATCTTCCTTACTTAATTATGTATTTATTGCATTAACTTGTCATTAAAAATGAAGTTAATAAGTTATCTTTTTCTTATTGCAAATCGTTTAAAAAACAAACTTTTATCTTAAATTTCTCTAATACATGAATGTATGTTAATAAATCATGTGAAAAGATTATAAAATAAAAACAATAATTATTTTTCACAACTAATAAATAATTTAAAGCACGGATTCCGTGCAATTCTCCCTGACATTATTTTTTTCCTTAATTTATTATGAAAACGGTATATTATTATAACCATTAACATAATCCGCCAATATTTTTGATCACAATTTTTACACTCATTTATCAGTCTTCTACGCCAAATTAATCAGTTGATTTCATCGGAGCTGCTAGGGCCTCTCAACATTTATTATCTATATCTGCATTTGTAGTCTGTTAATTGTCATTGTACCTTACAGTATTCACCATTACTTTTTTTCAAAGGTTAAAATAGCTGCGAAAAGGCCTAATCACTCCAACCTTATTTTCTTATCCGTAGGTACTCCGGCTTCGGCGTCCTTTGTGTTAAAAGGCGGCAATGAACACTTGACATTAAACAATCACAGTTGATTCAAGTTTGTCCTATTTTTTATACGTGTTATATCTATTCAAAATATGTTTTGTAACGATTCTATCATCTGTTAAGGCAGCCAGATGTATTATAAGTTTTCCAGTTCGCGAAATTCCCCATGTGCTCCAGAATGTGGCGTCCGGGAGAGATAGTATCGGGTTGCACTTGACACTGAGCGTACAAGTTATAATTCGGCACGAGAACTCGATCGTTGACGAGTACGTTTAAAAGTATATTTAGGTGATCAAATTGTTCGTGATTTGGAAAATCTGTCACATAGTTTCCCATGAACATTATTGTGATGCTTTTTACGTTCCATGAAGTCACCATGGCACCAAAAACGTTTGCACCTCTGCCTTCAAATACAAAACCCTTGCCGCCTACTAGAAAATTGGGGCCAATATCGTTCAATCCTCTGCGTAAATGATCCTGTTGAATTTCAAGCATCTTCTGTATGCAGTCGTACCTATCGTCGCAAAAATTGGCGGCAGAGTGGCCGATGATAACATAAGACAGAGGCAGGTCAAGAAAATCTATTCCATAAGCGGGCATCGCCTGCCAGTCACCGCGGCGCAGGTACCACGGCACCTTCAGACCTAGCCAAAACAAAGGTACATCATCACCAATACGGCATAATAATAGGTATAATGAAACATCTAAAACCAAAATCATGAAGAAAATATCATTTTAGTTATAGAGTTTGAAAAGCAATTAATTGCAGAAAGACACACAGTAATGTATGAAGTAGGGATTAAGAAGATTCAATTAAAAGTTAGACTAATTTAATAAACGAGTAAAACTCCACATCACAGAAAAGTAGCCATAAAAATAAGAGGAAAAATGAAATCTATCAGAAGAAAATAAACACAAATTCATTTGATTTTCTATTTGTATTTATTTAGGATAGAGAATTATAAATCAAAAATAATGAGCTTGAAAATCGCGCCAGAATAAATTGGCTTTATAAGAAGTATGTCCTTGAATAAAAGTAGCAGTAGTGTTAATAGTGAAATACAAACGTCGAGAAGTCCAGTAGAGAGAAAAACAATAATTTACCTATGTCTAGGCGACCCTGCTGCCTTGGCAGGGCGACGGAGATGAGGTAGATGACGAGGCCAGAAGCGACAAGAAAAGCCCAACACACGAAGACGGCCACGCTACAGCGCAGACGGCGTGCGCCCCGAGGCGACACCAACTCTAGGCCCAGAAAGCGGCCTGAAACATTAAAAGGTCTACGCTAGTATAGCGAAAAAGTCAACGTTGACAAAACTAACAATATACATTTTTTTCTACCTCTCTCATTTATCTCGAGAAGAATACATTAGTAACTAACAGACGATTGTGATTTCCTTCGCAGGAAATAATGGATATAAACCTTAAAGTTAAAGTAAGCCATCGTAGGTTTATGGTATCATTTTAGAGCATTTTTACAGACATTTGTATCGTCGTAAAATACTAAATTTATGTATTTAATATAACCTAAAGCCTTCGTTCGTAGGAAGTATAATCATAATGCCAATTAGGCAGTTCTCTTTTTAGTATTTAACAATAAACTTTTCGTAAATTCACAGTTCATATGTATTATTCTGAACTCTAAAATTTAAATTTTAGAGTTCAGAATTTGAATGTTTCAGAGTTTAAATTTGAACATTAAAATTCTGTTATGTTTTTGTTCCATACATTAGTTATTTTAAGTTTTAAGTTATAACTGCCTCGGTGGCGCAGTTGCATTACGGTTAACTACATATGGCGAAATGTGGGCACAAGTTGCACTTCTGTCTACCTCTCTGGGAGCACAGGAGTGAGATAGGTTTTTTTAACTATTAATGTTATGTATCAATTTTGGTATTCTAAATTAAAAAAAATATATTTTGCGTAATTATGTCTTAACAATTAAAACCGTCTTACGCTTACATTATATATGAATTAGTTTTAGTTTTATTAAGAATCTACCTCTGGCCGTTGTTAGAAGTTGTCTTTTTGCATTGTTTAACTATACAAAAGGTGGGGATGTACTTGTTTGTAAGTCGCAATAAATTAGTTGTACATTGCACTTACAATAAAATAGAATTTATCTGAATGATAACATCACTTTCACCATGTATAAATAAACACCGAAAACTGTGAATGTTTAATATGATTACTAGCTTAGCAAAGTTCTAATTATGACGTTTTAAAAATGCTAGAATGCTAAAATGTTAGCTTAGAACATCTTTAAGCATTTGCTTTGAGTAAGTCATGGCTTGGTAATCGTTATTTCTCTCGGCCTTAGAATAGAAAAATTGAGAAAGATATGATCCTATGATAGAAATACAATTTATTAATATGGATAAGATCAGGGTATGACTGTAGCATTATTTATCATGTGTTTATTAATCCATCATGACCTAGACATCTAAGTTTTGTGATTCTGTCATGGTAAAAAGAAATAAAAACGTGAATGTGTGTTCTATTTTTCCCTCTAGATCTTCTTCTCTTATTTTTTTCTAACACTACCCTTTTCTTCTTTTCTTACTTACTGTCTCTTACTCGGTTCCATATAGATAAGCTGATCTTTTCAGCAGTCTTTTTATGGGCATTCCAAATGAAATCCATAATACCAGTCTATCTCTGTGTGTTATGGGCGTGATTAATTTAAAAAGGAAATAATTTAATCTCAAATAATTCCCATTCATTTCTTTACTTTTCACAATGGTTGTATCAATTGAATTTTTTGAACCCCATCAACATTACATTGATGCCATAAATTAGAATATAATGAACAAACAAGATTACTTATATACATTGATAAGGAAAGCTAAAGGTGTGGGTCTACATAAAGGAATTGCTAATTTATATTTGTTATCGGCGTTAATCAGAGACCAGAGGTATTAAAGAGTTTCAAAACACCAGATAACGTATGCACAAAAGAATAGAAAGCAAATTCATGGAAGTTTGCAATTTGTTTTTGACGATAATTATTTTATTTGTTTCATATCTGCGTCATGGTAGTGAGAAATAGTAGTCGTAAACAAGGAAACTTCTAATTAAATAAATACTCGCGCTATGAGATAAACTTAAAAAAAATGTCTATGATACAATATGAAGGTAATAAAAATAAAATATAAATATAACGCTTAGAACCTGTCAAAATTTATTTCATTGTATTGTAGGTATACTTCGCATTTAGATTTGCGCAGCAGCTTTTTTTCGGAAAGCAAATTGTAAACGTGTATAAGGAAAATCTTTAACACTAAGTCAATCTTATTAGTAACATTTTATCGAATATGTTATGTTAAATTTCCAAAAAACGATGTAAAATTATTTGACGCCAGCAGTTTAGAGTTTAAGATATTTAGCGCCAGCAAATTAAAATAAAATTCTGTGAAACTGTTTGTCGGCTAAGAATGAACACAGACGTATCCGGTCTCAATTAACTCGACTTTGTTCGACTCGACAGTATCAATATATACAAGTACACGTAGCAAGGAAGCTAGACAAAGCTTGTTGAGTCTCTTTCCGCACAAAAACAGGAAAATACGCGCAAGAATTGTTTATGCGACGTGAAACCTCACCTTTGACCACCTCGGTGTTTTGTAAATTTTGCGTGACGGAGACAAACTTGGGGCCGATGTGGACACGGGATGATTTCGTTACGTTGAGATTTGCTATAGTCGGTGGTGTGGAGTCGGGGGCCAGTCCCTGGCCGTCCACCAACACCACTTCCGAATTGGTGCTCGTTCGTCCCGGTGCATCGTTCGGCTCTTCCTCCTTTGCCGTCCACATCACTACAACCAACAAACACAAAAGTCCGTGGAGTCGTGGCTTTAACTCTTTACTATATATATTCAACAATGTTTTTCCTGATACCCTTACGCGACTGACTTGCTTCACGGACGCGATGTGTAATGATAAAATAAAACGTAAACTACCTATTCACACATCGCAAAAGTCGTGCATCTGTATGCATAGCAGTTGAGTGATAACAAGTCCGGTTGGAATTCATGTCGTGTCTCTTTCGCACTTATTCGCGATGTCCATGCAGACATCAGAAATGACTTGGTAACAATGACAGTTTCGTAATTTAATGTTCTTATATCGGCTAAGCGTGAATTACTCTAGCTTCATTAAAGTTCATAGCTAAACAAAAAAACATGAGATTTTTTGTTTTACCCAAGTACTAAAGTTATAAAGAAGACTTAAATTGTTATAAAGTAATAAAAAAAAATAAAAACATACTAAGCTACTGCATACCATCCTTCAATGACATACCCTCTTAAGCCTATGCATGATTTTAATCAAGTTCTGATATGTTTATTACTAAAAATACTACACATACATTTAAACTGTTGACTCGTATGTTCTATGATATACTGAAATTATATATTTAATTATTTATCAGTATTCCGGATATAACGTTGTATCACATTTTGTAGCCATTTAAAGAAATTTTTTTATGTTACTTTACAAACTGTGTAATATTGCTATTATGTACTTAATAGTACTTTGGAAATATTTAAATAAAACACAATGCTAGTACGCAAAGTACGCAAAGTACTAAACTAAACTAAAATGTATCATGATGATTAATGAAGATAAAAGGTGTTTGTCACCAGATGTTTAGTGGGTGCTTTACTCGTATGGAATTTTTTTAGCTTAGTTTCGTAGGCCTAAAATATGTATTTTATTGCGTCCATTCGATGGGAATAAACAACAGGCGCTTTGATCTTCATGGAACATGGCTTTATTCTATAAGACCTTAAAAAAGCTCTCATTCAGAACATCATTGTAGATTTATTTTTGACTGAATCTATAGCTCATGTGAATCATAATTCGAAATTATTTTGATATTTTACAAGCAAAAATTTTGATAGCTTATCGAGGAAGCACTTAGTAAACAATACACAGAAGGAAAGGACCGTTTAATACATGGCCATTTTCTGTGAGGTCGTGCATTTTACCCAGCTGAGACTGGACTGTTCACGTTGCCTGTGTACTGTCTTGGCCGCTAGTTAGACAAGCCGGCGTTACTGGCCATCTGATTTATTACCGCTACGTGACATATATAATATGTGACGTAAAAACCCAGTTATGAAGAATGGCTAATGACAGTAACTGTGAGATTTTTTTTATACTAAAAGATGGCAAACGAGCAAGCGGTACACCTAATGTCAAGTGACCGCTACCCATAGACATTTGCAACAACGAAAAGAGTTGCAGATGTTCTGCCTACATTTGATGGAGAGAAAGGAACAGAGAAAAGGACAGTCCCTTTTCCTGTTGATCCCCTTCTCATAACCACTTCCCCTCCCCATCCTTTCCTTATTAGAAAAGGGTGGGAAGAGGACAAGGTCCAGAATTAGGCCTCCAGCGCCTCACTTCTATTACTTGACGCTTCTCTTCTGTGAGGTCGTTGTATTTCCCCGGTCGAGCCGGCTCATTCATGCAACTGATGTTATTGTTACGGAGTGTATCACTGTTAAAAATGATAAAAGATAATGTAGTATTAGTAATTAATGCACTGCAAAAGAAAATAGGCATGGCTGTCTATATCTTTTAAAGGTTGGTGATTCGGTATCTGTCGTCATAAGAACAAATAATGGCCGTATCATTAAAATTTATTCCTTTTAAAATAATTGTAACAACGAAGGCTTGTCTGCACTTTAGACTATAAGTTTTGAAATAAATTACCGGATCTTGTGTCTCATGTTAAACCATTCACTTTGTACCATAAAACCTTTCAAAGTTTAGTAACACCTTAAAACCATGAAACCTTTAAAAGGAAATAAATAAATAAGTCAAAATGCGTACCATGCAGTCAAAAAGTAAATTAAACTTCTATCGAGACTAATCCAGAACGCATAGTTTTAGGGCTGTAATAATTATACAGCATAATTTAATTATAAAAAAACAAGGTTTGATCAAAACATTTTTTTTATTTTTATCACAAGGTTTTATAATAGCATAATCAAGTAACATTTTTAGTAGCATATCGCTCTCTCCAAACTACTATCATCCAGGTACCTAGTACCTTGTACCTGGTAGAGAAACTAATCGAAATAACCTATGGAAATATACTGAAGTTATTAATATAGCCTTATGAATACTTAATTTATCTTTATTCTCAAATTAACCACAGTCGCTCGCATTTTGACATTTTTAATAGTTTACTATTATGTAATTTTAACGTAGTGTTGGTAAGGAGTTTATTATCGAAAATTGAGGTTCAAACGTAATTCTGAAAATTAAAAGTTACGACCTTTAATGTTTCATGTAAAATGCGAGCCAATGGTAAAATCACACTTATCGAGCAAAACAGTATTTATTATATTTTAACTTACAATTCAAAGCTATACTCATGGTATATACGACAAGCGATAAACAATTAAAAATATAAGATAATATTTTAAATGTTTGTTGTTATTAAGAAAAAACAACAGAAGTAGATTCTAAGCGAAGCGAGATAGATGCAAATATAGATTCTCAATGAAAATAAAATAATTTTGCAATATTTACTTTATTTCGGAGTATGATTTTACACACGAATAATTAAAAAATATAAAAGTTAAAAAAATGATATAGAGAATAAAGATATTGAGTAACATAAACTAAAGTCAAGAACAATCTTTAAGATTAACATAAAAGTTTTATTTAAATTGTCAAGTATAAAATATTTTTATATGATTTTTAATGTCTACTGCATCACCACCATAGTGAACATAGCAACCGGTCATCACACTTTTACCATTTATGTGTGTACATACATTGAATTTCGTAAGTTTAAAATCCCTCTGGGCACATAAATTAACAGGAAATTGTGAACTAAACGAATACACACAATTCGAAGTTTTAATCTGTCGGAGTTAAAGTCGCTAAAAGTTACAACAAAAAAATTGTATCAAAAATAAAATTATTTGTTGCGTTTGTAATTGTAAAAAATTCCTTTTGTTCACAATTTACCTTTAGTGTAATATGGATATTAAGCAAATAATAAGATAATAAACCGATAAAGTTTATAATTTGTGTCTTACATACACACATCAGCTAATGTATACACACAAATATATAAATGGTAAAAGACCTTATACTATTAGTAGTTATTCATTTGATCTAAAAACATTAAATTAGGAATGAAATTCCTAATGTCAATGTTACTAAAAGATAATAACAAATTCAAAACAATTCATACGGCCTTCGAAATACTGTTTGTACAAAAAATTTGGTAGTAGTCAAATAGTTCTTTTAAATTTTATTGTATATTTAAAAAAAATATCTTAAATATTCTAATGAGATTATTTTTCATATTTGATAATGCCATTTATTAAATATTGGATTATATAGCGATTGCCATAAGAATTAAAAGTATAATAATTTGAAAGATGTCATACTTTTACTAAATTTCAATAGTTATATAAATAGAACAGAAAAATTAACAAGAAAATAGCTGCAACAATTAATTGTTTATAATTAAATGATTATAATAAAACAATGTTACAACTAATATTAACATTGATTCATAATCTACTATTCGTTAGATATCACATTTCAAAAATGTTAGTAATGCCAATCTAACTTTTTATTGATTCAAATTTTTAGAAAAAATAAAATGTCCCACAAATGTTTATTACAGGTACATATTCGGGGCTATATCAAGAGGGTGAGGCAGACCGCGTCGTAATTACTTCGACCAAATAAAGAAAAATGTAAACTACGTGTCATATCAAGCTGTAAAAACAAGAACAGAAAATTGAACTGAGTGACGATTACTCCTGAGAAGAATCGAGGCAAAAGGTTGGACGTAACCGGTAAGCTGCACCGATGGAATTTTTCTCATTACTTAAAAATTATGCTTGACGGTGAAAAGAGACAAAATACAATGCTATATATAGACGATTTCGTAATTTGATAAAGAGTTTAGATTATAACATATTAAAGAACCAATAAGGAAATTGTCAAAACAGTACGTAAACAGTAAATGCGAAATGTTAAAGGCTATTGAGCCAAATATAAGACAAAGCGAGTAATTACTATTGAAATTATAATAAATACAGATGTTCTGTGAATCAATATAATATTGACGTTTATGCTATCTGTAACTGTTCATACTGTCCATGCCCCAAGGTTAATAAGTTTCGAATTCATGAATGCATTTTAAAGTGCCAACTCGGTCTTATAGTTAAAACATATTTGTTTGATTTGATTAAAAGTCTGATTCGACTTTAATATTTATCTTATCGTCTATGATATAGAATTAGGAAAGTATAAAAAATAAATATCTGCGTCTTTAAGATTTGGACCCGAAGATTTTAAAATGTTAATTAGTTTAATTTTAAAAGAGTTGGTGTGGAACAAATTTTTAAGCATGATAAGGAAACGTTTGTACTTGTCAAGTCTTTACTTACTTAATTCGGCCAAATACTAAACTAATGGATACATATATAAATAGGATTAATTAATATTGAGATTACAAATATATTTTTCTGTTCATTTTGTACCTAACGAAATGGATGTATGGCAATTTAGTATTTTGTGCTCTGTCACACAAGGTTTTATCATTGACGGAGATCATTTGAGCACAATTGAGCGTCTACAGATGTGTGATTATGATTTCGTCGTCAATCTCATCCTTTTCGTCGTCCGGTTCCTGTGACTGCATTGCCGCAGCATCGGCGGCAGTCGCGGGGTCTTCAGCAATCGCCTTCATACGAAGAGCCTGAAATGACACAAGAAATAGTTAAAAAATCAATAAACACAAACGATGCCACCTTCATCTTAAACCCTTATTGGTTAAGTTTAAAATTTTGAAATACGATTAAATTATGCAATGTAATACTATGTGCATTTCTAAGTATTAAGGCGCGTTCTTTTATTAAACAATATTCTTGGATGAGTCCTACGTCCCGTAGTGGAAATCTGTTGACTGATGCTGGTGTATCAAGACGATCATTAACAATTAAAAGAATATATTTCGCTCTGATTATTCAATGTCGTGTTATATTAAATAAATAGTTTAACCTACCTTTCTCTTGTGCAGTATTTCAACAACAATGTATCCAAAGAATCCAACCAGTAAGACTACCATCATCACGTACAGCTTCATCCTGGCACACAAGTGAGTGGAATACGCATAGGCGACAACGAAGCCAGCGCTCTCCCATAGCCTGAAGTTAGAGAAGGCTGCTTCCTTATTACGCCTAAACAATACTCCATACAACCCTGTAATTAAAACATATTTATTTTAGTGAAATTGTTAAAAATTGGCACATTGCGTATGTCATAAAACCCTATTTCAATAAGATGGTTATGATTTAAGTAATGTTTAATGGTATATTTAATTTTGTCTGCACAATGAAACTACGTCTTGAGAGTGGTGTCAATAACCTAACAAGTTTTATCAAGTTGTACGGCGATTTGTTCAACGAACAATTGGGTATATTTTAGTGAGCACTTGATAACAAAAACGTGTTCTGTTAGACTGTCTACAAGTTCGGTTAATTGGTACATATTATTTATCATTAAAATATACTAAATAGTTCTCTTCGTTTCAATTTACATTTGAAAAATATATAAAGTGTCGGAAGTCGTCATTTTGTTGTTTATTTCTTAAATGAAAAACAAAGACTGTATATAATTTGGCAACACGATTCAGTCATGAAACTCTGTTATGATATCTATGAAGTGCGTATTCAAAAATAATATGTACCCAATATTTTATACTGTCTATAAAAATATTTATAATCATCGACGTCAGTTCAACATAACAATAGTCTTCTGTCGTAATTGTACCGATGGGAAAGCCCAGATATAGTCACTTAGCAAGATCGTATAAAAATATTTATATGCAGACATTTAAATAAAAATACATGTTCTATGCGAACGAATTAGTAAAAAGAGGAGACATTTTAGGAGAGAATATGAATCATGTAGCGAAAAGAAATTATTAAGTGAAACTCAGCGCAAATAGAATAGAAAGTAAATGATACTTGCACAAAAGAAAATCTAAGAAGTTTGAATTGTGAAATAAGCCACCAACAAAATTAATGAAAACATACATAAAAGATTACTAAAATTGAAAAAAGTTAATTCAATAGAAAGAATAAAGAATTATTTATCTGATAATTTAAAAGGAATCAATTTAGATAATTACTATTCTAGTAAAGTTAAAAAGGTTATTTAAGCAAATAGATGATAAATGAAGCTCATTAAAGTTTACTCGCAAGAGAATTTACACGCCAAGCTTGGCAATGCTAATAATAGAGTGCGTCAGGCTATCACACAATTAAGTACTTTTATTGGTTTCTATATTTAAAAGGAGGTTTTATGTCCTCAATAAAAACAGCTATCATGATATTGAGTTTATTACGACAGCTTTTCTTCATCGATGCACTTTCCGATATGCCATATTAAAATATATATTGTTTTCTAAAAATTAAAGACGCAAACCTCACTTAATTTTTTTTAATTTTCAACTACTTGGATTTACTCTTAAATCTTGAATAGTTATTATTTTTTTGTCTATATAATATTGGTCAAGAAAAATTTATTGTCTTGTCCTCAGAGTTTCAAATTTCACGTTGATTTAATTTAAATTTCTTACGATATTAAGCATTTTATATGGATTATATATGTTATGGTATATTGTAAATAGTATAAGTTGTGTAAGATATATAATTGTATATACAATAAATTACAGCAAATTAAATAACAAATGATGTAGTGCGTTAAAGAGGTGATATAATGAGCTTATACATATCTTGTAGATTTATTCAAGAATATATATTTAGGAAAATTAACGATGAAATATGTTGTATAAAAAATCAAAAGCAATGAAAATCTTAGATTATTACAGTATTTTATACGTTTTTAAAGATACATGTAAGTTCAGGGCTGTTAGCGCGTAGTTGCAATGCGGAGTCTGGAATTAATAGATGAAACCCGTTTCCCGTGCGGCTTTGCGGAGGCGCAAGCTCTCTAGGTTAGATAAAGTTCAAGTCTGGGACGTCTAGGAATAGATATTCTATTTATAAATGACATATTTATCGACGATATAATCTTATAAATATACGATTTTATGCGCACATATTATCTATGCAAGGGGTTGCGTACACTTTATATTTGCTTAATTTTGTTTATCGTCTTTTTATTTTTTTTTAACTGCCTCGATGGTGCAGTTGCATTACGGTACGGTTACATATACGCATAAGATCTCGGGTTTGAATCCCGGGTCGGGAAAAATTATATTGTGTTTTTACAACTCGATAACATCCCGGAGTTTGGAATTTGTGCCCGACATACTCGCTCCCTATCACATCATGGGACGGAAAAACATACGGCGAAATATGGATGTATTAGTCTCACTTCTACCTATCCCTTCGGGGTATACAGGCGGTACGTTTTGCTTTTTTGTTCTATATAACCTTCTATCCGATGCTTAACATACCGTGACGGAAAATCAAGTTCCCACGGTCTCTCCAAAATTGCTCACGCACACATTTAATGATAGCTTTCTATCTACTATAAAGTCCACTATAATAATACCGATTTAATTTCTACAATTTGATAATTGTGACTGCACGATGGAACGACCTCTAACAATTATCGCTATAAAAATATATGATAAACTGGCAAATCATGAAAACATAGCAAATAAGCAATCTACTGGAGAATTTATCTCAATAAGAGAAGTTGGTGGTAGAAATCGATACTTCATTCTTCAATTATTTGATACTATGCTATAAAAATCGTCGAAAGAATGAGTCAGGTATAAGGGTGACTGTGTGTCCTTAAAACGAATAGAGCAACAAAAACGTATGTAACACATTCGATTTCTGTAAATATTCATTTAGTTTACGAACAGGTTACTATCCTGGTATACATCAACTATAATCTATTCAGAAAATAACCTCAAATAATGTAAACAAAGCGTAACCTAATCTCACCTTTTACGCTATTCTATCTAATTATTGATACATAGTTATCGGTTACAAGTATTTTTAATATTATTAGTTAATTGATGTCAAAATATTAAACTAAATATTTTGTATTCTTAATTGAACAATAAACTACTAAATTACTAAAAGTAGAATCATTTGTATGTAAGAAAGGGTTTTATTCATAAAAAATGAACTGTAAGAATTTTCTTTTCATTTTGAATCTGTGACCCAATTTACTCGCAATTGTTGTTATAGATTAGATTCTGTTTTAAAACAAAACGTTTCGATGAATCAAGAGTATTGTTTTGTATAAAGCCGATCCACCTGATTAAATAAAATAGAGTTCGCTAAATCCGGAGACGTGTAATGCTTAAAACTTCGATTAAACCTACAATGTTATCTATCCTTAAAAAATAAGACAATCATAAAACTGAATAGAGTTACAACTTACCATTAATCTGAGTCTGCCAGACTGCATCACCCACGCCCCACAGTCCGGAGATGACGAAGAAGACGGTGGGTGATTCTGGATTGGGTCTCCATATAAGAAGCCATACGATCAATCCCAGATGAAGAGCTGCGCCCATGAATAGAATAGGGAAACGTCCGATGAACTTCATGGCCGAACCGAACAGCAGGGAGCATATCGCGTTCACAACTCCGAAGCAGATCATTACGTAGCCAATTGATCGAATACCAAGTGCACACGACACATAAGCCTGAAAAATACGAATGATTTAATAAAATTTACTAATGTTTAATATTTACGCCTGTATTATTGTTTAGTTATTATTGGTAGGCAGAGGTGCAACTAGTGTATCCGCAATTTGCAATATGTTTTTCTGTCTCGAAAAACATATGTTTAATGCGTTTTGTTTAATTTAATTATTCACGCAGTACGTAACAAAAATAGTTTAATTGCTAAGATTACTATTTATTTAATTTATTTATATTAATATAATTGTGATTTTACCAATTTTTATTTCCTTTTATGTAAAGATATCACTCATTTTTTGTTTCCAATTACGTTAGTCGTAGAAAACGGGTACAATTGTGTTGAAACCTAAGAAAATCGAGTGCTGATTGTAATTGTTAGTGTGGAAGACGATAAAATGCATCATACTCGGAATTGAATGTCATGTTTCCTTTATTAGTTACATTTAGTAATTTTATGACAATATCCTGTGAAATACAGGTTCTATCCAGGTCAAGCTTAGCTGGCAGTAACAGTGTTTATAACGTTTTAAATGTCTTAGTTTTTATCGTTTTGTACTTCTATAGTGCAATAATCAATTTATTCTAACGGTCGTTGATAAGATAGAAATAAAAAAGTTTCACTTTGAAATAGAAAAAAAAAAAACTAACGGCAAAGATAAATGTTTTGCAGATATCGAACTACAAAAAATATGCACGTGCTTGAGACCCAGACTACATTTAATAAACAACGTTTATTTCGGATGTAGAGTTAAACTATAGCTCAATAGAACCATTCAGTGTACCTTTTTATAATAAATGTTATTTCCAAATTTTTTTACAGTTATAGCGTAAGACAATAATTCTTTGTCTAATAAGAAAAGTAAAGTTCTAAGTTTAGATTAATATGTTTGTAGTTGCATCAAAAACGGTGTTAAAAAACCAAAAGGGTAACTTGTGTCGCATCAAGTGTAAGATGGCTAAATAGTTCATTGCAATATTTTAGGAGAAAGTGGTCACTTTGCTACACTAATTTTAAGTTTATTTGTTTTTTGCATGCCGCTGATGTAACCTAATTTAATTAGTTCTTAAATATTTACCTGCGTGTAATCAGCACCAATAAATGCCTGTTCCATTCCAATCCAGAGCGTAATAGGGATGAGAAGTTGTTGATTGGGTTTCTTCAATTGGTAAGCGGTGGCGGACAACAGTTGGATTCCGGACAGTTCTCTAGCGGGGTCGGAGTTCCTCTGCTTTTCACCGTATCTAAAATTTACGAACAGTCAATTTGTTTGTAAAATAAAAACATTTTACATAAAAACATTCCAAAAATCGAATTCTCAATACATTGACTCTTGTTATAAGTTTCCAAATCGTAAGTTTGTAAAAAAAAAACATTAGTTGGTTTCAATGCCCGTACAATATCAATCAACGTAGGAATGGGGCAGTGCAAAAAATTGTTGAAAACCGCACACCGCTCGAAATTGAGTTTGTGTAATTGCCTACCGCGGCTGGAATGGAATATATATTTCTTTTATATTTATATTTTGTTTTTTATTACTTGAGCAATTTATAAAATTAAGTTTTAAAAATTGCAAATTTTTAAAATAATTTAAAGTTTTTATAAGTAAAACCAAAAAATTGGATACAATTAAAAATTAGGAGTAAGGACTGTGAAAGATAAGATTGCTGCTTCATTTCCGTCAATCGACTACTGACGAGAAATATAAATCTTTAATAATAAATTATAACAATGTTCTAATAATTTAAACAAAACAATAATGTGTACCTCGATAAGGGATCAACAAGGACAGCAACCATGATGACGGCAACGACGACGCAGGTGAGGTATATGGCACTGATCTCATATATCTCGCTGTCGGGCGGCCTGTGCAGGTTCCTGTTGTCATGATGACCACCGCCGATCATGCAGAAGTTGGCGCCGCACGTCAGCAACGTGTTAGTTGTGTTGCCGCCATTACCGCTGTGCACTCCAGATGAGAATACTGCATGCAAGGAAATATGCATGTTGATTTTAAATTTTAAAAATTAATATTATAATGCATGTTTAGTCATTCTTCATTTAATTCTTCAACTAATTCTAGAATTCTTCTGGCGTGTCGTGTCTATTTGGTGTTAATATATGTTTTATTTACGAACTTTTAGACCTTTTCCTTCTCTCAATGTTAATATTACTTGAATATTCTTGCAACAACAAAGAGCTGTTTAAAATTAGAGGAACAATATGAATTAACTTACCCAAACTTGAAATGAGGTTGCCCCAGAGTTCAGCAGTCTGCCATGCCAAGAAGAAGAAACCGAAGAAACGGACGATTATACCATCTACTGCTTGATCTGTTAATTTAGCGTAAACACTTCCAGCTTGAGTTAGGTAGGTAGCCTTGGATGTCCACATAGGTGCCGCTCCTAAGCCAGCCACCACACCGGCCGGTACCAGAGTGTAGAAAGCGGGATAAAATTGAGCAGCGATGTAAGGCGCGTAACACATCATTGAAAGACATAGCGTCCACTTGACGGTGAGCCTCTTGATTAGGAATGTAGGTACGAATATGCAGGACACGACGAGTGCAGCGTAGATTGAGCTCAAAGACACAGTTCCAAGTCCGTCGGCAGCGTTGATGGATGACTGCAAGTTGGCTGTACCTTGGAAAGCGGTGAACTGAACCATAAACGCGGCGCTTACCGCCGCAATGTTCTTTAGAATTCTCCATTTTTCGTTTCTCGATAGCTTAACCTTTCCAGAGGCATAATTATCTTCTTCGGTAGGAATTGGTGGTGGCTTAACGATATCATTGTTCGAATCTTTTTCGTGATGGTGAAATTCGTTCTTTATTCCATTTTTGTTAGATATTTCCTTATCAAGGCGGTCATCCTCATAGCCGCCTCCGTGAGTAGCAGTCATAACGTGTTACCTCCTAGTCTCCTGCGAATAAAAAAAAACAATAAATGATAACATCATACAAGGTAATTTTGGATGATATAAATATGAATATACAATTTGATTAAATTGCATTTAAGTTATGAATAAACTGCGTGATACTATTATTAGCTTGACTAAAAAGTATAAAAATGAATGTTCATGATAGATGGTAACAATGACGAAGCATGTGATATATTTGCGAAGACGAAGAAGAGAAAAAAGTTTATTTGTAGAAAATAATTATGAAACGTTTTGTAATTTATCGCTCTGAAAGGGAAAAGTTCGCCATCATCGTAAACAAATGTTGACTTTAGTTGCCACAAGAGTACGCATGTTTTGGTGTGGCGATGTTCATTTAGGAAGCTCTGTATCAATTTCCATTAGTTTCGCACCACACGTCACAATGGTCGACACCGGCTGTGTACATATTGAAGCATTGTGTTCGCGGTTCCACAAACCGTTTCGTCATGATATAATGCTAACGTTGCTCCCGCTCTGTGAAAAACTATATTTTATGTTAAGGCAGCGGGCAAATCGATCATTTCTGCGGTCATACGTTTCGATCATTGCTTCTCGTTATCACTGATATGTTGCACACACACAAGTATGTTTTGTTCAAATCCTAACTATACTATATTAAGATTTTTAATCTTATTTGCTATTGAAGAAATAAAATTGCTATGATTTAGTTCATTTTATATTTGTTGGGAATCCCCCAACCTATTACAATCTGTTGTAAATATTTTAATGTGATAGTTTATTTTTATGTAACATTTTTATATTTATAATATTAATTTTTTAATAACAAATGGTGATAAAATGCTTATCATAGTTAGTCATATCAGAACGAAGTATACCATACATGTTCTCTCGCGACCTTTTTTAGCCCAAACGGGTTGATCAATTTTAAAATATGATATGACAATTTGTTTGTATTATTTCAAGAATGATAATTATAGTTGGTTAGGATTGATATTAACTATTTGATTCATTTTTATATACATTTGTTAGTTGATAGTGTTAAGGGTAAACGTTAAGCAATTATATGAGGAGTGCAGTTACACGTGCCGTACGTGATCAATATGCGTATGGGCTTCATATGATTTGTATGATCAAGAAAGGACAGTATCTAATTAAAAGAGACTGTGAGTGAATCACTTGTTTGAAATCGTATTGAAACAAATGCTAGCATAAACCGTAAGACAATTGAATACTCTTTTTGCATAGATCACATGCTCTTCTAATAGATCGACATATGACAAAAAAAAATTATCATAAAACATTCCTATTGACGAATTAAAATAAGTTTAATGTGTTTTTTAAAACTATTAATTGAATTGCAAAAGACAAAAAAATATTTTCACTAATCGGATCGACATACGCCCTCCGGGTACATCACCTGCATTGTAACATGAAGTTGTTTGTTGGTGCGATAGATATTTTTGTGTTTTAAATCGCCGTTGTTATTGTTATATTTAATTTAAATTGTTTAACTGTTTAAATTTACATTTAGTATATACTAAATTTTTATTTTTCGAATAAACAAACTAAACATAAATTTCAGTGTACTGAGTCACGGTAGACTTAATTAAAGTATATATCTTCGACGTCTCTATTGTTACTCGTTCCCACGACATTTATATTGATAATTTTATGTAGATTTTTCATATCGATATTTTCATAAATAAAATTATTTGTGGTAATTTACGACCACTAAACTATAGCGGGCGCATGTACTCTATGGCGATTATAACACTTCTAGTCAAATTGACTACCAGTTATGAACGAAACGCATCAATCTCTATTTCCTGCGTGTGGTGGTACATCTCCGTCACCGTGAATTAGCGATTGTACCAAGGCCTTCGAAACCATGCGCAAAAAGTAACGAACAATACAAGTACATGGAAATCCGTGTTATTCGTCCATGACGACTTCAAAAATTGTATATTAAATAGGCTTCTTGTGGATTTGTTAAGCCATAATATATATACATTTATTATTATGTAACGAAATGATAAGTTTATATTTATATATTTATGATTAATTCTATCAGTTTGAATTATTTTACACTGAATAAATAGGTTTTTTACATCTTATTGTTTTTTATAAACATTATTATAAGATAACCTAATTTTGACACATTTTGAGGTTTCGGTAATGTCCTTAAAATGAAATGACCCTTTATGATTGATCATTCTTGATTGAAAGTAAAGGCAAGTATACAAAGATAGTCATTATAGTTTTTATAAGTTTTCAAAAGTCGATATAGATATTTTAATGGCGCACGTCGCATACATTTTCATGACTAAATTAATTAGAAATTATTAGAGAACTGTGAAACTATTGTAAATTTTTATAAGTACAACAAGGACATACTTATAAAGATATATTTTGCAGTACTGAACGAGAACTAAGAAAATGTTTAAATAGTATAATTTTATCAACAATAATTAGAAGATTTAGGTTTTTTAAGTAATAATTGCTTTCTGTATTAGTCATTCGTTTACACGCACAAGTATTTTAAAGTATTTCTCGGTTATTTTATCCAAATAATGATTGTTGAAGCGCAGCTAAGTGTCCAAGTAAATGCCAAGGTCCTAACAACGCCCGCTGTTTACATTGATTGTTGATATTATATTACGTTGTATTTAAATAGTCATGACTTGTGTTTCTCGCTAATTGCATAGAAAAATATTTATCAATATTTGGTGTCAATACTTTTACAACTTCTATCTTGTTTCTGATAATTAGTGTTGTATTTTCATAATGCGAATATTTTAACATAAATTTGACATCCATTGGATCATAATAAAAGATTTTTTTAAGATAATATTTTTTTTTATAATGAATGAACTAGCGTTTTGTGTCACCAGGTGTCACAAGCAATATGGTCGCTGAATGTAAACTCTGACGCCGGCAACTCGATCAATCCTTTGCCGTACGATGAATGAAGAAACGTTTCTTTTGAACATAGTGTCCACTTTGATAAACTATGTTGCGTGAATTGGTTTCATTTTTATTTCCTCATCATAACTTCGTGTTTTGATTACCGTTCCTATGTAAGACGAACCTTTGTTTAACAGAGCGACTCGTAATGGTTAGGTATAGAAGTAATTTAATACTATTTAGTATTAGTATTAGCTACTACATATACTGATTCAAACCGAGTCAGTACAACATTAGTGATAAAGTTTGATTGCTTGCTTGCGTTCTTAATGAAGTAATCGCGTAAAGTTAGAACTATCGCGAGTTTACACAATACAATTGTAATGATTTAATGTACTGTGATATGCGTTGGTACATTTCAAATTAACTTAGCATGTAACCTCAGTAATCTCTCTTTTAACACGTGTTTAAATTCTGAATTTTTTGAAATGTCAGAACTTCCTTTCTTGAATGACAAGCAATAGATATCGAAGAAATAAACAAGACGGGTACATAAGTAAATCAGTATAGCAGTGTTCTTTGTGTTAATAAGACTAGATATTTTTTTTAAAATTTCATTGTTAGTTTTTATTTTATATAATTCGAGAAATGTCTATTTTAAGGTCTAACTACACATCTGATAATTTTTTATGATAATATCAAGTAACAATCACTATTTGTATTTAAGTCATGATTTCCTAAATTTAATTATTTAAAATCATGTTTTGAGCGATCGAAGAATTTGAACGAGTTAATGCCGCGTGCGTCACAAGTTTTAACGACATTTGTGATAAGAAAGAAATTGGCGTAATAAAGTTTGACAGGTTGTGCAATCAGGGGCGCACCGTGATTCATTGTTTATCAAGACAAATCAACTTATAGCTTTTAATGCGAATAGTCTAAACATCCATGAGAACCACCGGATGAATGTGAGGTAAAAGACATCAGTAGCTTATAATAATAGTAATAAACAGTTATTAACCTATTGTGTGTGTTTGTATTGATATTTAAGACGGAATGAGCTCAATTTAACATAACAAAAATTCACTGAAAAACGTCCCACGGTCAGGATTGTAAATTTGTTATTAATGTTGCACGGGTTTTTACAGATTTTGTTGACGTCAACATTTTAGAACATTATTTATTCACTTGTTGCTCACGTATTAGTTACTAAGGAAGACTAAATCACGAATTAACTTATCACTAATTTATTACTTTCATTAGATAAATCGTTTCCTGCCGTTATTTAATCTTATGTCATAGCTTACTTGTCAAAGTGACGAATTATTCGATGTTCATTATTTAAAATACGAATACAATTCATTAATTAAAAATAACGTCACCCTACTCGTTTATTTTCAGCCTACGTATTGTTCAAGAAATAATATCAAGGGCGCCGTTGATAAATATTAAGTACTTACAAAATTAAAAATCCACATTTTAATGACATAAGGTTGAAATTTTTATTAAAATGCGAATATAAATAGAACCTCATATCTCTATATATTTTGATAATATACCCTTAATAGACCGTTGCTAAAATAATAATATCTATTAAAGTTAAGCCGTGTTCACATAAGTACGTCTTTGTTATCCGTCTACGAGTTTTGCCCCGTTATATTGTCGAGAGGAACGTCATCACTGGGTCAGCAAAGTTCTATTGACCTGCATAATCTCAACTAACTTTTACAAGTAGGACGTAGACTTTGAGCACAGGTTTTGTAGGCAAACGTACTCTAGGCTAAGTATTAAAACTATTCGCGTGCTAGCTACTGCCCTCTTTGTACGCGTACGTTTATAATTTTCCTTTTTGGAAACTTGTATTATTACATTCATTTGTCAGAAACTGATTGTTCAAATATTTTTACCGTAATGTCGATTTTATGTTTGTATCTTAGTGAACATGTCCTATTCTGTACCGCTAATAATTTATTTAATTAAGTTAATTTTGATCATTAAGTTGCAGTGATGATCGGTTGGTTTGTTCAGGAGTTAAAGCTTGGCAAACAAACAATCTCATATTTTAATATTATTACAGTGTGTTGATGTCTTCCTATTGCTAAGAAAACATATTCGAAATTTTTGAAATGCATGCAATAGTATCGTGAGATTTTTGTGTTTTTGAATTATTAATTAAAACAGTCATTGATTGCTTTACTCAAAAGAAAAATCTGGAAATTTACATTCTACTGGATTTTATTTATGAATTTTGGGAGCCAATAAGTATATCTACTTTTATTGTACAAAATGGGTTATTTAACATTTTAGATGAAATATGTAGTTGTCATTAATGTAATAATTCCTCGGGTGTCAATTGTTGCATACAATCATTGTTAAGTAAAAATAAACTGGTTACGACCAAGGACATCAACTCGACCGATACGATTGTATCCGCACATCTTTCCTCTTGACCGATTTTTTTTCATTGCTACGAAACAGTGTAGCAATATGTTGATACATAAACGGACATATATATTCCTCATACAACATACACGGAAATATCAAAAAATATTTTTTCTTTTTTTAAATTTTATACTTTGACTTATAAATACAGATATTTTTAATATATGTATGATTTTTTAGCCGTTTAATAATAAATCAAAATTTAAATGTATATAAAAATGATCTAACGTCTGTTTTATAAATTCACGGACGAATAAAAAAATAAATTGTGAGAATTTTAGTTGTTAGCAAAGTTTTGCAATTGTTATAGTTTTATTGATATTGACTCTCGTTGTGTAAAGTGGAAACTAAATCTATTCAAAACAGTTCAAATAGCTACATAATAGTATGATACACAAACTGTATAATGGTTCAAACAAGTTATGTAAAGGCAAACAAGAATGAAACCATATGACGATATAAAATTAGCAAGGCGGGGATGTAAATAATTGAATGGTAGTGTCTGGACTATTAAATCAAACAAGCAGTTACCCGCTAACACAACTAGATGAGCTAGTTAGAGCTGTATTGTTTATTGTTAAGTGGACAACATAATATAAGAGTCATTATCACGTATAATTTAATAATCACGCTGCTAACCGTATATTTTTATTGAATTTACTTTTTTTCTTTTTAATTTCGTTGATATATTACGTGTTCAATGTTATATGATTATAAGAAGTAACAAATGTCTATTATTATTATTTTATATTTTATGAAATATTGTTTACCGACAACAAAAAACTAGCTGAATTAGAAATTTAAGAAATAAATTACTTTAAGGAAGAAAATATGAAAACATCTAAATTACCGATGATAAATAATTCAGATAAAAACTTGGACATCAACATTTTTGGATGTTTCTTCGTCAAGAGCATTTTAACATAGTAAGCTCTAAAAGTGTATGATAAAAATAAATGTGGATAACATCTAGACGTAGAAAACAGGCGTTAAGTAGAATTATACTTCTGCGTCACATAAATAATTTAGTGTGCGGTGGACGTGTAAGTTGTAATGAACAAAATATTTGTAAAGGATTCATAATCATTATAAAGATTAATGCAATTGATAAAGTAGTATGTGACTGGATTTTTCATTGATAATTGCCCGTGGCCTTGAGGCCGGCACATGCGGCTTTATCTCCATCTGGGCCAGGGATTAATAATAGCAATAATTTGTGACAATAAAACTCTCAGTCGAGGGTCGTGACGATAGACTTGTGATTCAGTCACGGAAAAATTCTCAACGCCATCGTCCAACAATTAATTTTGTCACGCGAATACATTTTTATTAATCCATTCATCAATAAACAGAACAGAAAACATGAAAACAAACATAACCCGTGAGATCCGAATGCCTCTATTTGAATTGTTTAGGTAATTACTGGCAATGATTCTGAGAAGTGTTCTTTAATTGTTGTTCTTGGGCGAGAATTGGAGAATTTTTTTGTCTCAATTTTGCGATTGTTCGTTAGTTTTTTTAATATTTTTAATACTTGAGATTAATGGATTTTTTGTTGTCTTGTTTTGTACACATTTAGAATTTTATAGCACACTATGGAATTCGCAAATACTAAATTAACGAAGTTACAGGTAAAATATCATATATAGAATATTTAAGGAATGGCATGGCTAACATTTTATTTTTGCATTCACTAAATTAACGGATCCATTCAAGATAGCGTTAACCGGTCCAGTCACGAGCGCCTATTTATTAAAATGATTAAGCTTCAAGTTATGATAAATACACAGTAATAATTAAAACTTACATTCCTATGCAGGCACGCCAGCGCGAACTGAATTCGTTAGCAAAGAAAAAAAACCGTTCAAACGAGCTTTCTAACAATCAAGATCGATATCAAAAATACGAAACAAATTTACCTTCTTAACATTCCGTTTGCATATGATCTTAAGAGAACCGTAATTCCTATCTAAGAACTGGCTGCGGCTTACTTAAGCCTCGTTTACCGTTCTATCAAACGAGTTTCAGTCCGTTGTGTTGTACTTAAAAAGAAATAGACGAAAATTGAAACGAGTGTTGTGAGTCTAAATCCTAGACAACCTGAATGTACTTTGCATGCGTTGAAGGTATTTCAGTTTTAGTATTCAGAAGCTAAGCTCCGGTAACGGACCGAGGCACCAGCATCGCGAACTGCGCGGAATCTAAAATACTTTTTCACACATCACGCTATCTTTAATACCTCATTGCAATTAATCCACCAGAGTGAGCTGGTTCCGACCACTTAATTCTGATATGTAGCGGTTGATCTGGACGAAGGCGGTTTCATCATGTCGTTGATCCCAGCACATCTGTACTCTAGAGGGGCGTTAACGAGGTCGTTTAATACCAGTATACGAACGCGCAGATATTACAGAACAGTACGCACAATCACTCAACGTCAACCCTATACCCTTTCCTTATTAGTATCATTCACACGCAAATTGTTGTAGCTTAAGTTATTGCTGAAACATATATCAGTTGCAAAACATTGTTTTAGAACAAGTCGATGTCTACTTGTATCGTTTATATATCTGTAGTATATCTATTCTTCTGATAAGTTCCAAAATTTATATATTTAAAACATTCCAACATATATATTGCTGATAAAAACTTATGATACGATAAAAGTTGGGTTAGTTGCTTGAATATTGTAAATGCTTAAATGCTAATAAAATGCGTAAATGCTAAAAAAACAAATGGTATACAACTTTAAAAAAAAACTTGCATTTTTCTTGGAATAGTTATATTCGGTGTGATATATTATTTTATTATTTCTTGTTAACTTGTAAAATGAAGTTATCTATTGTAAATATAAATACAAAACAATAACCAAACCTACAAATTAAGTTTTATAATGATAATAACTAAAAAAGGAAACAAGTTTGAAATAAAATATCGCTAAGTAAATAATATGATAAGTATTTTCAAGTAATTGTAGATAAATCTGCACTTCAAAAGCCTTATCACTAAATAAATATTATGTACTTAATGTGGAAAATGTCATGAATCATCACATCAAAAAAATTGATACAAAACGAAGCCAATAAAAAAACATTTTAATAAAAAAATCATAAAAATTTGCACCATCGAATTCATCGACACTATAAATATTATGCCATAAACGAAAAAAAAATTGACAGATGAGTTAATGCGCAAATTTTGATAAACAACCACGACTCGAAATTAATTGGCAGGCAAATTTATGCAAAAAATCATGATTTGTTGTCGATTTTCGTGAATAAATGTTATCCAAAATACTCTTAAAGTTTCTCTATAAAGACTTACGAACAAATGAATTGCTTTATATATGGGCTTTGGCATTATTATTGAATCAAGTATCCATACGTCTAATTAATATTTTTTTTTGTGTATAGCATATTATAAATGTTGCTTATTTGCACAATATTCGACGACTAGAGCGGTTGTAGATTAGATATAAATCGTTTGTCAAACTTATCGTAAGTGTAAAACAAGCACGTATTGACTTTTTACTATAGTCACGTTCTAAGTGTTGCATCGACGATTAAACGGAAATTAAAAATTTATTTAGATTAGAAATTAACTATTTTAAACAATTGAAAATAAATATATCTTAAATCTAAGGTACTGCGAGATTTTATGGAAAAATAATAAATTTGTATTAGTGTAATCTGAATATATCAAATAGTTGCAGTTGTTCGTGATGCGTCATAACGTTTCCTTTAGTTCATAAGTGACAAATACATAATCAGTTCCTTTCGCTCACTCATAAGTCATATTTTTGTTGGCATAGATAACTTTGTTTATATCAAATAAATATTACTATTTATTTTAGTATTGTAAAGTTATAATACTTCAGTTTGTAGTCAACTTTGTCTATCAAGATTTGATTGTCCAAGGTAAATACGTCTGATTTATGTTATTAGGCCTCGTACGCGGCCGCAAGCAGCTAGCCTAGGACACTATGATTGCAATGATCCTGGGAAGAGTTTCAATGATTTGTACGTATAGCTACCTCGTGACTAGCCGCAGTGAAGTAACAGTGGCGGTAAGAAAGAAGCTACAATCATCACCACCGTAAAAGTGAATTAAAACTATCTCTTTTACCGCGGCTGGCCACTTTAGAGATAGTTGTGTAGTCTGGACTCTAAAAAGAAGTCTAGCTAATTGGTAAGTCAACGTAAAACGTGTCGCAAAAACTGAAGAATAACAATCTTAATCGTAAGTGACAATTTGTGAATAATCTCCATCTTACTGAGCAAAGTTACACTCTATCTATTTATACTTCATTAACTTTCTTTAGCGATCTTTTTATAAACGGCCATTCAACGAGTCGGCTACTAGTTTTTCTTGTTTTCATCAAGACTAGAGTGTCCGTCGAGATATTCTTAGACGATTAAGTTACTTGGCTGCAAGCGCCGAAGGTTTTTGCACGATGTTTTACAAAGTCGATATACAGCATCGGAATCGATTTTACGTAAGAATCTTCAATGGAACAGGTGCTACATTGTTATTGGCAAATTTAGTATGCATGTATGTATGTACATGAGACGATTTTAGATGTGAAACATTCGGCGTAGAAAAAAAGATGCAATTCACGGCCGTAAAAACTATTTGTTTACCAAGAAATTCCTTCTGGTGAAAGTTTTGGCATTGACAAACTTTGCAAGAGAATGTGTTTCTTTAGTAAATTCTGTAGAAGACTATTGTTTTTGTTCTTTATTTTCTATGTATGAAGTTCATGAGACTTGATTCAGTCCTTGATGGTGCATCGATGTGGTAACAAAGCCAACTTCTTTATGGAAGTAATGCGACGTAAACATCGACAACAATTAATGCAATTGCTGGCGTCTCGTCTTTCAATTCAAAGATTCCAATGTTAAGTGCTTCGTGAAGCCTTTACATATTTCTTTTGAGGGTCAATGTTAGAAGTATCTTCATTGTGCAAGGTTATTTTAAGATTTTGTAATTTCGTCTACTCTTGGAAATTTGAATAATTATTGATTAGAAAGTGGTGGACATTGATAAAATTAATGTATGTAATATGTAAGACAATGAATACACAATACAGCCGTGATATATGAATATTAAGAACTTATAAGTAAAGAAACGTAATAATCGCATGACAAGATATATTGAACACGATGTCAACATAAAAGGGAAGCATAATGTACGTAATCTCCTAAGCCGCGGGCCGAGTGACAAGTACAATCTACTATTGAGAGTATAGAGAGTATATTATATCTATGTAGCTAAGTCCTCAACTACTGCAATTCAAATTAGAAACTAATCCAACATTAATGATCAGACGATACGCGAAAATAGTTTGCATTGTCTTGAATTTTTATCATGTCGTGATCTATAGGGTTGACGGTGAATTTTCCCATTTAAAACGAGTACGCAATGTGAATCGCAATGTTGAAACGCTGGTTCAACAATGACTATATTAATGTAAGGTTTAAACTCTGCGCTGTACAACTAAGTTTAAGAACGGATTTTCCTTTCGGGCCTATCGCGGGATGTAAATTTATTCGTGAGACGTACATATTTTAAACATACGTTTAACGGTCGAACTTAAAATGGAAATTTATTATTGAAATAGTATCTATTTAAAGATAAATACAAGTATCTGAAGTTGATAATATATTTATTATATTTGTGTTACTTAATGCTTCGCCAAACGCATTACATTATATTTTGATACAGAACAGATAAAAAAATACAATAAAACAACGTTATTTTGTCTATAATCGACCCTTCGAGTTATTTAATTTTGATCTCATTCGTTTATTTTTGTACTTCATTAATAAAATATAATTAATGTCTATACAAATGAACAAAAAATAAATAACAAAGAAATGAAGTTATTATTTGCCTATGTTCTTTAGTAATAAAAACTTATTTAAAGAGGTGAATTGATTGGAAAAATACTTTATCTAAAAGACCCACTCAAAAACTAGTTTGTCGGTGATTGATAAGTACGCAAGAGTCGTGTGACAGAGTTCCCACTGTATATTGCATTTATAGTACATGTACCAAAAATTACATATCTTATTATATAATGAGCCATTCTTGTGTATAAATATGTTTCGGTTATTTTAGAAACGCTTCCCACGGTTTAGGGAATTAGTGGAATGTGTGATTTGATCCGAAGAACTTAGATTTCGTCCTTCGGTATATAGGCGCATTTTTTGATACATTAAAGTCCAAATATACAGCTGAAACATACATTAAAGTTATTTTTTAAAACTTGCACCACAATACAGCAAGCCTTCAAAATCTTAAAATATTATAAAAATTCACGTTGAAAACACTCTACGCCTTAATTGAGTGAGTTACTCATAAAATAATAAGTATTTACATTTAGTGTAGTTGTGTGACGTATTTTTTTATTTTATTACACGCGGAGATAAATCTGTTATAGTTTATTTTTATTTATAGGAAATACAATAAACCACTTAGATATACTTTCCTTATTTTAATTAAATCACTGTACTCTAAAGTCACGTTACGTCACGTCTCGCAATTTTGTTCTCGGTCTCGATTATGCGTACTATGATTAAATTCAAGGTATCAATGTCAACACTGCGCTTACGTCACACGAGTTATTACACATTAACGTCACAGTAACGTTGACCTTATTAAATAAACATTTATGACGTTTGTGGTCACTCTACTTGTCATTTTCCGTGGCTTACTCATTTAGTTTTCATCATTACAACGCCGCGCCTCTGCCCTGTATCTCGAATCAAATAATTATGCATTGAACACTAGTTACTGCATCTGTGTTGAAATTAAATGCAACTATTGCACGTTGACCTTCAACAATGCGACGCAAGTGCTTTATTTTAAAGTGAATTCCAGACATGGCGCGGCGATTTCCAACGCCTATAAGAACAACCAAGTCGGCTACCTATATTGAGTAATCTTGGACGTTACTTTATGTAGAAATACTATCAATGGCCTGTGAATATATTAAATCGACCGCTGTCCAATCACATTTCACGGGGAATAAATAAAAACAATAAAACTTGTATTGGTCAACATTTTTAGCCATATTCAGATCTGTGAGAGAATCTGCATAAGTCTAGGAACATAGGTATTTTATACTTTCATTATTTATGCTTTGATGCCTGTATATATTATTATTACTTAGCAACGACACATTTACCCCATATCTTCTTTTAAATTTGGAACAGATTAATGTATATATGACATTGTAACTTACATTCCAATAAGGAAATAAAATTAAAAAAAAATTCCTATAAAGCTTGAAATTTAATTGTTTACATTCTTTGCTATTATCACACTGATAAGTCTACAGATATTGACGCGCCTTAATAACCTCTATCTATCAGATTCTGAGAATTTGTTAATCTTTTTTTTGTTAGGTGAATTACCTTTTGCAATTTGTGCAAAAATTATGTTCAGTTATGCGCTGCCGTCAGCATTTTTTTTAACAAAACATGTCAATTATTTAAATATTAAGGCGGCTTAACACCTCAAATTGTACAAGTGGAACGATTTTCGGTAATTTACGGAGAGAAAATTCATTCGGAGATAAAATGCGACGCGATATTACGAGACCAATACATGACTGATCATGCGACAAACATTATAGGACCCAAATATTAATGTACCGAAATAACTACACTATAACTATTATGCGTCAAATGGCGTCTCGTCGCGGCGCTTTACTGCATTTCGTCGCTCGCAGGAGAACGGGTTAATCTGTGCTCATTAACTTTCATCTCTGTAAACAGGTAAGACGATGTGTTGCAATTCAGTGGAAATGTCGAATACTGATTGCAATGTTTACATATAATGTATAATATTTACACAATCTTCTCCTTTATTAAAAAAAATATGGCTAAAGTCTTTGATTTAAAATTTCCAGATTTATTTTTATTATTATTTTTTTATTATTATGTTAACATATTCAAAGATTTATTCCTTTTTATTATCTAAAATACAAAGGAACCTATTTTATTAGGTCATTGACTTCCTTTACCGAGAACGTTAGTAACCAATCGACTATTTTGCCTTGTCAAGTAGAATTGACAGCTGCTGTCAGTCAGTAAAGTCGTGATAATCTGTAGTCGATAATCAGCCGCATGCATTGGCTACACTCCATAATGATGTAGACACACTGCAAAGCGTATCTCTTAAAGTGTTAAAAGCCTTAAACACAAATTCCATGCACAAACGAGAAGTCTAATTTTTTTTTTGAAAAAGACTAGTGTTTTTAGCCTGCTACCATGCTGTATGAAAAAATCTTCCTTATGTCAATAATCCTGACACGTAAATAGCTTTAAAAAAACACTAAGTTAATATTAATTGCAACTTAAAAAAAGGTTATAAATACTTAAACATAAATTTATCATTATGGCGTATTTATAATTAGTTAAACATTTACTTTTAAGGTTTAGTTAAAATAACGTTTTTAACTACGACAGGCGAACCTATCTAAAATGAAATTTTGATAAAAATTCTATTGTTTAATACTTTTAGTCAATGAAACGCTTATGAAAAGAGGTTATAGACGACTTATTAAATGTCAAAACATTAGCTATATTTACACAAATTAAAACCATAACATAGGCAGATAGAAAAAATCCGGTGTTTAATATTCCGATGATTTGAATCAATACGTTCTACAACTGTTTCAGCTTAGATACAAAATTCACGCTAATATAATCCTACAAATGTACTGTTTTTTATGCAGCTCCATGACTTATACTAACTTGTTATCATTGTATAAATTTACGAAGAACTTGTTAGTGTTGAAGCATCTAATAATTACATCTTTTACACTCTATAATAGACATAAAGGTGAGGGGGTCATAGGGCATCCTTGCATTAGACGTTGCGTCACTGAGAGGTATGCAGATAGCCTTGTGAAGGTAAACTTTAGTAATGATGATCCGAACAAAATGTTAATCCATGAAGACAATGACTCTGAATTTGTTTTTGAGTCCTTTCAAGTGCTCTATTCATTTTCAGATTTCTTATACACTACGTAAACAAGATAATGTAACATTTTATATTTATAATTTTTTGTAACATAAATGACAAGGGATTAGCTTAATTGTGTCTTAATATTATTGACGTAAATGTTAACATAATATTTTATAAAATTTATTTTATGACGCCGACGTTCCTACGTCTATTTCCAGGAAATGTCGCTAAATTTAAGCAATGTCCTTCATTCGAATTCGTTGAAACATTATTACCTAATATCAATTAATTTTGAAGGTTGAAAATTTCGATCAATAAAATAAAAATAAAATAAAGTTTCTTCATGGTAATTAAAATGTAGCGGAGTAACCTTGATGAGTTTATTCTAATATGTATTATGGTGATACTATTATTTCAAGTCAAAACATTCAAAGAATTTGAGGGAGTTTTTGAGTTACGCCATCAACGAGTGTTGATACAATTGTTTATATTATTTTTTTTAAGAAAAAAAAAACAAGTTCGTTTACTGAAAAGTTTTTTAACTCAACAACTAATGTTAAAATATAAATATCTGTTTTGCATAATGTTATCAAAACGTGCCAATGAAGTCACTTTCTATATTATTTGGTTTCCTAATATTGTACTACTTTACAATAAAACACAAAATTCAATTAATTTTCCTTGAAAACGTCTTTTTTTAAGAAATTTATTGAATAATTCATGGTGAGCAAATACTTCTTACGTTTTTACCAAACATTATTACATGGTACCAGGAAGTTGCAAAAAAATGTTTATCAAAAAATGTTTGAGTCTAATATATTATGTACTCATTATTCAATGATATCAAATAATTATTAAATTCAAAATGTGTTCTTGTGAATTATGGAAGAAATTTTAAAGCAATGTTAAAACTTGTAATCGATTAGCACAAAATATCTACATCTTGGAATAATAGGGAATGTACTTATATCTAATGCTATAAAGTAAATGTTTTTTTCATTGAGAAAAGATAGCGTAGTGTGAGTTTTTATCAAACATTATTTTATACGAATTACAATATAATATTGGTATTAAACATAGTTTCGACGCAATTTCCTGCATATTCACTTTAACAGATTTATTTTCTATGTATACTGAAAAGTTATATCTACTCAACTATTATTTGCATGTAAATATTTTTGTTTTTATATTTTTTTCACGTGAATTAAATGACATATAAAAATTCAGACAGTTTGGATATATACATATAAAATAATGTTTAATTCCTTACCTACGCATTATGTAATCATAATGATAAGAATTGCCAATGAGTAAATATCTTTACTTATGTTTTGAATAGTACATAGTAATGCGGAAACGTCTAAACCGATTTTAATTTATGTAACCAAAGAAACCGCTCGATGGAGTGAATGTGATATATAACATAACATTTTTATACGTAAATTAGCCAGTTGAGAAAACTTACCAGTCGAGGTGCCCTAAATTAAATGATGAATATTTGTTCAAGTATTTTATATAATAATAAAATATTCACGTAACATAGAGGGGTAGGTTGGGAGGGAGGTAGAGATTAAGGATTTACATTTGACGCGATCACTCTTCTCGTATTCAATCATCACACATACATGCAGTAAAATGATCAAATGTCGAAATCATGTACAAAGTTTTTGTACTGAATATAAAAACAGTCCTAGCAATATTAAAACAATGAAAAAGAAATGAAATGTAACCAAGTGAACAAATCTTTCAAGTCACATGATGAGACAAAAGAGATTATTAAACTTTAAAGCTGTCGAGGATAACTGGTCGATACCGCAGTCCTACAGTCTCTAACTTGTTTCACTTACGCATGTAAGCTCCTCAAGCGCGTCACAGACTAGTAAGACATGTAAAGAAATGTTGCTAGAAACCAATTACTCATTCATCCGGTATTCGTTCGTTATTATTCTTGACCTTATTGCATGTACGAATTTTATTTTTGTCCGCATCTAGCAATTAGCTTACTCATTTTAAGTTTTATAACAGATTTAATAATGATTTCATAATTTAAAATTTCATTTATTAAATGACTAGAATTAGAGAAATAAATCCAAAAAATACGTATTTAAATAGAATTAAAAAAAAAAAAACAGATTTCTCAATAACATTTCTATCGCCACAGTCACAAACTAAGCAATTTTTGGCAAAGGATGACTAAATTTTTCTTCTATACAATTACTTGGGATCGACATGGAAGGTCACATGGGACGTAAAAACATAGGACGAAAGATGGGTGCACTAAATTGCACCGCTGTCTACCCCTTCCGGGAGCTCAAGTATGAAGTATATTATATTGAGTAACAGATAAAAATACCATTAATCAGTTACGGAATATGTTTATTTTTTAAAACGGTAATAATAAAAATTAATTGTTGTTTTTTTAACATTTACAGAACAAAGGCACTTATTTGCGCGGCTCGTTGCAAGAGTGGTATGTTTTTTAAATGAGCTGCGGGTGCCAGGTATGTGCTTAAATATTTTCCTGTTTCAATTCTCGAAATTGCTTTGAGGCCAACAATGTCTAATTAAATATTGTTAAAAATAAATATTTTTATATTGGAACGATTTAATGGGGGTTTTTATAATCATGATTACTGTGTGATAAACCTCTGAAGTGACGCTGCGAAGTGTTAACATTGCTTTTTAAATCTTTCAGCTTACTTGCAAAAGAAATAAGGAGTTTTATATACGTATTAATAAATAAATATTGTTGTATAATAATTGTAATGAAATTCTTTCTTACATTATAACTGCCTCGGTGGCTCAGTGTTATCACGGGTTCGATTCCCGGGTCAGGAAAAATGATATTGGGTTTTTTCATATTGATATCAGCCCGGAGTTTGGAATTTAAGCCTGATATGGCGATAGGCTCGCCCCCTATCACATTATGGGACGGAAAAACATATGGCGAAATGTGTCCCCTTCGGGGAATACAAGTGTAAGATCTTACATTATCTATATTATTTTGAACCATTAGAGTTACAATGAAGAATACATTTGTCAATGCATTTTTCCTCTTTACCTTTTTAAGAAACATCAATAATTATTCCTACATTGTTCTCGTTGATGTCCTACGTACTGATTTTTATTTGTGGTACAAAAAGTCAGACGTTTAATATATCGACTTTAGCTTGTATTAAGTAAAATGGTTATCAAACTTGTTGGAGTTTATGTGAAATGAAGCGTAAAACCGAATTGTCGCAAGGTTGCTGTCGCCTGTGAAAGCGTGACCTCGTATTGTTAAAGTATGTGAAACTCATAATTCGTTGCGAAGCAAACTGTGCAGTGCTGTCTGCCATCCAACGGTTACCCCGAACCAGTCTTATACAGGAGATCGTTATTGTGTTTTATTTTTGGCAAATTGCCATTTACGTCCTTATGGTTATATATAAGTAAGGTACGATCCAACTTTGACCGGCGTGTTAAACAAAGTTCAGAATAATACAAACTGTTAGATAAGTCACGGTCCTTTCTGAAATTCTAGATATCATATTTATCATTTAAATACACCATAATATAGACATTTAAATTATGCGGCATTTTGATTTAAATTAAGGAAAATAAAAATTACATTTTTATCGTTATTTATATAATTAAAAATTTAAATTCTACGATGAATACGAAAATAGTTTTCCACGAATTAAATATTGTGCGTCTATTTAAAACTTGCGTGTAAGTAAATTTAAAAGATAATGGCATTTAAAAGCTCCTATTTATTTTGACACTGCAAGATATTTGCTTTGTACATTACAATATTGCTTTTTTCCCAGACTAGAGTGAACGAGATGGCTATCATCAGCCTGTACTGTCGGAACAATAGGTACAACGAGACTAACTAGATGGTACAATGTAATAGATTGCATCTATAACTGCACTTCGTATGTTTTACGTAATAAATAATCAGAACAAAGTTGTTCGGTCCCCTATCTCCCTTAATTAATACAGTCCCTGAATATACTTCAATATATCTTATAATTTTTTTACAGGATTAAGAGGCACATTTTTGGACGGTGATAAGTTAACATAAATTGTTTTTGTACATTTAAGAATTAATATCATAACCGATTATTATTTTGATATTTGTCGTTCTAGATTCGTACCTAATCTTCTTAGCAGGATGAGATTGTTTTCTTTGTAATCATACTCAACGAGGACCATAAAATGAATTCCTATTTAGTCAAGTTAACCAAACAAGTATAACCATGTCCTTGCATGTTTCCATTTAATAATAGAGATATCATAAAAAGTCGATAGTGGTCATACAACTATTTAATATAAAGTCATTCGATGTTGATATAAAAAAGTTTGCGACTGACATTTCCTTAGTAGGCATGAAAACTGATCACGCGCAAATCGCGCTCGCTACGTCACCGTTGCCAGTAATTATACTGTACTGCATTAAAATATTCAGATTTCGACAAATGTACAAACCTTTGTTCGTAATGAATATTTTTAGTTAACTCGACCGATATATATATATATATATATGTACTATGGACCGGATGGCCGATGGCACCAAAAGGTTCTAATAAGATTTTGTTAATGGAATAATACGACAATGGATGGACTATATGTAATGGACTGCAAGAGTCTGTGATATTTTAGATGATTCCCTGAGAACATATTTTTATATTTCGCCATAAAGACAATTTCCATAAAATAAAATAAAATAAAAAAATAATGGTTTAGAAAATTGAGTAAAGACGTAATACGTACTACGTGGTTGTCGTTAGCGGAGTGTCGACGAAGAATCCCCGCGGGATTTGTGCGAGGCCGGGTGAGTGGCAGGCCAGCCCTCCGTAGCTATAACCAAACCAGACTGATGAGCGGGGCGTCGCAACGCAAAGCATCGCAAGCTCGCTCAGCTTGACTCGCACAGCAGATGACAAGCTAACAGTTTTTTCTCACTTATATATTTTTACTAGACTTATTTTGATATTTACAAGTATTTTTATTAAGGCGCATAGCGATCTTGTATTAAATAGAAATTATATTAAAAAAAATCATCAACAGTCACTTGCCCCACTGCTGATTTATTTATTTTATTACTTTTCTTCTCTTTCCAAGATTCTTTGCTGTTGAACTCAACAAAATCTTTGTGAAATTTGTATTGTTTTTATATCAAAATATGCTCTCTTTAAATTTCCATCATACGACATAATACTTTAAAAATGTCCTATATGTTCATATTTCCAGTCCGCCTAAAAATGGTATCATTTCTGTAACATACTAGCGACCTTCATCAAAAACTTAAATTTATTGAATTGTTACTAAGTACGCAGCGATGAGATAAAGATGAGATTATTAGCAACCAAAAGTTCTGAGATATTTTCCTCAACCATTTCTTAAAAGTAATTAACTTGTTTGTATGAAATGAGACGGAACCAGTTTATTTTATTGGCATTTTATATCATGGAATAAATATAAATAATTTCAGTTAAGAGATATTTGTAACACAATTTAAAGGCTAAACATCTTACCCCGTGTTTGTCTAATTCGCTTAAATTCATTGCTGACATTATATTTATAGCAAAATCTTTCATACGGAATGGATCTTTCATACGGAACCTATTATATTAGTGTAAAAACCGCGTTTAAAATTGGTCGATAGTTTTTGAGCAGCAATCAAATAGACGCAGCGACTTTGAGTACATTTTATAGAAGAAATACACGTATTTTACTCGTTTAATAATGAATTGTATTGAGTCATAAAAAAGAGTTAAGATAGTCACAGACAACGCTCGTGTGGTAAATTACAATCTTTTTTGTACATCTAGTAAATCTCTTACAGGACGATGTTACCGCTCTCAAGGTTAAAACTTAGTTTAATGTTAGAAGGAATGAAACCGGATTTATTTTTGAGGTACGAGTCGATTTATTTCATTATGTAACAAATAATTTAAAGAATGCTTTTAAATTCATTCCGAAAAAGAAAATAAGTGTTTAATTTATCTAAAAAAAATGTTTTTTTTTTTCACGGAACAAAAATAATTTTTTCTTGTAATTAATCATTGTTTTAATTCAGAAATCGTAGTATTACATTATCGAAATTTATGTATTCGCCATTGTATTGTATTTACATGTAAATTCATTGTTAGTCTATCTTTTAGCGGTCTTGCGAAGTTTGATTTCCTTATCGCGAATTTATGTACGAACGTGATTTGCTACTTATTAACGAACTTTTGCCATGGAATCAGGCTGCCGACCTGAAGGCTGGACAAACAATGTGAATAATAATTTTCTAAAAAATATTATACTACTAAAATTAATGTCTACTCGATTACGTATATGACCCTATAAAAGTTATTTTAAAGTACTAATTTATTTGATGTCCTCGGCATAAGCTTCTCCAGATTGCGGGTACAGTATAATATGCAATGAGCGACTGCGGAAAACGTCGAGTTAATAATAAAATACTCATGAACGCCCGATGCATTGCTGATAAAACATCAGGGTACAATTTATGACAATGACTGGTTCCGCTTCTCAAGTACAACAGATTAAATAAACGCAATAGATATGTTTACTTACATTAAACACTGGACTTCCGCCCTGATGAGCAACGTCTTATGATCCAAGAAGTAAAAAATAAAATAACATAATATTTATAACTTCAGACAGATCCAATTGTAATCGACTTTGCATTAAAATTATTATAATAAAGGAGAATCTAGTGTCATAATGCAGTAATTAGTCGAATGTTTAAAGACACAATTGTAATTTTAAGATCATGAAAATTGCAGTAAAGTTGCTAAAATTAGTAAAAAAAAAATATAAGTGACTATAAAATTTGTTGTCACAATATGTGTTAATATTACCAACAGTTGAAAGAAGGTCAAGACAAAGAATATCACAATCTAATCTATATAAAGACGAGCATATTTAGATACAAGAAGGTATAAAAGAAAGAAGTGTGCCAGGGTTGTGACAAACACATTTTATTAACCAGTTTCCTCGTCTTTATACCAGTTCGTTAGTAAATCGATTAAACTGCAAGATATTTAAAGCCTAAATAAGGATAATGTTTTCAAATAATTCCGAGAAATTTATTTTATCAAATCTTAAATGTTATACTTAAGTTATTAAAGTGATAATAAATTCAAAAACTCCCTTTTTAATTAATATTTAAAGCTAAAAGTTAATTATTTACAGTCTTTAGTAACGTGTTTCAAGTCATAAGTTAAGAGTACGTATGTATCCTTGCTAACGTGGCCTTACTTGATTGTTTTAAAAACATTTTACGTTAGAATGATATTGTGTTAAAATACCATTGCATTCCTATATTCAATGAAACTGATCGAATGACGCGTGCATGTGTTTGTTGAAGTTCAGAAAAGCACATCTGTAGGTGTTTAGTCAGAAACGTGCGATAGTATATAAATAAAGATATTGGATATTTGAGAAAAGTTACTATAGACGGATATACATTTACTTCCGTTAAGAATTTAAATTCTGAGATTATATAATCTCGCAAGCTGCCTTAATGCCGATAAGAAGATAGTTTTTGACTGTAGAGATTGGGAGATAATAACTTTAAAATATATATAAGGTTTATTAACCGTACTTAGACTAAGTGTTTGATTAATATATAAAGCACATTTTATCTTATATCTTATATAAAGGATATGAAATGAAGATAAGTTGACAATTTTATATGAAATTCTTAAGGATACTGTTTAAAATATTTACAAAGAATATTTCATGAACACACACAGATATCAAAGGATGTCAAATTGGTATTAACTGATATATAAAATTAGTTTATAAAGATAAATGGGAACAGAAAATTCTCTTATAAATGCAGTTTGAATCGATACTGGCGGACTGAATCCAATACTATATTACTTCGTCTAAAAACTTCACGAAACGATGAATGAGTTAGACGAACAAAAAATGATCATTAAAATCTTTATTGTCTGTTGTAATAAGCTGAATAAACAATGCCGAGGTACGCGATCGACACGCGTGAAACAGACTTTAAATATATACTTTTTAGATGTTTATAACCATTGTTTAAAGAGTTTTTATATCTTCACGAGGTTTTCAGATGATCCAACGTCGAGTGAGTTCTACTTTATGTTTAAGGTAAACTTAACCTAGGAAGTTTCTATTTGGGTTGCTAAGAAATATAAGTCGTGTACCATACGATCATCCCTCGAGTCCATCACAAGATTTTCGTAAGCAAAAATAAGCTTTAGAAGTTTTCATACGCAATAAACTATAATAATAATGAAGTTTAAACTATATGTTTTCACCAGATGGCGGTGCAAAATATAAGCTAATATGACGTTTCCCCAATATAAAAAGCAAATTTTTAAATCAATATAAAAAGCCTGTAAAAAGGTATTCGAATATGGAAAATATTTTCGTGATGTCCGCTTTATTGTTTTTGTCATTACACTTTTCGAATTGTAGTAAAAAAAATACGTATTTAAAGAAATTAAATGAAACGATATGAAGATATGATAATACTTTTTTGACACATCTGAAAGAATTCAAAAGTTTCGCAGAATCTAAGTGAATAAAACATCTGTATCCATATTTTAGTAGAGTTGATTGATTTCTCGTGTATTATATTTATTTCTAGAGGATGATAAAGACAACAAACGATCGTGTCAATTAGAGGAACCACTAATAACTATGTTCCGTTGACGTCATCTGTTCATCAGATAAGCCATCCATAGGCCGGATTAATTCTACAAATAAAAAAATAAAACCATCTTAATGGCGGTGTTCTTAATTTAAATTGTCATCATGTTAAAAATAGAAGCGATGAAGCATAAATTCGTGATTATATTGTATCTAGGTTTATAAAATTGTCTTTGACCGTTCGCTTTTCTTTGATATTAGCGATTTCTCCGCCGCAAAGTTTATCTTGAGCCTCCTTTGTGTATACCGAGGTCTAAGTATGTGACGGTCATTCGACCGTTAGTTTTTTGGCAATTTGAGGTCAATAAGACATCGATCATTTCAATATTTGAATAACTGTATTTTATTTTTATCAATTGTGTAATTATTCAAGTAAGTGTGTAATTTGTTTATCATGTTCACGTTGTTTACGAAACGTTTTATATTATGGTATTAAGCAAATTAAGTAGAATAGGAGCAAGGGCGTTCATATAACTCAATAATGTAGCACGATTGGATAATAGAAAAATAATAAAAGAATTAATTACGAATAAAATAGGACATAGATATCTGAATGAGGCTATAAATGGGTTTATATGTTTAACATAAAGCGCGATATATTTGTAAAAAAAAACTCTACTGCTGGACGTTATCCTTCTTCATTGATCGCCATAAAGATTGGTCTCCTGTCGCCCTCATACAGCGGGTATCCGCCGCTTAGACTATATCATCGGTACAACTTGTGAGTGACCTAGGCTGAGTTAAATTATTTAGTCTCAATTTCATTACTATGTAGAGTTGGGTAGAGATTAAGTAGTTGCATCTGTGAAGATACTCTCACACATATCTAGGCACCAACGTGACGAACCCATCACGGGTTGAGTGAGCACTTTTTATTGAGCGATCATTATAAACGATATTTTTGTACTCTCTAATATCCACAGACATAGTGGCAACACTCAGTCACTGGGCAGTCATGTTGTACTTTTTTAAATGTATAATTTCAAATTTCTTAGAACATCTCTTGGTTGTTTTCCCAACAGTTATAACCATTTAAAATGTGAGTTTTATTTCTTCTCAAATGTCATTTCCTTACATTTTGTTTACCAGAACAATTGTTATCCGCGTATTCTTTGTTGTTAATGTTTGATGACTAAATGGCGGTAACGAGAAACGAAACTTCCATCATTATCGTACTTCCGTTGACAATGAGACAAAATGCTGTCTTCAAAACTAACTAATAATTACGGTGATTATGTCAGGACGTGTATCTTTTGATTTCTGTGACTTATGTTTAAAAATTTGTTCTTTTTATGTTGTCAAGTATATTTGTATTCTAACAAATATATACGTATTTGAATTATTCAAAATATGTTTTTTAAAATATTACACGTCGCAATATAAATAATCAGTTGCCGAGAATCTGAGGTTGTTATTCGATACTTAATAAATTAATATAAATGAATGTTACGCTATTATTTTTAATTAAAATGATAATTTTTAAATTAATCAGACTTTGATTAATAAGGGATAAAAGTAATTAATAAATTAAGAATAAAAAGATACACATTTTTCATATCAGATAAATGAACGAGGTGTTGTTTACTTAATGTTAAATGATCACCGAAGCCTTTAAACTTCCAAAATACCAGACGAACTGCGGGTGCGTTACCGGCCTTCCAGGAAGAGATACGCTCTTTTCTTGACGACCACTTGGTCCCGTTTTTCTTACTAACAATTTAACTAATGTTCAATGAAAAATCTGCAAATTAAATTATTGTTATACCGGCTTATCCTATATCACTGACTCAACTTGGTAATTATGATTGCAGCTTAAGTATTATGTATAAAAAAATATTTTCCTGTCTACAAATTCTTTAAACTGCTCACGTACAAGTTTTTACTTAGTGCCAGACACTTTTTGTATGTTATAAAAGTTCATGAACTTGCCGTAGATAATTGCTCATATGAGGCGCGTCTAAGAGATGTTAGGCCTATAGTCATTGTTGAACAATCGAAACAAGTTTTATTTGCACGTTATTATAATATTTAATGAAATACTGATTTAACTAGCTGTAAGACTCGATCGTCTTATTATAGAATGACAATATAAAACGATTCGCCCAAAGAGGGTTCTATAACTGCGGAGGCGTGTTTAGTTTACTGACCTTTCGAAACTTGTTCACGTAGAAATAAATCAAAAAACTTTATAATATTGAAGCTGTGTTTTCGAGTCGAGTTCGACGTGTGATGTGAGTTGATCTTATAAGATCTAAATAATATATCTCTGCCGCTACTAATAAAGATATGAAAAAATCGTGAGAACGAACAAAAAAGCGGAACTCGTTAGCTCTAACCCTGCGCATCGCGAACGTAAAATCGTTTCATTAGTACTAAAATCCCCTACAAACATATTGTGTAAAACTCTGTGATAAAATCTTAATGCGATTATAATTGCGGTACTAAGAATACCCTATTCAATGAATAGACTTAGCGGTAGCCAGTTTTCCTGTACAATATATTTTATTTGTATATTTTATCATAGTAATACAGATAGTTATATGAAGATGTTATCTGCAACAACTTAGATATAATATCAAATAGTAGACAGATGCATCGGATTAACGCTAAGTGAATCGACAAGTTAAAATAAAATTTACATTCACAAACTTAAACACATTCTTGCGTGCGCTCACTCGAAATATACGATATGATAATACTACATTTTGTCATAAAAACTCTTGTATCCAAGTTATGTTTAAATTTATAAAAGAAACCGTTTATAATAATGTACTTAGTATCTTAATATTATGCCTTTACATTGGCTTGACTATCTCGACTTGAAAGAAACAATATTGTAAGCATTACATACAAGCAATTGTTTTTCATTAAGGTAATTTTTTGTTCGAAAAACTTTGATTAATCCAAATTAAAATATGTAAGAAATATATTTTTTTCTTGCTTATCAGTGTGCACTTTAATCGTTTTTAAGAACTAAATTTAATTTCACACTTGTAATCATATTTATTAGATGGAAAGTGGCTTTTGTAATAAATTTTGTATACTTAATAAGTATAACGAAATAAAATTTAACTTTAGTACTTTTTCAAGGCAAGAATAAAGATAAACTACCCCTTACGATTAAGTAAAAAGTACACAATCCATTTCAATTCATAATAATTAATTTTAGTGTCTTGAAATAGCATGATCATTTTTTATCATATACTCAACATGTCCTTTTTAAGGGTGTTGGCCAATTACGACCTGTGCTTATGTTATAAAATGATAGTTTCCTGTCAACAATTCGAACTAATTCCAAAATCAAAAACCGAAATTTTATTTCCTAAACCCCCATTGCTCTGTAGGCGCATAATAAGTCATTATGAATGTTTTTAGAACGTCCAACGAGTAAAATATTGGTCATTAACATGTTTTTAAAATCCGGGCACAGTTAAAATCGTATTAGCTAAGCGTCGGCAAGGTCGGTGCGAAGATTTGTGGCCTTCGATCAGTTTTCTAAATATTTAAAGCGCTAGTTAAATATTATGATTCCAAAGGATGGCCGCGACGAGACAGAGTCCGGCGCGCTACTGGCAATAAAAGAAAACAGCCGAGAGAAAGTAAACGTGAAATCTTTATAAATGAATCTCGCCTGTATACATTATTAACTTGTGTGCAAAAGGACGTTTGGAGTTGCATTCCGACGGAATTTACGAGGACCCATTTTTGAAATTTCATGTTTTACGATAACCTCCCATTATATATATTTTATATATATACTTAAACACACACACACATTCAATGAAATACCTCAAAAATTAAGGTATAAAGTGTACTTTTAGCTGTGTTATAATGAATAAAGTTCAAAAACTAATTTGACTGAACGTTAAATGAAATAGGGGTAATTTCTTTAGAGCGTTTTCTTTTTCAGTTTAGTTTAGCGTACCGTTTTATGCTTTAACTAGTTGGTATCTTCTATGTAATATTCAATTTCACATCTATAAATATCTTTGTCCTCCATAAGGGTTAAATTAGATCTGTTATTTGCTTGTAACTTTAATAACTACACGAAGTAGTGACATCAGTATTTGATATTTCGTTTGCTATATTTACTCATCTAGTTGACCCATTCGTATTATAGCTAGTTTTTAGTTGCAACACGCCTCTGCCGTTTATAAAATTATTCAGTTTTTGTCTTTAAACCCGTATCAAGGTGACCTAGCATGTTTCAAGAAAAACAACGAAATCATTTGCTTCCTAAATTACCAAATATCGTTGCTTGTTCTATATTAAATTGCATTGATAATTTCTCTTTGCACAAAATAAGAGCGCATACCCATTATGGAGGCAATTATTAGTAAATTATATATACATATTTCATAAAGTACTCACACTAAAGCGAGTTTACAACCCAATCAAGTAATATTAGTAGTGTTCAGTAAAATTAAATGGAATACGGTTTCAGTGTTTATACTCTTATGGGTTTGACTGTTTAAAATAATATAAAAGCAAAAAGGAAACATTTATGAGTGTGTCAGTACGCGCCTGCTATTGTATGTATGTATGTGAGGTGATGGCACTAGTTGTGTTTTGTGAATTGTAATTCGAAAGGTATTGACAAATGTTCAAGTGATAAGACAGACAATACCAAAAACGTTATTAAGACGTGTAAAAAATACCAAGCTCGCTACTTTATTTCAATTGGCACGTTTTACTTTATGATACATTTACTTAACGGTATGTTTTGTCATAAGACATGTTCCCATTTTATAGTAATAAAAAGACAACTGACACACGTTAAAAATATCTTCTTCGGTTTTTTACTAAAAAAGAAATTGTTATGGCTAGCTTAAAAATAATCAAATCAAATAATCGATTAGCAAGTCACGGTGCGGCGCTATTAGGTGAAAATAAGAGATTAATTTAGTTGAGCAAGAACAAATTTCCGAGTGGGGTACCTAGAGAATACAAATGAGTTCGCAAACAGAGAACTGCGCGATATTCTAATGAAATAAAACTCGTTCTATGGTTGCATAATAAGAAAGTATTCTATGGCCACATCCGTGCGAATCCCCGCGGCCTCGGCTATTAAGGTTAAAACTAATTTTCCCAATCAACGGTTTTAGTTTATAAAAAAATTAATTCGAAAAACACAAATGGGGTTAAAATTTATAAGGAATTAAAAATAATAATGTAATATTAACAATGCAATTAAAGAATGATTTATGCTCGAGGAATGAAAGACATAGTGGTAAAGGTTTCAATCTCATGAAATGCGCAGTATAAACTATTAATTAATTATTAATAAATATTATGTCGTCTAAGGCGCTCTGTAAGAGTAATACAAAGTAAAAAAAGTTTCTCTTCTAGAGAAACAAAATTTAAAATTATTCTATGTGCAGTGGCAAGAAATAAATGAAAATATATAATTAAATATAGAAATAGTGAATACTATCCAATTCTTTCAATCAAACTAGGTAATTAGTAAAGACTGAAACGTTCAAATTCGACGTCGATTTGTTTTATCTAGTATTTTCCTATTGGAACTGGAACACTGGTTCTATTGAGAATATACCGGTATCGAGTGAAAAAAAAAACTTATCACCATATGTAAATGGAGAAAGATATTTAGTCACAGCTTAGAACAATGACTGTATCAGTAACAATGGATTGCATTAAAAATTATGTATGTATATACACCCCAGTGACGTATTTAAAATTAAATGTTGATAAAAAAATAACAATAGCAGTAATAGCTGTAAATTAAAGGTCATTATTAAAAAAAAATTACCGAATATCGTCTATGAATAAGATTGTTTTTGAAGTGTACATATTGGGTTTCCGTTATCGTAAGAGATTATTAACGAAGTTTCCGTGAGGACGCATTGCAAACTACAAGATTATAGTATTATATAGCTTTATAAATCTTACATGAAATAAGACCGGTTCCCATGGGAATAGTAAATTGTAATAAAAACGAATTTTTCGATTTTTTTTTTACTATAGAAATGACGTCGTTGTTATAAATTCCATATTCCAGTGTTTGAATTAATTCTTCATTAAGGAAGAAAGGAATAACATTATTTTAATTTTATTTTACATTTTTTTTCTGTTATCTTTATTGACCGTCGTGATAATGAAATAAAATATGCCTGTTTTATTTCATAACCACGACGTTTAATACCTTCGTCACGACAAGGTTATGAAGTCTTGTGTCAAATCAATTATAAAAAACCTAACAGAAAGATGTGGAGGAAAACTGCAGTCTCACAACAATTGAGCTGCATGACGTACTTTGGTCATTATTGTATACATGCCTTGGTGGCAATGACCTATTATTTACTCGCACAAATACCAAAGTATAACGAATCCGAGTTTAAGATTCACATAAGACAAATTCATGGGGACACTTTAATGCAGGTTGTACATTGTCGGGGTAACAATCCTAATTCCATAGTGTAGCTTAACACCCGATAATGTTATTTGAACAGAGCCCATTGAATAGCGGTTACGGCCTATTGTTCGATAGAACGCAACTGACATTAAGAAGATTAACTGCGATACCTACTTGAGGACAAATAACAAGTGATAAGGAAGGTGCGAATGATTTCTAGTACGATATACGAAACGGCGATTGAGTTTTTGCTGGAAAGTAGGTCCGCGAAATGCGAAGCGGCGCCCGCAAGTGCTCATTCGTCTCTGCCGAGTCGCAAACTTGTTTAAGATACCGTTTACGTGTATGAAGATTGAAGTGTGCGTGCGTTAGTAATTGCTGCTATATATAAACAAGCTGGTCCCAGCGACATCACCTCGTCTAAAAGTTACGTCCACCTTTCTTTCGATTTTTGGTGTAACTCCTTCATTCTCTAGTGCTACGTACTATGTGTCCTAATTGACTTATCGCACTAATTCAAATAGCAATAGCTCATTGACAGACATAAGAAATCTGTGTTTTCTTTGTTTTATAATTGTTAGTCAATTAGCGACACCGTTGTAAAGTTAGTTTTGATAACGCCCTTGTATGTTTGTTGTTTGTTTAATTACTAAGATATCTTTATGTACAATTGCTTACCCTTCAAATATAAGTCTACAGTAATAAATCGCACAAAACAACTGGTTATGTAGAATAGGTGGCAACACATATTTCGGTCAAACATCTGTAACCTCATAGCTTATCCAAATGAATTTACCGACGTAACTTCCATATAACGATAACTGTAAAAAGTTAGCCAAGTAGAAGTTGCAAATATGGGTCATTCATATTAATGTAGGCGTGCAAATTGCACAAATATACGCTGTCAATTTGCAGATAGCGAATAGAAACTTAAATTTATATTTGTCGAACGACAGTACTGTAAAAGATATAAACTCACGTGTTTTTTTCGTTTTAAACGTCACATTTACTTTTTTATTTAGATCTTAAAAAATTAAATAAAGTTTAATATCTTAACATCGTAAATTTATCCCAATGTAACTGGGCATAAGTCAGGTTAAAAAATCCTGTCACCCAATTCAAATTCACAGCTTACGAAAAACCTAATTAAATGAGCTCTAATCCAAAAAAGGTTTGTGCATGTCACATTTCGGTAGTATCAAAATCAAATACATTTACAAAATTTGAGGCAGTAAATTGTATTGCCATATGGGTTCTTTCTTAAATAAAATTTAAGGTAGCTTTGAAATCTTAAAAATCGGATTATTAGCAACAGCCAACATTTTGTAATTACAAAGCCCGACCACGTTAATTTAATGTTGATTTTACGATTTTGATTCGATACACGTTATTAAAATAATTTTATACTAAGTTTACAATTTTCGGAAACGAAACGTGATAATAAAATTGACTTATAATTTTTAGTGTTGTTTTTAAATTTTCAGTATTTGATTAATGTAGTCTAAACTTTCATGTCTAACGGGGTATCAACGAATCTATGCCAAGGATTGTACTCTCTATTGGCGCTATTGGATTGCTAACTTTGGTTTCTTAACTTAATGGAAGTTCAAACAAGTTTTGTGCCCGTAACCGACCCTTACATCCAAATTGGCCTCGTCAGCATCAAAACACAAGACGAGATAATTCACTAGTTCGTTAAATTATTTATTGAATTCCTTTATCTCACCATATGTTTTGCAATAAAAGATCAAAAAACTCTTTTATATCTTATAGAAAATCTAAAAGTAACCTTTAAGTTGAAATGACAACCACAAAAATGTAAGGAACACAAGTATGTGGTAACTTAGGTATACGAATTATGCATTTATAATTTCAATTTCATTCATGAAAGCAATTATATCACGACCACGTTCTTGTTTTCATTATTGCGTTAAAACAAACGCGATTATTAATTAAATTCCTCATTAACCATCACTTTAAAAACCTTAATCCAATGGTATAAAAAGTAAAAAATATGGATATCCATTTGATGAATAACTTTTTATATATCTTTATTTTTGTATCGACAACAAAGTTATATTAATATGTGAATTATAATAGTAAATGCAATGTATAAGCAATATTATTTCTTACCGAATAGAAAGAATGTAATGATTTTAGAATTACTTTACAATGACGCAATCATTTTTCAAGGAACGTTTAAACAAATATATTTTTGGTCTCTCAATGATCTGATTTGCCTTATTAGTTATAGAGTTACAAAAACGACGTGTCGTACGTGACTTTGGCTCCTTTTCTGATGAGAGTTTGGTCACTGTCTTCAAACGTGAGTTCAATAACTTTACAATAATGATTGTACCTTTAGGGTCAACGTATGATCGCTGGCACCATACACGTGTTAAAAGGGACCGAATGGACCAAAATTTAAAAAAGAAGGAGTGTACCGTATAAAAGAAAACCAGATTAGTTTATACCTAAATGAATCAAATCACATTAATGCAACGACAATATTTAATAGCAAAAAAAATTTCATGTATAAATAGACGGAGTATACGACAAATGGAATAGCATTGCCTTATTATTACCACAAAGTAAACTTTGAGTCGAATAAGTGTTAATATGTTATTGAATAAAATGAAACTAAATTATTTACAGACAAAACTTCTCTAGATGTGCTTTTGGATGTATTGATTAGATTATATTAATAATTAATCCGTTATTTAATAAAAAAAATATATATATTTAAACAATTTATATATCGATTTAAGCACACTTGTATCATGATGATCTAATAATAACAGGGAAGTATAAATATAATACACGCATTTAAAAGCAAAATATTTTAATTAGGGTTAAATTAACAGAGGTCACACTCCGATCACGGGCGGTATGTGCCAATTGAAAACAGTTTTTTTTTTAATTTAAGAATCTATTATACAGTTCGTAAAGATACGCCATATGTTTACGTCTGTTTATTTATACACATCAAATTAATATAAAATGATTAATGTCTGACATTCAAATGGCGCGGCAGAAATTACGAATCTCGATTTTGCACGGTCCTTGCACAACCTCAATCCATATTTATTTATTTATTTATTTATTTAATGGAAGACCAACAGCAATTTGAAACATGTGTAAATATTAAATTAGGAAAATAAAAAGCCAATAATAGGTCTTCACGCGTAGTTGACATCTTATAAAATATTATGCGAGTAATAACAAAAGCATACAAATCTATTATTAATTAAGGATTACAAATTTAACTTAAATACAAACAGCTTACATTAATTAAAGAAGTTTTGATAAAATGCCTGTCTTACGGATTTAGTCGATGTATTAAAAATATCTAATTTGTATGTTCTGAAGTATTTATTAACGAGGAAAGCAGCGCGCCACATATATATACATATGAGTTCTTAATATAATGTAATGTATTTACGTAGTTGAATTAATAGTGGTGATAAATATTGTATTATTCTTCATTAAAATATAAAAAATAAAATTATAAATTCGTCTAAATGCACATTTGACATGTGATCGTCAAATGTTTACGTGTTGGGGCATGTCAGTGAACTAACATAAATAAGTGATGTGGTAAGATTGTCAGAATATTGTAATCAATGTAATTATAATGTGCCCATAAATACCTACATGTATTCCGCAAGGCTATTACGGATGCGACTCACGAGCCAACGCGCCAATACAACCTTGTTGCAAGGCTCTTGATAGTTCACCGCCGGCCAGTGGCCATGCGAAAACATTTGACACACGAAAAAATCTGAAACACGAAATCAATGTCTTACTTCACACAACTAATAACGCGAGAACAACACGGCCGATGAGAGCAGCGTCCATCAACCGCTTTAAAGTCATGCGTGTTGCCGGTTAAGGTGTAAACAATACCATGTATATGTTCGAAGTGTTTGTCACGTATGCCCATGTAACAGGTTGCATCAATCAAGGTCCCCATGACACCGGACTCGGGCCAGACCGTTTCTTAATTTGTTGACGACTTGAAACATACATAAATATATGTTGTAAGAAATCTTTTCAAAAATATTTTTTTTTTTCAAATAATTTACATTTTATTTTTCGTATCGTATTCGTACATTTTTTGAAGTAGCTATATCATGTTTATACTTATGTTAAGCATAAGTACATTAAAAAAAATCTCCTAACTCTTGATTTTTTTTTATTGAAATTTATTTCACGTGACCTTATTATAGTCGGAACATAAATAAAGTAAATTCGGAAAACGTGACTCGGACTCTTAATTTAAAAAAAAAACAATCCATACACGTGTGTGTCTGCTTATTCCTTTATTTAACCGGTATCAGTGATTTGATGGTTTAAAGATTTTAATTTAAAATTAATTAATTTATAAGAACTATACTTTGCTTTGCATAAGAGTGAATGGTATAGAAACGCGGCTCATAGCGTGACGAAGTGCAGTTAACATTCTTTTACATTCGGCTGTTGTTAAATTATCTAGCTAAAATATCTCATGAAAAGTTCTAACAAAGAGTTTAAATTTTAGACAAACAAATTTTAAATAATTATCACTGATATTAGGTCATCCAGTTCTTTTCTAAAGTCTATGAAATACTATAGAATTTTACAAATTCAGATTTTAATATTTGAGTTTTCTAAAATGGTACTTAAAAATTTGCACTAAACTTTACATAAATGGTATCGGATGTCCGTTGCACGTATTTATTACCTGCACAAAGTTTTAAAATGCAATTTACTCATTAAGTATTAAATTTATCTTGATTATGGGCCAATTTATAGTAAAATGTAAATAAACGCTTATATTTAATATTTTTGGATTATATGTTTATCGGCGATGCCTCACTTGTCATAAGAAAAGAGGCATAGCGTATCCACATGAGGCCACATTGTCAACAATTTTAGCCGTGCTATTCACCATTGTACCTCACGCGTCAAGTTTCTGGATGTTGTTTTCAAAACAAATACTGTTAACTTTACATTTACCTAATACTACAAGCAAACTTATTTCAGTAAATATTTATAGAATTTCTTTAAAGCATACATATAAAAAAATCTTTTAAAATAAAAGAGATTCGATGCATACTTTATTCAAATATTTCATCTCAAATATATACATCTGTTGATATGAAAAGCAATATAATCACTTAAATTATTTAAAAAAAAATCATGATAAATACAAAACTTAATAAGGTGGCGTAATAATATTTTAAAGTAGAATTATGTCCATGGTTTTATCATTTTATTATAAAAAAAAATAATGAATAGCAAGTTTTAACGTTGGGCTTATTTTTTATTAAGCTTCCTGACAATAATTTTAAAGCATTGTTTTGGACTTTTGGTCGGACAAAAAATGTAATAAAAACACGCTTAGTTATTTCCACGTCTCCTTATGAATTACATTTATCAGTTTGGGAAATACTGGTCATAGACCCTGATTATATACATTGTTCAGATGTTTTTTTTTATTTAAATAACGGTACGTGCTTTGCTGTGGAAGAAGGAAATATGTCAAAGAGAGTTTAAGATATCTGGAGAGATGTATTGATAGGCCTAAGAAAAGATAACTGGATTGCGTAAAGGATGACGTAAGCAAGAAAGAAGTGACTGTTAAGATGATAGTTGATAGAAAGGCGCGGAAGAAAACGTGTTAAAATACGCGCATGTATTGGAATTGCGGTAAAGTAGCCATCTAGAAAAAAAAATTAGAGATAAAGAAATAGCAAACAAATATGCGATTATTTAATCAAAACACTTAATATTCATTTACAAACAAGGCAATTAGGTATTTCGTTCTGTGTTCTTTGTAAGTCTTTGACGTTGATTAACTCGTTTTTGGTCATAAACTACACAGATCTGGTTTTTACAAAGGTAATTTAAATGCGCAGACGCAAGCTTAGAAATCGCGTTTTCACAATAGCCGTATAATTTAGTATCGACACAATAGCAACTAATAAAAAACCATCAAATTGTATTTTCATATGAAATAAAATTCTTAGAAACAAAAATACAAGAAATATCGTGATTGTAATGTTCAATAATGCAATTTTTTATGTACCGTACAGTGTTATAAACTTGCATAGAATAAAATATACGGAGGTTGAGATGGTCCAAAGAAAACCTAAGTACCATCTTGAGATGGTACTTAGGTTTTCTTTGTGAAATTCCTCTATATAAAAACAAATACAATAACCTAAATTTAAAGTTTCATTCAAACTAAACATTGTATTCTACTATGTGTGTTAACTCGGACCGTAAGCTAGTCGAAATAATAGCATAGTTAATTAATTCTCCGCAACCTGTATTACAACTGTTACGTGAAGTTGCAGAGAGGAAAAATATTGTTTACTAAAGTACTCATTATGTGTCATAATCAGTGATAGCTAACAATGAATGCGTAATTCACTCTTTTATTTACTTCCAGTTGATCGTACTGGCATTTCATTTCCGTTTGTGGAATCTTCTGTTTAGTTGTCATCGTTAATACGTCAATCTCTTTTTTACTATTGAAGTATATTTACAGTAGTTACTATTGTAACACTAATAGAACATACGCACGCTAGATAGTACCAAGCGTACAATTGTATTTGTCGCGAATATCTCTGATACGCCTGTATTTACGTCAGATTTTTATTTTTAATTTACATATAAATACCTATAAGTGTCTTATAATTATGTTAGAATTAAAAATAAAACAGTAGGTGTGTCCGTTAGAATGAACTTATTTAAAACATGCTCCATAATTAAACACTTAATTTGTATTCGATTAACTGTTGACAAAGTACCGCTACCTTTATTTTAAATGACTTTTAACAATATAAATATTTGACAAATTAAATATCAATTACTAATTGCAATTTTGTACTTAACATTTGCTATTTAAAATTAAAGTCTTCTGTCTTACAGTGCACTATTGTATCTTTATATCTGTATTAAAAGCGATATCACAAACGTAAAGACTTAGTAAAATGATACAATAAAATTTTTAATTTAATACAAATAAAATTTCAATAAAAATCGGACAATTTTAATAAAAAAATCAAATTAAGAAAAAAAAGCTATGCGATAGTTTTAGTGAGATGTTAACTCGTCATTTAATTAAGTTATATTATTTTATATGGGACGAAATAACGCAAGAAAGGTAGCCTAAACCTTTTAGAATGTTACGTATGTACATTTTTATAAGTATAAACACAATGTTTTTCAAGAAAGGCATATACGGAATAATCTATCCTTCAACACATTTTATAACCAATATACGCTTTCTGTTGAAAGCCGTAAAATACACGATAATACCTATAAAAATTGTAATACTATTCAAGAATTACACGCGTAACGAACAAGATTACCAATGTTGGAATTATGTACATATGTTATCATCAACTACTGTTTTCAAAGTATATAAAATTACATAACTATCACGAAACCGTACCAACTAACCCAGCTAAGCTAAGATATCCAGAGTGTGGATTTGTATGAAGGAGTCTGAAGGGGGTCTGCATTTGCATTAATGAAGAACGCGCACTGATCACCATTATTTCTGATCTGAGGTCCGCTTTACGGTAACAGGCGTGGTTATCATAGTAACAAGAAACCAACAAAGATCGATGGCGTATCATGAATAACAAGAAATAAAAAAGTTAGGTGCATTTATAAACACCGGTGACTTTTAACGAACTGAAGTCTATGGTTAAGAAGTTTTACATCAGCTGGTATCAGGTGAACGGCCGACCTTATCGGTTACGGTAGGTCGTATTTTCCATATTCTTTTTGTCCTAAAACTTGTCCATGAGCCATACAGCCACAATACAAGATTAACATCAAAACAAGATTTTTCGTATTCATTATAGGAAGCGATTTGGACACCTCGCAAAAAACAAAACAAAACACTTCGTCTCGTGCTTTACGAGATATAAATAACATTTAAAAGTTGAAACGTGTATACTAAAACGTAATTGGTTTACAATGTTGTTAATCAAATACGGAATTGTTCCTATAGTAGTAATGATTTTTCGGTAGTTAATTTTAGTCAACATAAACAATGATCGGTATCAACTAATAATGGAATGTTGAACACATTTGCTTGTTGGCTCAAACGAGCCTTGAGAAAAGTCGGTAGGAATCACGTAGAGTACCTTCACTTCTACGCATTCCAGAGTAATACGTGAGTACTAATAAATGATTTCTCACGACCGTATGAACCAAGTAAAATAGTCAAGAACATAGAACGGAAATTAGGATATTTTTCGTCTAATGCCACAAAATTAATGGATACAATATAAACGAGAAACTGTGTAGTAAACTTAAATTTGAAATTTAAATATGAATGAATTCAGGAACTTGAAGAACTGTAATTATTTTAGTGACTATGTATTGTAGTAAAATACAAATAAGATGAAGGTCGCTTTTCTTGTTACTTACTATACCTTAATCAGAGCATAGCGTGTAGCCTTTCAAGTCAGGTGCTCTGTACCCTGCTTGTAAGGTCCTAGATTTTCAGTCAAGGCAAAATATAAGGTTTAATGAGGTCAGGAAGAGTAATTATCTCTAAGAATGCTTACAGTTTTTTTTTTCTTACTTTTTAATAGACAGGTAATACTGTTATACTGTATAAAATATCTTGGTTTATTTAAAAGGGTTTTTTTCAAACATAACTAAAAGAATCGACTTATTGGCGGGTTTTTAAAATTGTTACGTACGTATAATGTAGTCATTTATAAATATTTGTAGCAACAAAGATTAAAAAAAAGAAATTGCAAATGCCATCTTATAATCAGACAAACCTCACTCGCGCTTCGTGTAGTGTCGAATTTCTAAATTTAATTATATTTTTTATTATCCAAAACGTTCCTTGATTGATTTGAATAAGTGCAGGAGTGAATGGCACTATGTTAAACTACTCTTGTTTTTACTTTACCAGCATTTTGGTAATAGATTATTCGATTTTAACACCTAAAATCTATGGCCGATAACACAAATTTTTAAATGTTTAATTAGTGCCAACGTAACTGTCAAGATGCTGTCGAGTTTGCTCCGATGGTCAACAGGAGACCTCGTTCCGTCGATCTAAACGATGTCAGGCATCTTTATCTATGCCAACTTAACGGTCTCCTGTACCTTGGATATTTGTTTTGTCCGTTTTGAATAGGTCTCTAAACTCGTTACTTTTAGAGGCTATTTAGTCGATTTCTGTGTTCACAGCGGGGCATGGTCTACGATATTTATGTGAACTGGAATTTATAAACGATCTTGGGTTTCTTTGCAAATATTTTAGAAATATTATGATTGGTTGACTATATACGTGTCGAAAACTTTCATTTTCTTATATTATTGATGTCTTATTAAGTTAATATGATTTAATTCTCGCCTGTGATGCAAATGGGTAGACAGAAAATACAAACGTTTATTTTAACTTTGATGTTATTTTTTCCCGAATTCATATTGAAAACGTGATTAATGTATCACGATGGGATTATCATTATCACTGAGCGTGATATTATCAATTCATATGTTTACCTAATAATATTTTTTAAATAAAAACAGATAAATGAGATTCAACAGGAAGCGATTGAGCGTGATTATATTAGAATAATAATTATATTGCTAGAAGTTGACCTTTCCGGAGAGGATTCTAAGGATAGGTTTATATGTGAATATTTATTCAATGTTAAATAGAAGTACATATATGTAAACAATACCAATATCGCGAAGGTTGTGAATTTATATCAATAATACGAAAACAATTTTATTACGTATATAGTATATTGGATAAAATTTTATGTCTTACATAACATGAATATATATTTCATGAACAAATCAAACTACGGATAAAGTTTTAATGGGATATGCTTGTTTAAAATGGATAAATTGTTAAAAAATAACCGATCGCAAAAAAATATCATTCTCAAAAAACATTAAAAAAAACAGTTATTAGTTGCTGTTAAATGTATGAATTGAAAAAAAATTAAAGGTAAAATTAAGTAATGTGAAAAGATTTACATTTAGAAGAAGTTAAGATATGATTTAAAAACAAAACAAAACTTTAGATCGACTATTGCAAGGATAATCTTTGGAGTGCATTAAAAAAACCAAACTCTTTTCGACTACGCCACTGACGTTACTCTATTTGTACAATTGAAGTTTTCAATGAGCTATCACATTGTTTTAAATCAACAATATTATTGGTGACAAACTCAAGGTACAATCTTGGCACTTTTTGGTATCGAGCGCTCATTTGTATATTTACCAAAATAGGTTGTATTTTTCGACCTTGCAAAGCTTTATATTCATTTAATAAAAACTGTAATGTTTTATGCATTTAAACGTGGCGATGAAACTGTATTGTTTGTTTATCATGTAAAATTTATATATTTTAAACGACTTCATATATAGATCAATCACCAAACTATTTTTGTAGCAAAAAATACGCCAGTGAAAATACTTTATGAAACGCAATTCATATCTCATAATATTAACGAATTTTAACGTATCAGAAATACAAGTCTCTGTTTACCTCTTTTCATCGCGGTTCACTTGTTATACTTTTGCGTTATGTACTCATCCACTTCTTTGTAATCTTACATAAAAATTCAATCAGATAGATATGGAGCGATCACTTAGGAATTCATAAATAATCAAGTCTATATAAGAAAAACGTGATTACTTATTATAAAACTGTTGTTTACTAGTGTCGTGTTAACTAGCCGGTATTGTGCGGTAATCGTTCAGCGGTTTTCCGAAAGACTTGTCCACATAATAAGCAAATGTAATTTACAATATCTATGAGGAAGTGAGCCAATGTTCTGCGAAGAACTTAAACTGCTACATAAAGAGATTTAGCGTGTTACCAATCGCAACAAAGACGACGATTGGCTAAGTTTAACTTAATCCGACATTATCATCCCGCGATTTTTTTTCAAATGGTTTTTTGAATTGATGCTATTTATTCAAGAAAAGAAATAATTGCATGCATTTCTCAAAAATCAATAATACTAAATTACCTGTCTGATTCGATACTCTTTGTAAATATACATCTATGTTTATTTGGGCAATTCTGAACAGATTGTAACCAGTTCAAAATTGACCAAATTTTATTACCAATAAGTTTTTTTTTTTTTAATATTAAAATATACCTATATTGTCGAATTAATGCGAGTCAACTATATAAAGATTTTATTAATTGAGCTAGATTTCATTTATGCCTATTGAGATAAAAATACGTAATAATTTTATACAAATCAACCTGTACGATCCTATAATTTTCATGATACAATTCTGGTCATAAACGTTAACGCGATATTCTCAATAAAAATTCTATGAATTATTAATCCGCATTGAACTTTGCAGTTCACCTCGAACAGCCTTCGATCGTAATATATACGTAATCACGATTTCATGAACTTGGAAAAATTCCTCCACTTCATGTAATAAAATGAAGCCTATGTTCTCTGATAATGTACGAATATCTACCGATGACAATTCCTTTTAATTCTTAGTAAATGCAGTACTACATTTTGAACGGAACTTTTTTAATAATAAAACTATAATAAAATACTTTTTTTGTCAAGTTTGAATTACCCCGAAGCTTGCGAATTGAAAAGGAAGATAGCTTGACAGTAGTCCGAGGAGAGACAGGTTGGACCAATTCAATAAAAAAAAAACATGTCACATATCAATAAACAAGCGATGCGCTTACAGTGAGTCCGAAGACCTTAATCATTAAATTGTTTTCAATACCAGATCGCTTAAGGATGTCGTTCCAATTTAGCAGACATATTAAATATAACAAACTCGGATAATCAACACGTCCTATCGCAAGGTCTGATGGTAGCTTATTGTTCCGCAACAATTACGTATTTTTCAGGGCCGCGAGTTCCAAGATCGAATTTAAAATTAAAATTTAATATTTTTATTGTTGACTTATGACAATTTTAAATGGATTTTTATGTAAAAGTTTATCCAGGAAACGTTATTTACTGCATAAAATCAAAGCAAAAGACTAATAAAATATATTACGTGCAATCTGTATGTTAAATGAAACTTTTATCACTTTTAACATTAGTCGGTTAAAAACTAAGAAATAACAAGCAATAGTTAATTTGAAAACCGTAAAGTCCGACTGATTGTATTGACATTTCGAGTAACATTACGAATCGAATGACACTGTAAAATCGGCTAAGACAGGATAAAGGAGGCGACAATGCGAAAAATATTACTCTTGTTAATGGGTAAAAAACTAGTAAATAAAATCATACGTGAAAAGTAACAATAATTAAAAACAATCCAAAAAAAATACAATATCACTAAATTTTTAATTTCATATTGCTATTGAATAATTTGCTCACACTTTGCCATTCACATACAAAATTATATTGCAATGAATGTTTTCAAAATAACTCTAATACTTTATAATTGTGATCGCGAAGTATGAGTACATTCATTCTTCGGTCTTTATATTCACGCGACTTTAGACTTACAGGACAGCTTATTACTATTACAGCTTCTCCAATCCTTAACGGTTGAACTACCTCATATGATATGTCGCTATAAAGTTCCATTCGTACTCATCTCAGGTGTACTCACGCCTGTGTTCACCGAAGACAGGCAGAAGTGCATCTAGGCCACAAATAAAAATCAAAACTTTCTATCGAGTTGAAATACCCAATATCACTTTGCTCGAGCCTGAATTCGTACTCGAGACCTTAGCAATGCAGTGTGTAAATAAATTTGTAAAAGCATCATATACCATCTTTTTGACTAGTCTACTTGTATTAAATCTTTCCTTCAACATCATACCACACTAGGTGTTAACTTAAGACGTTACTGAGACATCCGTTCGCCTTTTGTTAATTTATTGTTAAACTTTGCAAAGCACTATATAAGTAATGTTGGAACTATAAATGCCAGAAAATGATACGATACGGGTAATACACAATAGAGGTTGTGACAATGTTCAGATCACATATATTATAGTAGTTAGCAAGCAATTATGAACACAATTCTTACAGGATGTATATGTGTTGATTACTTCCTGTGTGTTCTTCATTGTTCGAGTCTGAATACCATAGGGGCATGAGTACCTAACAGGGATTATGGTTTGCTTGCCTGCCTGTTTAATATACAGCTCTAAAGTCTTGGCGTAAAGGAGTTTTGCGACTAAACAATGTATTCGATTCGATTAACACTGTAATTAAGCATAAGCGAGGTGTCATTGAAAACAATTAAGGCTGTTTATAAATAACTTTGGTATTGTTTGTACTATACGAGTACGTGAGTTTAAAGAAGATTTTGACTAAAAATTAATGCCTAGCTTGGTCTATCAAATAACATAATTAGATTTTTTCAAATCACATATTTACTTTAAATTATATAATGTACTTAACATTAAATAACGTCGCTGTGTTTGTGCCATGAAAATGTCAAGCTCTTTTACGAGGAATGAAACTACTTATTTATTTTATTTTATCAGTACACGTGTTATACGTGTCTAACAATAAATAAAATTGAAGTTAAAATATGTAAAAATATTAAAAGCCAAGAATGAAGTATGAATATGAAAACATTTACTGATAGGTAATATTTTATAATTTTTTTATACTATTCTGAATTATTTCATAGCATTTTTTCAGTCTTTACTTTGTGGTGTAGGCAGCTAGTTCAAAGATTAGATAAGACAGAGATATCTGATGTTTCCGTAAAGTTCATAATTTCCATCATCGTCACACTTATTATAATAAGGCAAGTCAAAATCCACTAGCGTAATCATAAATCTGCACGTTTTGTCGTAGGGGGTGATAACAAAAAAACAATAAAATTTATTGCAATCGCACGCGAAATATTCAAGTCAAGTATTCAAGTCGTGATAAGGATAATCGTGTTTCATATTATTACGACTTGTCGCATCTCGAAAAATCGTTGTTTTATTGCTAGTTGACATTTTTGCAGTGGGAAGTCATTGCAATTTTTAAAAAAAATAAGTGTTAAATTAATTAAAAAAAAAACCACGCTGTAAAATCCTTGTCATCACATCTTATTTTGATATGGTGTTGATGTCAATAAACAATAAAAATAATTAAACATTTTAATACTGATCCAAATGTATTTATTAAGGAGAAAAATGAATAAAAAATAAGTGGATAAATTATTATTTCGATGTTAGTGACAGTATTGATAAGGGTCGTCCCCGTGGTTTGTTGGTTGATTAAGAACACAAACCCGAGCAAAACTTACATTACAATAATTACAACAATACATAAAAAAATCCATAACCGAAAGAATAGGAAAAAGCGAAAAGAATTTTTGTTCTTTTCGCTTTCGCGCGTGATGTGAATCTTCGGCCTACCGATTTTTGTAACAGTTTTTATTTATAAATTTTTATCCAAAGTCACCGATGCGTGATAAGAAAATTTAAATTTATTTTTGTTAAATTCCAATTGTTCTTTTTATTTCATGTCTCATCATTTTACAGTCTAGTAAGACTGTATTAATAAAAATGTTAGTCACGTATTATGTAAACTTGACAGGCATGTGTCTTATAAAACACCAACATTTGCGAATAGCAGTTAAACACGAAGCTCGGCGTATAAATACAAAGCCTTAACACAGTCAAGGGAAAAAAACCTTTTGATATATTTAATTTTTAACTGAATAATCAAGTATTAAACAAGACATAAAACACAAAATCTCCAGTATATGCAATACTGATAAAAATAGGGTTAATTATGTTTGAAATATCTTAAGTGTTTAAGTCAATATATTAGTCACGTATGTAGTCTACATGTAATTTGATAACCATCTCTTATCATTGACTCAATTATCCCTATTTCACCATCATGAAGCAATCAGAACACAAGTGGCTGTCAAAAATAGTAATCTGTTTCCATATTCGCTAAGCCACTAAAAAAAAATTAAGTTATAAAAATAATTAGAATGACCTATACGGGCACGCCCTAGCCTATAACGTTGTGGAATTATTAATTTACCCAAAAGTATTTTCAAAGATTCCCATATCATCAAAATTTTCCTTTACATATTTATCGCTTTGTGGTTAAACCAACGAAGTTAGACTCGCGTCTCTCTCATATGACTATTTTGAATGACTGTACTGAATAATTCCGTGACGTGATAGGGAAACGTTTTCATAGACATTTTATTTGTGTCTAGAATTTAAGTAAGCCATTACTAATGGGCAAGGAAATAAGTTTGTTATCGTTTTTTAAATTATGTAAATAATGTCCCTGGTACGAGATATTTTTTAAGTCAGCGAATTTCTTTGAAAACGTAATGACTTAACAGTAGTAATTTATTAATACGAAATAGCAACTATACTGAGATACAAACAAAGTAATTTAGTTTATTAACATGTTTATAAAATTAGTTTTCCATTTGATTTGAAAAATAAAAGATTTTTTACTTATTTATCAACGTATTAAGTAACAACATACATAATGCAGTTGTAAAGAAATTTATTAAGAATTTTATTTTGCCTGTTTAATTAACAATAATTTGCATTGAATATTAAATTTAATCATTAATCATAATTGTAAAATTCTTTACCATTGATAAATATCATCTTCTGTTTTTTTTTAATGTTAGAATTTTTTTTACTAAACTTGCTAACTGCAACTAACCAACTATATCTACTCGTTTAAGATAAATATAAATGTATGTATAAAAAAAGGAAAGTTGCCTATAACGCCAGTAAATATTTTATAAAAGAATTGTCATATTTTTTTATATTTTTCCTCTTTAATGTAGCTGGTTTCTTTTAGCATGAAATCAACTGCCGTTAAGGTGATTAGTTAATTATACATAGGCAATGTTAACACCTAACTATCTGTAATCAGTTACGGCTGAGCACCGTTTAAAAATCCATTTACAGCGGAACAAATCGTCTCGATATTGTTTTTCCATATTACCTAATAATGTCATTGCTTTTATCAAGTATTATATGATACTAACAATAATAAACTTGTAGATTATCAAAGGAAATATTGCGAAAATGTTAAGTTGATCTTTTGATAAGTTGCTTTAGCTCATTGCCCTCGACATGTACAACGAAAGGTTTTTAAATAAGTTATCATAAAGGTATCCAAGGCGGTGCATGATTCCCGGTTAATTTTCCTTAAACCTTTTGCCACGTACAAAGGTGGCATGCATTGGATGTATATCAATACCGTGTTGTGTCTAAAGACGAAGGATTACACGATTATTTTTGTTAATATAAATGTTATATATTTCTTTTTCATAAATATTTAGAACTGAATTATCTTAACGGGACTATGACAGAGATATGCATGCGTCTAGAGTTTAAATCTAGATCTTTGATGTCTTAAGAAATGTTCATAAATTTCTGCCTAGTACCTATCTTTTTAAGCGTAAAGTAATAGTACATATAAATCATTGACGAAACTCAAATTGTACATAGATCTTATCAACAATATTTCAATAAAATAGTCGAATATAATTTTGAAACAGACTTAATTAAAATCTCGTGTCTTCGCACGTGTTCGGTTCTTATTTTGTTTAATTTTAGTCCGTGCATTATTACCTCGAATAGCAGGTAACAGGTATCATCAAGTTTTATAGCCAAATTATAGCCGTTACCATAGCAACCGATATTGGAAATTAAACGTTTGTTTCTTCCTATTATAAAAGGACAAAATGTGTACATAAAATACAGCTCGTACATGGATACAACACTGTGTAAAAATTTTAAAGCAATCGTTGGAGAATGTAAATGTAAATATATTTCGAAATATTAATGAACTAACATGTCTTCCTTTAACTCATAAGTTAAAACTTCAGTACTTAATAAATGTAAAAGAAAAAATTAAGTGTATTAACATTGTACATTTGTGATTCTTCATAGCGTTCTAGGACGCAGCGAATGTATTTTTCTTAATCTTTATATACATATCTTCGCCTTAAAAGGTCTTAAAACGCACACAAGTAATATTTAATGCATTACAGCCTTGACAAGGTTGTCTTCAAGTGCACTTACCAGAGCCAAACCCCCGTTTGAATCACCAATTCACTAATACAAGCCATTAAGAGAATCAACTTAGAAACTGGTTTAAGTCGTGTAGAATTCATTTCAAATACGTATTTATATACCGGTTTGCTTTGTCGTGTTACTTAAAAATTCTAACAAACTGAAGTCTAATCGAACTAGAAATATTCAACGTTATTTGAAACTTGGAATAAAGATCTTTTTGTTTTTTTTTTCCTCGAATCTCGTGGACAGATTCAAAAACCTGAAATATTGCTTTAAATAAGATGGAATATGCCAACGAATTACTTGATTTGGAATGTAATATTTAGTGTTACAATCACCACTATGTCTTTGGTATTATATAAAGGTATCTATTGTTTTCATAATATGAAAATCAAGTTTATAATAAAATTAAGTCCGTAACAGTTATCTTATTATGATATTTTAGCTTTGGTTTGTGAAATAGTCAAGAATAATACCGTAATATTTATCAATTTTAAATACTATACGTATAAGCAGACTGCACAAATGGTCTTAGACTAATTAATTTACAACATCTATTATTTTTCTATTAGAGTAACGGTGTATAAATTCTACGTGTGATTTAGGTATATACTTATTAATTTATAGATTAGGTCGTGTTTTTTTTTATAATTCACCGCCATTTTGAAAAAAAAAGTCAATTAATCACTGTATGTTGACATTCAAGTTTATTTTGATAAGATGCATACATTTCAAAATTTAAATATTTTTATTAGATACAGAATGATGACATCGGGTCGGATCACGTTCGATCGCACCTTGTTTTTTTTTATCATTTAAACCGCGAAATATTTGTGTGACGTCTAAGAAAAGAAACGAATTAATTGTGACAGTCGTAAATCGATGTGAAGACATCAAAGACACATTAACGCAAATTTATATTTCGTACGAACACTGTTTATGCTTCCTAGCAAAGTTATGCAATACGTCCACCTTCCATGTTTCTTAGTGGCACCAATGAAGTCAACCGAACTAACCGCATCATACCAGTTAAATCTGGTTAACTTATTTCAAATGACGCATTATTTTAAACGATTTTAGCTACACGCAACCGCGGCGAGATCTGTGGTTGAGCGTCTATCAGCATTTCAATTTAATTATTATATTGATCTTTTTTTTCTAAATTTTTTTTGGATTGATACCTAGCTAAAACAAGTTATTATTTCTATATAATAACTTCTTGTACCTCAATCCGAATTACAAACTTAAATATATATTATTAAACTTTGGTGGAAAAACTTAATGATTTCATGAAGTCAAACTTAAAATGTATAAGATTCCTTTGTAAAATGTCAAATCAACAATTGCATAACCATTATGAGATGATTGTTTTATTGAAAGTAAGGGGCAGGTCAGTTTGAACTCCAATTAAAGGATTTTTAACAGCCCGATCTCGACCAGTGGCAGCTTAGTGTTGAGCGGCGAGCGGTAAGATCAAAAGTATAAACATGTTTGAGACACGACACTCATAACAAAAAAACATCCTAAGTTTACATCGAGCAAATCTCCTTAGCGGTACACCCAAGAAAGGACAAGCAAAGTTATTGATCTATTCACCCTTTTTTATTGTCAAGGAATATAAGAAGACCAATGATTACAATTTGTTTTTCGGAAAAAACGGACAGTTCTTAATCATTCAATACTTATATTTCTCGTTTGATTGCAATTGAGTTAAAATACATAAAAATTTAAAATCTGTTGTTGTTGAAGTTTTTCTAAAATTTTTATTAGTTATATAAAAAAAATTTATATTATAAGTATAGATTTCGAACTTGGATTATGGGGTCTAAAACTGGTCTATCTTTAAAGCTGAAACCGACTATATGATCATGTTTAAAAAAACGCCATTCAATTTAATTGAACAGTTTAAAAAATTAGCGTATAAAATAGTGACACAGAATTATCATATATTAAATACTTCATTCAATACTCCGTTAGATTTGTAACAGGTAACATATTCAACTAATCGGTGGTTATTCTGGGAAATCCATCTAACGTACACTAACAGGTTATATTTAGCACCGGGGAGGATGCGAAGGCTCCGAAACAGCGAGTTATTTCGACACACAGCAAGTAAACAAACACGTCCTCGCCACAAGTTGCGACACACCACTTGTTACAATCATTTGGTAACGCACCTCTGCGTACTAAGGACTTGCGAAGTTGACGAGAAAACGGCAAACTGTTTATTGTTTTTCTTTACACGCATACGCTACGTCACACAGGTGAAAAACACTCATGTAACAAGTTACGCTGTGGACAACTAACTCCGTGTTAACTAGTCATTTGAGATTACTCAAATGACTAGTTAACACGGACCGTGTAAGACGTCTGTTAGAAAACAATTGTTTGAAATTATAAACAAATTTTGCATACGAGGCAAATGTTTAAGCAGTATTTGTATCAGATAAAATGGAAAATAATAAATAGGATAGTAAAAAAATTGTGAAAATTATGATTCGATAAGCGTTAAAACTCTTTCGTTCACTTCTTATTAAGTCTACGTTTATGTAATGTTGATATATTATTTCCTAATATTTTCACTAGCACGCCGTTTGCCGCCGCGGAATTTACTGTAATATCAGTACACTTGTAAAAGAGAAATCAATTTTGATTTTTCAGATTTCAATCTTACTGTCTAAATGATGTTGATACAAAAACTAAGATTTATATTTTAACATACTACTTTTGCGGCTTTCTAACACTAACAAAAATATTGTGCAATATTTTATATTCAATGTTATACTAAAAGTTATTTATTTTAAACATTGGAAGAAATCTGTAATTGGTTATTTTGCTTATTCTTACATTATTTAATTTGTTAGAGACTTCTCAATCTGTAAATTGACAGATAGAAATGAATCTTGTCTAATCTGTAAAGTTTTTTAAACTAGTAAAATTAATTGATTTTTTTTATTTTATACTAAAAAAAACATAGCAGTAATAAAAATATCTCAAACGTTTTCCCATCAAGACCAGTTTGTGATAACCAATCGACGACAGGAACAAGTGAGCATTAATCAAGAAGTATTCGTTATGCAGTGTAAATAAATTAAGTGTGCCAGTGGATAATGAACGATAGTAAAGGAAATAAGAAAGTCAACCTTGAGAAAAAAAACCGTACAAAGAAAAAGTAAAACATCCTTGAAGTTAATAAATGCATTGAATGTAAAACAGAAGACTCCTCTACGGAACCTAAATAGTAATAAAGGAGGAAAACCACGGCGATACAGAAATTGTTCCAGTCCTTGTTTATAGCGGATAATTGAATAATTACACATTATGTATCGACAAATAACTGCTTTTTGCTTTGAATGTTAACGATCAACGGTTGAAAAAACACTTAAGCTGTCTTCAAGCTTAAGCAATATTTTTTTTATTGTCTATATATTTAAAAATCAATTGATTTGTCTTCGTCTCTTTCGGAACCGAAAACGGCTGGACCAATTTGGATAATTCTTTTTTTTTTGTATTAATGTCCTCAGAGTTTTGAAAAAAGGATAATTTGAATTCTTGTTGTATTTAAAAACTATTTTTTAATTTATGCATAAATTATCTCGAACACAAAAGCTTTTTAAATAATTTTATGTACATATATTTAATCTGTCTTAAAACACAATATCACACTATGGTTGCCCATTTTGATTACGGGAAAAACTTCAATAATCCTTTTATAAATAACTTTAACTTATAGGGTAGAAAATATGAATGTGTCAAATGCCGGCAGTGCCATAACCGCCACCTGCCGTGAGAAAGCAATAGTTTCAAAATGCAAAATTTCACATAAAATTACCGATTTCGATGTTTTCTTCTTTTCGTTTAACCTAGCTTTTTTTAATAATCATTAATACAAAAAATACAATCATCCAAATTGGTCCAGGCATTTTCAAATCCGAGACACAACTCAACGCGAACGTTATGGGAGAAGCCTGTGGCGAGACCAGATATACACTTATATGTATTAACTAGTCCGAGGCCAACGGATTTAACGAATACAAACATAAAATAACTCGAATTGATTTAATTTGATAATTACATCACACAAAACCTTCTGTAATGCATTTTATCTCCTGCTTTTTTCTCTTTTAACTTTAAAAATATTTTTAAAAAATTAATATAATTTCAAAAGAGTAGAATGTCAATATTTGTTTAAGAGAACGCGTTTACTGACATTTTTCTAATAAAACATTGCTAAATAGCGGTCTGAGTCCACTTATCAACCAGTTAAAAGCCATTATCTCTTCGAAAGTATCTAATGAGCACAAGCCATTAATTAATGCGTCGATTATATCGTAAACATGGATAGGTAATATCCAAAAAAAGTTACGTCGGTAAAGAAATCAACATGAATTTAACGAAAGAATTTGGACTTTATATCAAAGTTATGTATGTACACGTGTACTGATAATAGAAGCGGGCGCAATCACTTGGGCTTGTTTCCTATGTCCACAATAATATTGGTCTTCGTTACAATAATGTTGTTTATACGGGTCATAATATCACATGACCGATTGTCAAGCATAGCAAGGTAAACTTTAAAAATGTATCGAACGACGTCGCATTTTGTTTACTTTCTTTCAAAAAGAAAGTTGAGTTTTGGTTAACGTGTAACAGAATTCTATAAGCGACGAGTAGTTAAGTGGCCAACGACTGGGGGCGCTGGACGGCAATATTTCAGTTGTTACCCAACAAACTGACGGCGAACACATTGCTGTTATAATGGGTTTTTGTGTTTCGTACCAGTCGGAGTGAATAATACTTGAACAAAAGAACCAAACAAACGCGTCGAATCGCCAGCCACATTTCACTGTGACATCGATATGGGACGTTTAAATGTTTCAAATGTACAATACTACTAAAATAAAAATAAAACGTAAAGGCGTCTTTTAATGTTTTTTTTGTGAGTTGCCGTAAAAGTGAATTATTCGCATCGAGTCTCAATATTTACAAATAACGTAGAGCAGTTCACCTTAAAAGCACCGCTTCGTGCGGTGCGCAGTTCTAACCTGTCGAAGGGAACGGTTAAATATGAGAGGTGGCTGCATATCTGAAATATTTAATTCATCCACACGACCCCGGCTCGCCGGACGTAGACCGCAAGTGGCTGAAAGGGTTTCATGAAGTCCCCACAAAAGTCCTTTCAAATTTCTTTCTTCTAACGCTCGCAGAGGCAAAATGCAGTCGCTAATGCTGTTAAAAATTTAAATCTTACCTTTTTAAATTCTTCAGAGTTCTGCACGGCAGTAGATTCCTTTTCGTTGTCTCTTGCCAAGAGAGCAGTCCGGTTTTGCATTCACCTACCGAAGCACGATCACACTGCGTGAGAGAAAGGGCGCGCGCCTCGCTCACAAGTGTACACAATCGCGTGTTGCGGCTCAGTGGTTGTAGTACAGAAGTAAGTCGCAAATGCGTGTTAACACTCGCGTGTCTCGACAGGCACTGAAGCCGCGCGGCGCGGGGGACGCTTTATGTTGCGCCGGAGCAGCGCCCTGCACCCTGCGCCCCGTCGCCCCCGAGCCTCCGCCGAGTTGCCGCTGAGCCGCCCCGAGCCGCCGCCCCGCACACAACAACGCGCCCTATTTTTCGATGGTTTTTTAAATTTAATCCGACCCCCTTTTCCACCAACACAAAAATTACAATAACACGAAATTACATTTTACCTAAAACAAAATTAAAGGTAGTTTGTTAGTTACTTATAAATAAAGCAAGGTAGATGACGGTACATTGACAAAACATTTACAAAATCTTTTAAAAAGAAAAGGATATAGTGGTTATAAGATGTTTATTTAATAATTTAAACGAATAAATGTCTTATTAATAATCGAATTTATCTTTTATAAGTTAAAATGATGAAAATTGAGGTTTGTCAGCTCCTATAAACTATGTTTTTCGGTTTTCAATGTAGAAACGACGAAGAATGTTCATAAAAACAATTAACTCAAAGTGTGTATGTACAAAATAAGGCGCAAGGACACAGATGCCAAATCTGTCAACGCTTTTTCAAATTTCTCTCAAATTTCCACATTTTTATATAATTTATAAATTAATCTGTTAAATCATTCGGACGATTTTTCTTACTTTAATAATAAATTAAATGTTTATCAAAGTACTTTTACTAATTACGTACCTTAAATATCCTTATAATACCTATCATGTAATATTAGCATTTGATCTTTCCATAAATAAATACTTTTGAGAATGCTTTTGAGACGTTGCAAACTAACATGATAAAGAGCAACTCGATCTTTTATGGTTTTATCCAGTTTATTCAACTGAATCTTGTAAAAGAGGTAAACAGGAGTAATTTTATTAAAATTGGCCTGTTATTTTTTTAATTGATTAGATAGTTTGCTACATATCATTAGTTCTGCTGTACATATTTATAGGTAGTGTAGAATAAAGTCGCTTCCTGCTGTCTGCTGGCTGAGATATTTCCAACAACAAAACAGATTATAGTACATTTTCCATCAACAGACAGAATAATTCAAGAGTAATGTTTTAAATACATAATATTCTTTATATGTGTAATTTTAATTCAGAAAAGTCGAGATTTCAAAATTCGAAACATGCTATAGTACGTTTGAAAAGCGCAAGCGGGTCGCAAGTGTTTGAATATAGTCATTTTTAAATTAAATCCAAGGTGGCAGTTATCAGAAATTGGCAGATTAAATGTTTTTCTAAACCTCCTTAATGTGGATATCGAATAGGGCTTGACTAATATAATGCATTATAAGAAATTAAATTCCAATATGACTGCTAACAAAATTACCAATTACATATTTTTTCATAAAGTAATATAGGTTATTACTGATAGGTAGACTCAACCTATTTTTTTTATATTTTAATACAAAGATATCATACAAATTCTGAATAAATGAAAATTACTCTAAAATTATTTAAACTAAAGTGAGACATTATTAAATTAATATATAAATGACTTAACTCATGTTTAGCGGGGTTCGGTGTTTGTTGTTTCAGACCTTTCGGAGGTCCTTCATCAGAGTGAGTGGGCTTGTTTTGCGATCGCTGGATCTGAAACTTGGGAACAATGGAAGAATAAATAAAGAATTTACATTTTATAAACAAATTCATCATATTTTTTGATCACAGTGTTTTATAGTAAGTTCTGTCATTGGTCCCTTGTACTATAAAATAAACTTTCACCAATACCTGATTTGTTGGGAAAGATTTTGAACCCCACTTAGCCAAGATTATAAAGTTCGACAGATAATGGAGTGGAACCTTTTGTCATATATCAGGAAATTGTCACTCCTCAAAACTCATTTGTTTTATTTATTAAATCATAATATAAATTTACTAGCGCATATACGTGTACAATAATAAAGTGCTGATAGTCGTCAATTTTTTCATTGATATTTTTTTGATTAAGTTCTAATTTCCTTAATAGATTTCATTTTTTGTTAAATGAATACCAATAAGGTAAATAGTATGTACAGTTGGTCGTGTGGGGATAATACGGAACATGCGGGGAAAAATCGGCATTTTCGCATGTAATAAACAACTGCGGCCCAAAGTTATAAATACTACATCACCAGGCTTACGTCAGTTATAATTTAACGTCTGTAACCTCCAACCAAAACATATCCATTCTATGAATCATGCAATTTTAACTAAGGACTTGGTATTAGATTGTCCATACGATACCATATTATGGTCGTGAACGCTGATAAAATTTATTTTACTATCAGAGACATTACAATCTCTAGTTTATCATTACAAGAATTTAGTAGATATTACTTAAGTACGTTTCATCAGATCAGCGAATATCTCACGTTCTTTTCTACTAAATTGATTCTCTTAACATAATTATAGCACGAACGGTTTTACCAGTAGATTGTTATCTATATTAGAACATGTATGTGGTCACGTAAAACTGAAACGTGTGCAGATAAAGGTGAAACGTGAAATTATTTATCAACATTCAGTGAAATGAGTCTATTTGATCGAATTATGATGAAGTAAGCAGTTATTTTTTTATATGCAAAAATATGAATATTTTAATTAAAAATCCATAACGAGACCTCCCAATTGTTATGAGACAGGCATCGTTGTATCGATAACAAGAACTATTTATTCGGAAAGTGTGACTAGTGTCTGGTAATAAACTCCATAGGATTAGTGCGTAAAATTTAAATAAAATTACAGAGTCCGCCCTTGTACGTGGATTACAGAAGGTCTTTATTTCATACAAAGTGCATGATCACATCGAATTAATAAGAGTATCATATGAGGCTGATACGATAAATGTTATCATTCTTCCAGGAAATGCAGAGGCATATAAACTTGGAGTGACATCTCACACAGGGCAATGTTGTATCCTGAAATAACAATCACAAAAGAAAGAGTATTCATAAACCTGTGAACGCAAGGATATTCAACTAAAACTATTGCTTCTTAGCTTAGTAAATCAATTTAATGTCGAATAATCACTACCTATATGGCAACAAGTAATGAGTTACAGATTCGTTGACTACCTTTAACGGCCTGAGGTGGTAATAAACAGAAAAGAGATACTTCCTATCGGAAAACGCACTTTTAGCGAATAGCTTTGACCAAAATCTTAAGAAGCTCACGACAGTGTCCACATTGTGAGGAGGTTCCTCGCTCTGTCTCCCCGATCACTGGTTGCTTGACCACCGGGACCTAGCCACCGGTGAACAAATATTTTTTATAATCTATTTCACAATGTCTATTTTGTTTTAGAATTTGGAAATGTATTATATAAAAATAAGTCAATGAAACAAAAGGATGGTGGAGACTAAAATAAAAACATTTATCTGATCCATGTATTCATATAAAATATCAAGAAATATTACTCATATTTAGACCGTATTAGCGCGTATTATCAATCTGACCTCCACGGTAAATATTTCACGAAATCCTTCCATCTCCAAGGTTTGCACTTGTTGTATGCCAAATTCCAATTAGCTGTGGACCGACTCTCGTACTGTTTTGAGATATTTGTCATCACGCGTAAGATCACGTTTATTCGGAAGATATTTAATGACATCTAACAAATATATCTATTTGCAAAGTTCCGGGAGTCCATAAGGGTGGTACAGGACCAATCTTTCTGGCTATCCATGATTTATCATCTATGTATTTTTAATGAAAATAATTTCTACCCTTGCTTTTACGGCAATACGCTACGCCTGTCGTAATGACGACAGAAATTTCCTATGCTTACGCTACAACGCAGTGTGCGACGACCCTAGGGGTTAATATGGCAAGGGGATAAATAGATATCATAGTTGATCTGTACTCTGTCGAGTCATGATGCATGTTGCACGCATTACGTAAACACACTAGGTTACATTTGAAAATGTAATATCAGGTGGTGTCATCTCTATTTACTATAATAAAGACCTAGATAGACTCGTTATCAAAGTAGCAACTACAATGCTACATTACGTAAAACCCTCATTATATTTTATATATTTCCTGGTCCTTTTTAAGAAGTCATCATGTGCGTTCTAATTTGTATTAACAATGCAATAACCAGGAAGTTCACATAATACTTTTTAATTATGAAAATATAAAATTTATAACTATATTTGCAACGGATTGCGCACAATTTTAAAACGCTGCAATCTTCGAAGGGGACTTTGTATTACCTTGGTATCTTGATTCAATGGAGATCCAGGGGCTAAGCTCCTCAAATCGTTAAAACTTCTGTAACAAGTTTTAAACAAAATATTTAAAAAAACATATCTCACATCTGTATTCTCCGAAGGGGTAGGTAGAGGTGCAACTAGTGCACCCACATTTCGCCACATGTTTTTCCGTCATCAAAAAGATACCACAAAAGATTTTTTTATTTATATATTTATTTAAATGAATATTCTATTTATATATTTGCCACTACACCACACTACTTTGTTAACGTAAAACTTTGCATTACAATTTTGCTTCTACCATTAAATACTACCCTACCAGTATTAAAAATATAATATAGTATTAACGTGATAGTAATGACCAAAACCATTTCCTGACTTCAAAAAGCCTGTCAGGCAGTTATTATTTTGTTATACATTAGTGTAGATCTAAGTCTACCACGACGAGGGAATTTCTTATTAACAATAATTGACTAAGTAATTAGACAATGAAATAATAACTTGACAATGCATCACTCAAGAACACTGGCGTTTTATTGTGATTATGTAATGTATAATTGACTCGCTCCCACACGTGCTAGGTATTTAGGAACATTTTTTAAATTATTTTAAGAACCATTCTATAAGTATAAAAATTAAACAAGTACTCTTTTTAAAAACACTGCTTTTTTTGCCAAGATATTAATCTTCGTCCATAATTCGTCCCCTCTTTAAACCTACAATAAAATTAGTAATGAGTTTGTTCTGAGTATTAATTGTTAACGGCCTTAACATAACACTAGCTCGTTCTTTATTGGGATTCCAGTACCAGCATTCTGTTATCGTTATTGCGCGTTGCGTTTTAGTATTCATAAATACTGTCCATTCCGTCCAAAGCATCATTGTAGTGTTTGTTCATGTGCACTTTGCTTAAGTACTTAGATAATACTTAAATTACCTGTTATTTTTTACATCAGTAAAATCTGCAAGAAGGCAATTAGCGATGTATCTGTGATTACAACCAACATAATATATGGTTTTATAAAGGGAAACACCTTTGTGTTATTAGATTATATAAAAAACAAAGGATTAAATTGTTTTCTAGAGGAGGCTTTCCGCGAATGACGTAAAGATGTGGCGTCTTTAAGTTACAGTACGTTTAATGACTTGCTTTAAAAAAAACCATCGAATAGAGCCGTCTATGCGTAAATATATATTTAATATGATTTTTTTTTCGAAATGATTATTCTTAATTACTACGTGCAAATAAATGTTAGGCCGAACACATTCTATTAACTCCCGTCCTCAACACTTATTGTAAATTAGTATTTTATTACAAGAGTTTACGAATTGTTTAGAGGAGACGTATTTTATTTTATTTTTCTATTTTTATTTTTTCGTTTAAATATCAGTGTAGCGTAGTCCTTGCCTTAAAATTTTTACTTTTGTGAGCGTTATGTAGTTATGATAAAAAAAAGCTACATAAAGCATATTTGAAAATGTAAATATACGCCGAAATATTATTATATTTAATGTATTTGAAAAGAAAACTTCACGCTTCGACTCTCAGGAGCCTTATTTCTACTCAGAAAGAAAACGGAATTATGCGAATTAACAATTTGTACTGCAACACACAGTCGAAATTATTAAACTTGATGACAAAAGTTTATTAAGATTTATATTCTGGTCTAGATTAAAAGATGAAATTCTAAGCGAAATAATACGATACAGAAAAGAATATATGTTTAATAAACATAATTATCATAGTCATAAGGAATAATATACTGGATATTCATTGTTGGCAGCAGAGAAGAGATTTAATAATGTAATATTTTTATTTATGATAGCATTTAATCTTTATAAAGTACCAATAAAAAGATATATAATTAAATTTCTATGGTCTCGGTGATTCTCTCTTTTTAATTTCGTAATCGTTGTGATGGCAGAGTTCAATTTGAATAGTCATCTCATCACACCTAGAAAGGATTTATTGTCTATTGTGTGGTACAACACAAAAGCATAGTATAAACATTTAAAGGGTAATCTACATCGTAAAACGGACATGTTTAATGCTGCTTATAATAAATATATCTATTTGCAAATTTTGTGACCGATAATTATGACATTGTTACAACTTCCGGTAGTAAAAAATCGAGTAAAAGATAAGTTAAAAGGTGGCAAATATTACTTCATAAGTACACTTCTATGTTAATGTGTATTTGGTATAAGTAGAAAGGAATTGATTTTTTGTAATCTTTTTAATACTTAATGAATACCGATTGTATTACTCCGAAGTGACTATATTGTCTAATAATTAACGTGTAAAAATAATATTAAACTAGGTGAATATGAACTCATGGCAATTTATAGTTAAGAATTTGTTTATGTATGTATTGTTGAACACATATTATGATAACTAGAGAGAAAGATGTAACCGTAATTTAAACTAATCCAACATGATCATAAACATTCACGTCTTGATCCCACTTTATGTGAAGTCGGAACGTGTCTTTACCTTCTAAATATGTAGTTTCCATTATTCATCACTTTAGCACTCACTCGTTATTTTTGGCATACCGATACTACCTAGAGTATATTGTTGGTATTCAAAATAATTAAAATAAATAAATATGCGCTGGTGCCTTTAACTCAGAGGGGTAAGCAGACATTATGAATTTACATTTGGTACGATCCTGGCACCCTTGATACCTTTTTCTTGATATTCAACAATATGCTATTTTTTTATAAAAGGCATTTAATTTCGTGCTTAAAGATTGTTTTGGGTGATCAATTTTCATTGACCAAACTAACTACGAGTGTTACCGAACTTATAGGCTTCATGCCTACTAACGGGATTTTTTGAAATATCCTAAATCGTGCTGTTTAAAATAGCTTTTGCAACAATTGTATGTAATGCCGAACATAATTTTTATTTCAGTTATTCGTTTTTGCATATTCTTCCTAACTTAGGTGACAACAATCTCGCATGTATCAGACCATAATGTTTTCCTTGCAAAATTAAACTACTTTTAATAACCTTTCTGTATATTCAACACGCACAATTATTTACAACTAAATATTCCAATTTTTAATATTTTATTTTACCAATTGTCGACAATGTTGTCATTTCATAGAACTACCAAAACAATTGAATCCTTTTATTCTTTTTTTTACTATAGGGCTACTCTTTATTGCCAGTTCCATGAAGAACAGCACTGTCAGTTACATTGTAATAAGATATTTCACTCATTTTAAGTATAGTGCTTCTTAGAATTTAGGGCTCAAAGTTATCGAGAGAATGTCTGATAGGCTAAGTATAGGTTAATATTATAATGTCTCATTATTCGAAAACATATCTCACGCCTGTATTCGCCTAAGAAGTAGGCAAGTCCTTACTACTGCACCCAAATAACTCCAATAAATCCGTTCAATGTATGGTTTTGTTCAAAAACATTGTTTCATAAAAGATATTACTGTCTCCGTGACCCAGGCGGGTGTTCAGAGGATAAGGGGCATTTATTCATTTTATATTTTTATCATATACCTCGGTGACTCAGTTGTAATACAGTACAGCTGTGTTGCTTTAAGGTCTCAGGTTCTAATTGGGTTATTTCAACTCGATACCCGGGTTTTAGAATTCGTGCCAGATATTTATATATTTATTCATTTACTCTTTATTTTATTTACAACTTTATTAGTTATATGTTTTCACTGTATCATATTGTGCAATTATTATGTAATTATTGTTTTTTTTTCTAATTGAGTGTAACAATTGTGTCAACCGATTAATTCAAATGAAATAATTACAAAACTATATGTTCCGGATATGTTGATAGGTTCGTCACCTATCCCATCATGGGACAGACAAACATACGGCGAAATTTCGGTGCACTAGTTGCACTTTTGCCTTCAAATATAGAGATATAGGTGATAGTATTTATTCTTTATAAATCGGATCAGCGGGAAATTGTTTGAAAATTAAATTAATATAATAAAAACATCGTACATGTTTCAAAATTATTTATTGGCATCTACATTCAACATTAAAAATTTTAAAATATCTTTTAATATTACACCATGATTATTTTTATTGTTACGCATGCATCCATCCGTACCCTTTGGAAGTCCAAAGCCAAATTAAGGACCTTCCAAACGACAGTTTAAGCTAAATTCATACTTGGCTATGTTTCTTACCACAATTTAAAAAAAAAAAAAACATCAAAAGGGCGCTAAGACCTTTGAGTATTGTTATAATTTAGCCACCTTAGTACATGCTACTCTAAAATAATGCATCCAAGCTCCTAAATATATGTTTATAATAAGTTTTTTTTTGGAATGCGCCCATATATTTTTTTAAAATTTACGTATTGCTATTAATAGAGCGAATTATTGATTGAAGGCACTTCCCAACCTTAAATAGCATGGCGATGAAATGAATAGAGTACTAATAAAATTCATTAATACGATTGTACGCTATTCATTGGCCATGCGATAACAATTCATTTCATTGAAAAATATATCATATTACATTTTCAAAATAAACTTTGTAACACGACATAACATGGGTAAAAAAAAATGGATTGCAACATGATAAAAAAAAATGTAAAAATAATAATTTTGAAGAAGCTGCATTCGTTTAGAGTAGGGGTGCTAGTATTTGCACCGCGACTTTAATTTTCAGGATCTATTTTTTATTCGATGATCTGTAAATAAAGGAAGATAAAAAAAATTATAATCACAATCAGATATCAATTTGTATTCCCTGAAAAGATATGTAGACTAGTTCACCCACATTTATGTATATTATTCCATCCCATGATTCGATAGTGGATAAACCTGTCGCGATATCAGGCACAAACTTCAAACTCCGAGCTGATTTCGATTTGAAAAAACTCAATATCACTTTTTCACAGATTCGGGATTCGATATCGAAATTTGTACCGTTACACAAGTGTCCCCCCCAGGACAGTTTTTTTTTTATATATATGTAAATCCAATTATATTTAAAGTATAATTTGAATGTTACTCACTGTTGCGCGGCAATGTGACAGCTTGTTGGTCACTAATGGTGCAGCAATGAAGACAGTTATGGAAAGAATATTTAATTGTAAGATGCTTGTCATCACCCACACATGGATCATAGAAACCCGGTAACTCCGACTGGGAAAGACAAAAATTATACATATTAAAAATAAAACACCATTTAACCTATAGATACTGTATATTATAGAAGGACCTTGTTTCTAATCAATGACCTATTAATATAATTAGCAAATTTATTTCCTTTGCTGCCTAAAATTAAACTATCTTAAGATTTGGCATTTCAACCGCAAGTTTATAGCAACAATGTCCTGCTTTAAGCAACTGCCTCGTTAAATTATCTTAATTTAGTCGTATTTTTAAGCAATATTACAGAGATCTTAATGAAAAGAGTGTGTTTCTTCCTTAAAGATTATATTTAGTACAATAACAAATAAAAATTTATTTTTTCACACAACACCAACACACTTAAAAAAAACTAATTTTTCACGCTTTTCTTTTATTATTGAACTCTCTCTTATGCGGCCAGTACCACCTCTTTGGTAGTATCCGCTATGTAGTGCGAACTCAGTACTACCAACGAGGTTATATATTTGATTAGACCGCTATACATTAGATGTTGTTACTAGTTTGCTCCTCTTATTATATAAAAACTTACCTTGCTAGCTTCAAGTAACTCGAGCCTGGAGTCCTTTACAAGGCACTGCAGTGGTATGGTAACATCAATTACTTCAGAATATCCGTGCGGTGATTCCGGTTGAACGCCGTCACCTCCTTCGTCTGTGGTCACTTCGTGGTTTTCCGCACCTAATATATACAAACAACAAACTAATCAGTAAAAAAAACTAATCCCTAAAAATATACCAATCAATAAAAATAAACCAATCAGTAAAAATAAACAAATCTGTAAAAAAGTAATCAGTAAAAATAAACCAATCAATAAAAATAAACCAATCAATAAAAAATAAACCAATCAATAAAATAAACCATCATTTCATCATTATTTAAGGCACTACAGCCGCGGGTGGGCCTTGGCCAGGTCCAGTAAATCCCTCCATGCGATCCGCTGGGCTTTCTGTTTCCGACGCCTGACGCCGATACTTTTAAGATCTCAGTTACTACACTCTAATGTCTTCTTTTTTATGTAGGGGGCATTATCACTGACGTATACCAGACTTCAGGTATTTTTTCTTACGTCCAAATTTGAAGCACCATATTATGAAATACACTCTCAAAAAGACTTATTGTTCTTTAATTATGGTACAGCCAGTTTAGTGTCTTCTTTAGTAGATCTGCTGACACCTTCAGAGGTTTCTTGTTGGCTGGTCTTCGGACATAGCAGTATGAACGTCCACAGTTCTAGCAGACACTGATTTGTTCAGTAGGCGAGGGAAGTATTCCGCCCATCTATTAATAATATCAGATTTATCATTCAGCAACATTCCATCTTGACTTCTACAAGCCGAGGACCTCGGTTTAAACTCTTTCCTTCCTTTATTAATGAATCTGTAGAAGTTTCTAGATTCTTTACCCCTATAAGTTAATGCAATATCTTGAAGTGTTTTTCTTCATTCATCTTATTCTTTTTTTTATGTATCTGTTTTTCTTTTCGTCTTTTATCCTTATACTCCTCTATTCTTTTACGGGTACTTCTTTACAACATGAGTCTATGAGCTTCATTTTTCTGATCAGTAGCTTAGTGACATTCTTCATCAAACAACATGTTACGTTTCGCTTTTTCCTCAGAACCCAGAACTTCCATCGCAGCTTTAGATACCGCATGTCTAAGACTGGTCCAGGTGCTATCGGGGTCGTCCCTTTCTCCTAACTCCGTAGCCCCACTCAATTCTCTATTTATTGCGTCCACATAGTCAAATATGATATTTTGGTGTGATTGCAACTAGGAGATGTCAATTTTTTTTAACTTTGGAGGTCTTCTTGTATCTAGAGATACATGCTCTTATCTTACAAACAACTAAATGATGATCTTAATCAATGTTGGCTCCTCTGTGGCTTTTAACATCAAAAAGATTGGAGAAATGTCTTCAGTCTACTAAGATGTCTATTTGGTTGCGAGTAACTAGTAAAAAACAAAATAAACCAATCAGTAAAAAATAAAGTAATCAGTAAAAATGAACCAATCAGTAAATAAATAAAACTAATCAGTAAAAGAAAGTAATCAGTAAAAATGAACCAATCAGTAAATAAAACTAATCCGTAAAAGTAAACTAATCAGTAAAAATAAACCACCAATCGGTAAATAAAACTAATCCGTAAAAATAAACCAATCAGTAATATAAACCAATCAGTAAAAAAATAACTTATCCATAAAAATATTCTAATTTTTTCTTTAGTTAATTTTCTTTTATTTCATGTATATGTTCTGACTCTTAGATACAAGCACGCGTATTACCCGATGGGGTAGGCAGTGGTGCAATTAGTGCATCTACATTAAACCGTATGTTATTCTGTCGCATGATGTATTAGGTGGTGACAAGCCTATCGCCATATCGAGCACAAATTCCAAACTCTGGTCTGACATTAAGTAGGAAAAAATCCAAATATCACTTTGCTTTACCCGAGATTCGAACTCGAGACGTTCGAAGATGAGAGCATTGCAGCCGCTTTTTTTTAAATAAAGATTTAATTAATATACCTGCTGGTAATTTTCCATACAAAGCTTGCAGTATAACCAAGCCCTTCTTCTTTTCCTCATCACTTCTGATTCTGGAGTAAGTTTCCCGCATCAGTTCTACAGTGGCGCGGGCTTGTTGCTGCATTTCTAGTAACCTGTAACACAAATATGTCATAATAATAAAATTATGAAATGTAACAAATTCATTGAATGACATATATTTTTAAAATAAATATGCACTCACGCTCCTAACCCAAAAGGGTAGGCAGAGATTATGTATTTCCATTTGGTACGATCCTGGCACACCTCTCTATATTAATTAAATCTTTATTTAAAAAAAAGCGGCTGCAATGCTCTCATCTACATCCTACTTCTTACACCGCCTTTCTTTAGTATGTCACTAATCTGGTCGATGTAAGTCTTCCTGGGTCGTCCCCTACCGACACTACCACTCACTTTTGCAACATAAATTTGTTTTATAGCTCTCTACTTATTTATTTCTATATGCTTAAATCAAAAAAGCATACCTTTTTCGATTCTTTTTAAATTTTTTTATTATAAAAAAACTTTCTAATCTGTGTATATTTATAAACGTTTGAATAATTACCTTTCAAAATTAGCTTCCATAGATCTTTGCCTTTCCCTCTCTTGGCGTTCTTTAGCTATGGGTTCTAGGATCATTTTCTTGAGAACAAGCCATGACACTAATGGGACAACAGTGGCATAGAACACTGGAGAGGGCGTCACTTCCTCACTAAGATGTATCGGCACTACAATTGTTTGAGACGAACAGCTCCATCTGTAAACATATTAAACAACCGTATAATTAATCTTTATTAAAACAAATAAGTTTTATTCAATGAAGATTGAAACTAACAAATTTCACTTTGCAAAATTAATTTCAGTTGAAGGAATCCGACTTGATATATACTGAAATAGCTTACAGTCAAGAGTTATAAAATTTTTGGAGAAAAAATTGGAAAAGATAACATAAGGATAATTTGGGTTTAATAAGAAAGAACGTATCCTTTCGAATCGAATTAAAATCATCATCACAACCAATACCAAATAGTAGACTAATTTGATAATTTGTGCCCGAGCGATAGGCTCAGTCCCTATCACATTATGGTTCCTTCATAACACACACGGGTTCCTTCCACTGTGTATAATATTCTGTAAAATACAAAGATTTCAATATAAAATAGATATGTTACAAGCACATGTGAAAGAAATACTCAATATTGTCCCAATAACACAATTTTCTAAGTACTTTAAAAAAGGTAATATACCATTAAAAGTTACACTGTGAAGATTAAATTGCTTGTTATAATTAGGAAAATATATCACTGTCATGATACACTTTTGACGGTGATTTTATAAGGGTATGATTTTTTTTTAATTTAATTGAAATACTATACTTACTTAAGTTTGAGTACGACTCCCGTGGGCACTCCCACCATTACAGCGGCTGAGATGCTGCTATTCTGTGACACTTTCTTTTCAGCGCCATATTCTGCTATAGCACCGAATGTACCGAATCTGAAACATTTATATTAATTAATTATTAAGAGTTATAACACACCTCTATCGTTTTCACAACAAAATATAAATATGCTTGATTTCGTATTAGAATTACGAAATTCCAACAGTTTAATTAGTAATATTGAGATACAGTATTTTTATAATTACAATTACAAACTTAGTTTTTTCTATAGTTAATTAGTTCAAAATTTGTAAAAAAATAACTTGTGCATTTAATTCCGATAATTGGGACTAATTTTAAAAGCGCTTTCCCCCGTTTTTTAATACCTCAATTTTCACATAAAAAGTACTACTAAAATTATTACCGAAAAATAATAATAAATTTCCAGGTAACATTGTTAACGATTTATCCTAATCCTTTTCCCCTTCCCACCCTTTTCTAATAAGGAAAGGATGGAAAGGGGAAGAGGGTATAACAGAGGAGGGGATCAATAGGAGAAGGAATTATGCTTTTTTTCTGTTGATCTCTTCGTCTGTACTGCAAAGGTAAGTGACGCTTCTGTAATTATTTTAGTTGTTCCAAATGTTAGAATTGTTGTTATTGAAAACGACGGTCGCGTGTTATTATAACCCGGTAACAGTTTATTTTAGATACGCAATAATGTTGCTAACTATAAACTAATGTTTGCTGACTTTGTCTTGGGTTAATGAAATGTCGCATTATCTCATTAGTCGCATATTAAAATGATAAACTTTCCATATTAACGAATAAAAAGTCGCAGACGCCAACTACACAGTATTATATAAGTGCTTACATTGTGATCATTGTTATTTCTCTGTTTATATTACGATGTTATCGATCGGATCATAGTACACCAATAAATTTTAATTAATTATATTAGTATTATTGTAAACTATGGAAAATATTAGCGTTGGTAGGAAGAAACAAGTTTATCTATGTCATTAATTAAATTCATGATAACAAATTTTCTTGCTACAACAAACTAAGGTATAAATAAATAAACGGAATTAAAACTTGTATTGATGAAAACTCTCATCACAATGATGTTATATATGTACGTACGATCGTTGTACTGATGGGCCATTACAATTTTTCGCGATCCCAATACAAGCCTCAATTCGAAACCTTTTATTGCTTGTAACATCACCGCTAAGGTCACGTCGGATCTTTCACAATACAATCATACATGTTACGTTTCTCTTTGATCTATTGACATTCATTTAAACGAAGGAGGTATGTTGCTACGAATGATCTATTTTAGTGTCAATACCAAAATTTGTCGGAAGAAATTTACAATAAAAATAATTAAGATTATTGTTATATTTATTTCACCTACAATACATTTTCAGATTAAATTAAATAGTAAAAAATACCAATAGCTCAAAATGATTACGTTCTTTTAAAAGCTATTAAATAAGTTATAATAACTTTCGTAGTACAACCCTATTACTGACCCTTTTCAAACCCAAACAATACGTTACACATGCACCACTGAAATTAAATATAGCTACGAGTTTACATGAAGTTATGAATTGATATTTTACTGAAATAAACACGGCAAGATTTATGAGTTATGTATTAGGAGTTATTATGAAATAAGAGGAATGGCACAATCTTTTTTTATAGAAATAAATCTTTACTTCATTTCTCATTAAGCTCCCGCTATTATCTCTACCACTGTTCTAGTTATAGGTTTACCGATGATCGTAGAACTTTTGAATTTCAGAAAACTTGTTCATTTTTATAATCTTTTATTTCTGATATTATACATTTTTTCCACATGCTATACTACACATAGACATGTTCACCATATTTCTTTTTAAAATAAGAAAATCTAGCGCTTTATATATTATTATAGAATTAATAATACTTACTGTGACCGTCATATATCGTTACAAAGCAAGTTGATTTGTTGATTGACCACTCGAGGAACAAAAATAATTTTAGGATGAATAAATTTTAAACTATTAGGGCCTTTCTTAAAAAAAGAATAAGCAATGTTGAAATGTTCTACATACGACTTATTTTACATCTACTATTTTATCATAGTGACACTTTTATATTTAGCTACATTGATTATTAAAATATGGGAAAAGAAATAATGCAAAAGTCAGACGGTCAGAAATAAGGTTCTGTGAACGACGAATATGAGAGTAATGACACAGAGTTCAACTACCCTGAGTCCAGCTTTACGAAATTGTCTGCTAAGTTAGCACTTTCAGATCTTATAAAAATATATATTAACTTTGTTTATAAAATAAAAAACATATAAATACGTAATTTACCGAACCGAGATTTTTTTTAATGTTACGCAAACGAAATTTCTAGTGCTTCTAAATGTTATTTCATAAAAAATTACGGTTATTATAACGCAGTTCAACAATTATTATGTACTATTAATTGCAAAAATATTTTCTAACATAATAGTATTTTGCTAGGAATATAATATCAAAGCCTCGAAAAGAAAAAACAATAGGTATTTATCATGTAATAATTTATGGCTTCTTGTTATATTACTTCCTTCCTTCAAGAAAAGTTGGAGAGAAAAGATTTCTATCTCCCTGATTCCGTTCCGACGTATCATGAAATGTTAGTTTGATGAAAATGGAATAAGTTTAGCGACATTTTTTGTTACCTCTTTTCACTTGCTTGAATAATATCAAATAAACTTCGAAAGGTGACTGCGATATACAATAATAGATTTGTACCTATACTATACAAAAATTTATAATATAAACGGATATTTTGTATTTATATTTTCAGATTCGATTTTTATTTTAAAATTTATCCTTAAAATATAAAGCTAATTTTTTGAGCACCAACTCTTGAACCATAAACTATAAATTATAAAATCTAATTAGAACCAAATTCTTCGTAACATAACACTAATGCCCGTAGTACACAGCCGCGGAAGTGTATTGTAAATTGAAACCGAAACGTGCCTGGGATCCAGTCTAAATGTGTTCTGAAAAACAGGATCTTACGGTACCATAACAGCGCAGAGTAAAATTCAGTCCATAGTTATTCAAACAGTAATCAATACTCATTACTGTTTACAATTTTACAATAACTATGGACTGAATTTTACTCTGCGCTGTTATGGTACCGTAAGATCGTGTTATTCATAACACATTTAAACTGGATTGCAGGCACGCTTCGGTTTCACATTACAATACACTTCCGCGACTGTGTACTACGGGCATTGGTGTTATGCTTCGAATAATTTAGTTCTGATTACTGCAGAATACTTTATTTTACATTTCATCTTTGCTTTGTTATAAATCAACCTATAAATTTTTTTCAGTGTGGTTAGTAGACCTTATTCCATATTTTAAAATGACGCCCATTCTCTTGTATAATATGCTTGTATATTACTATGAATATCCATCTAAAATCACTCTGTCTCTAGTAAAAACCAGATTAAAATTCGTTATGCAGTTTTGAGATTTAATTGTACAGAAAATTTGTTTTATACTATGTAAAGATTTTTATTAATGAATATCTGCATCACAGGTTAAGTGGCTACGGACTAAAACCTCTTCTCTTAATACCCTTTTCTCCACTTCTGAGCCTGTTATTGAACATAAAGTTTTGTAAATCCGCTTATTGATTCAACTAATCCGGATATTGTAGCGAACCACTAGTGTTTCAAGTTATTACAAAAGACAATAAATTGAAAATATAAAGACCATAAGATGCAAAAATGATAGCGTGTTTTGTAATACTTTTTCTATTAATTCGAAGATGTAGTAGCAAGGTCCTGATTTAAAACATACTAAGTAATTCATATTGTAATCAATACTTTATGGACGCAATTATGGAAGTATTAAGGCTTTATTATTAACTTGCTTTATATAAATAGATTCAGTATGAAAAGAAAAAAAATAGATTTTTACATAAAACAAATTCTCATTTATTTCTTATTAATTTAAAAAATAAAACCATGGCTTATTATATTAATTAAATTGGAATTAAATACTAAGTAATTAGTTTTTTTTATTTTATTTGTGACAAATATAAAAGACGATATTTGTGAACGACGTTGCAATAAAGCAAATTCATTCAATGAATCGATAACCATTGGGAATAGAAAAGTCGAATGGAGGCCAGGTTTTTTCAAAATAATTAGGTACAGAATATATGGAGAAAGACAAGAAGAAATCAAAAAGAATATATATTAATTTATTCTTAATAATAAATAAGGCGGAATTAAACGACGAATAAAACCGTTCATGTAAACTTTAAAACGTGAACTTTTATTGCGATAATATTAAAAAAGGCCATTGTGGAATAATATCTGTTTATTTTTAAAATTATATTAATAATATCTCTTTACTAAAAACTCGACTTTAATTTTTTTTATTTTCAGAAGCCGCGCAAGTAACAAGATGCCGCTGATAAAGTCATGCTGCTGTTGGAGGAGCCTTCGCAAAGGGTGTTACGCTTCGGCTATATACACTATGGTATTAATTCATTTTTATATAATATTATTACCACTGGTAATGAAACATTTAGCGTACAGTTTGCATAAGGAACCGGAAATGAATAAGTGGATTCTAGTAGCTACCAGAACCCACTTATTCATTTCCGGTTCCTTATTGCTTGATACTTTTTGCTCCTGCTAGTGCGGGACCTGTTGACAAACGAGACATAACTGTTTGACAACTCTGCTTCATCAGATCAGTACCATTATCAAAGCAGTTATACTTTGTGCTTACGTTTACTATATCTTTATAGTAATTACTTAAACTTTCTCTGTGAATCCCTGAAAGAGGTATACTAAAGACTTCATTTAGTTTTTTTAAAGCCGATGATAGCTGCTAGCGACTAGGCTTAAATAACTTCATTGGATTAATATAGTGCTATAAGTATTCATAGGGGTTTCAACTTCATTCAGTCCTCGAGTTTGGAGTTATGTACGAGATAGTGTTTCTACAGAATAAACAAATCAATTATTTATGTAGGTCAGGAATACTAATTAAAATTGAATGTAGGTTAGGCAGCTTCTCTGAAATGTTAAATCAGTTGTATCTTATTTATTTAAGCTTGGGATTAATAAAGAATTGATCAATTACTTAATATATTAATAAGATATATGTTTAATCAGTTACAAGTTTAGCGAACAGCACTGAAGATAACAAATACGATACGACATTAATAATCATGGTAAAACATTCATTACCTTCGATTTCCAAAGACCTAAGTAATTAGTCCTAATTGGAACTCGGCTTATGGCAATAAAGCTAGCACTAGTAGTCACTGTAATAAAAGCTACTAATTGGAAATATCTAAAGACTTTTACGTTTTTATTCCAAAAATTCTTTACCGAACTTGTAATAAATGAAAAAGGAAAGAAAAAACTTCAATACTTAACTAACTATTATATTTCGTAATATTTACAATCCAGCGAATAAAAGCTTTTTAGCATTTTAATGACAGTATATAATTTTAAGTCACTAGAAAACAAGCCAATTAGTTTAATTGTCTATGTTACTATTTCTATCTTATCAGCGGCAATCATTTAGAAGTAATATGGGAAGTTCTTAATAACGAAGGCTGACGGACGTATAAAATATATGGTGTAAAAGTGAGTGGCATCGGTAGGGAACGCCTTAGATCAACTTACATCGATCTAGTATACGTCACTTTCGGAAAAAAAGAGTAAACAGTCTACGCAGTAACATAGTAAATATGCGTGGATGTATAAAAATATTTCTTAGTATACTGAGGCTGCTTGAAAATGATTTGTCGTTATATTATTTTGGTGATTTACTCCCACATACAACTTCTTTAATATGAAATGTATTGATTATGAAAAAAGAAATAAAAGTTCATGTTTTATGTGAAATTAATTAAAATTATTTGAAAATGAAAGTAAACTAAAATAATTATGTTATTGTATTCGAAGGATGAGGTTAAGTGCGATGTTCAATAAATTAAAATTCTCTCTGTATCCTTTTTATTCTCTTCTCCCTTCTTAATCGACAATGGTATATAAGTATGTAGTATAAAATATACGTCAAGTTTTAAAGTACGTACGTTTCTTGGTACGATGAATAAACGTAAGTACCAATAAACTTCTAACTATAAAATTCAGTTTTTACGGCCACTAAAGCGTCGTTTGACTTCTCATGTTAGGCAAATTGGTTTCAAAGCTACGATGACATACGGACAGAGTGGCAAACGTTTGGTATTTTTCTAGACTCTAATCAATAAACAATTTTTTTTCTCATTCATTATTAAAGGGTATAGTAAATTAAAAATGTAGAACGTAATTAATAAAAGCAAGATATTCATATAGCCATAAGAGCGGCGTAGATTTCTTGTCATGTAATATACATTTACGTATTAGTATACATAAACTACTGTGTTTCATATAAAATAATCATAGCATTTTGAGGCTTTTTTTTAATTAAGATATAATTTACATGATTCATAAAACAAACTGTAAATTGGAAAATTATCTACGTTTGATAGGCACAAAAAGTATGTATGTAATATAATGGAAAGCATTGAAAATTACATTTTAATATATTACACATTCATTCAGGTATTCTAAAGTAATTTAAACGAGATGTAACGTACATAATAGCGTTATAAAAAGGCGAGTAAAGTCTGAGATAGTCACATCATTTATCTGTTAGAACATATAATCAATACAAACAGGGCTTTGTGTAGGAGCCATATCTGTTACATTATAATGCTACATTAGAGTTGTTTTTTTTTTGTACGAAGTACCGATCGTTCGTGGAAAATTGATGGGTAAAAATGTGTCAAATTATTATAAATACATGTGAATATGCAGTTATAGAGAAAATATGTTGTAACTACGAGTACATATATTTAAAAGGTTTTTTTAAATAAAAAAATAGGATGTCTTAATTATTGTAGAATTGAGAAAGATATATTTGCATTTGGCGTATTTATAACTTATAGTTTTATACCACCATACTATGCATATTTACTATGTTGTAGCGCATTTTTAACAGAATAAGAAAAAAATATATACGGAGATGGCAAAAAAATAATCATATTGATGCATCAATAGAGGCTATCTAAAAATCCATACTCCCACAGAGTCTGTAATTGTAAATAACAAATTAAAGGCAAACAGCCCGGCCCGCAAATCGAACTGCCTCGGATTGCTCTTAGAAACATTGAAATTAAAATTTCTTAGATAAATTGCAACTGGCAGCTTTCATATACTTCTCGAATGCACTAACACAATAAAATATATACACAGTAAATCTATACAGAGTATAAAAAAAGTATTTTATTACTTATACAATATCTTCTACGAAATTTCACTAGTAAAACGTTTGCTAAGTTTATCTAAGATACGAGTATCTTTGTAACCCTGCGTTGAAAGAAATGAACACGGTATCGCCTTCAATTTCCTTATATCTGTATTAAAATTTTCAATTATATTAATGAATTGAAGCAATTAAAAAAAGTTATTACATTTGTGAAGTGGAGTTTTCAAGATGTATTAAGTATAAAAGAAAAATAAGTATCCATCGAAAAGTAAATTAAACGTTACGTCCCTTGTATCCCTAAGAGAAACAAACATTCCGTAAAGCTTATATGGGATTAAATATATCCGTAACTAATTTTCGCCCTTTGCCGAAAGGCGGGAATACACTGCTATGTCTATAGATATATAGGACGTTGACCTAAATATTCGTAACATGTGATACAAGACGTATGCGAAGTAAATCTTCAAACAACAAAGAAATGCTTAATATATCTCAAAACTTTTTATTCTTTTTACTTATACTATTACATTCTAGTATCAATTATTCTTCAAATGCATATATTATAAATAAATAATTTATTTCAAGATATATAAAGCCTAACAAAAGTTAGTATTTAAATTTAGTTTTAGAATTAGACGAATTATAAAAGTTAATCAAATATTTCTATGTTCAACTTCATTAATCTTCTTTAAAAACTTATTGCGGACATATAGGTAAAGATCAGTAGAAAGCCTATTTCGATTGACGGTTTTTCGACCATTTTGTTTTTCTGAGTCCACTTCGAAAAATAATAAAAATGGTGCAACTTCATCGTGACGTATTCCACTTGGCAACCACCATGTATATTAAAATGTAATTAAAATCGTCTTGATTTATCATTTAGTGATATGAAAAAAATTAGTGATAATTGTTCGAAGTGATTAACTATTTTTTTGCTTCATAGGTGTATTTTGCAGTGACCATTATTACTATGGGTCACTTCATCGAGGTCGAGCACCGATACCTGAGCGGCCAAATGACAAAGCCGGAGTCTGAGAGCTTCTTGCAGCCGGACAAGATTACACCCAGTGAGTAGAAAATTGATTTGGTTTTTTATAGTTAAATATAAGTTCCATCAGTCAACTTATCTGATATTCAGGGTTCGAATCCCAATCAGCTTGTACCAATGAGTTTCCGCATTTCGGATTCTTATGTAAGTGCTCCATTATTTGCGGACAGTTGGCAAAAGTTTCATATTTTGTCACATCAATATCATTTAGAATAAAAGAAGAAAGCTGTGTATAGTAATTTGGGTTAAAAGTCAGGAAAACTAAATAAATTATGAGTAGAAATTGTTCATCATGGAGTGGAATTAGACCATAGAAAGGGAAATGAAATAAAAAAAATAACAATTGATTCTGTCTAGAGATAATAGTAACAGTAAAGCAACGGCCTGAATATTCCAATCATGAGCAAAAGACTTCCCGAGGGGTACTAAGGTATAGTATTTATTTAAGCTGTACATTTCAGCTTGAAATATTGTTATATATCTTTGAATAAGCATGTTTTATCATACTTCGATTAACAATAAGATCAATGTACTATGCATAAATTAATACCATACTAATTTAAGCCAACTCAAACGGTGATTTAAACGCTATTCTTTGAGCATAAGCTATGTACATGTTGATGAATCTTTGGGTACGATTTTTTGAGTAAAGTCAGACTTTATGGAGAATATGTGCCTTTGAACACATCGCCTTATTGTTGGTCGTTGTATTAATATTTTAGTGTAGATAATTTAAAGAAACAGCACAATTAACACAAACATTGATAAACCAAAAAATTTAATACACTTTTGGTACCAATGTCTAACTTGTTTCATTCCTTAACGATTCTTAAATCTTTAAGCTTTATTATTACGTTAACATAACTCGAAAGTACACCTCATACCTAATTCATAGGAGTTGTTGATCAAACTTCAATCAACTTAATTCAAATGTATTAGCATCTTTTTAGTTTATCAATGGCATAACACACTAAAGTTTTATGGTAACGTCTCTTTCGAATTTATAATGTATAGTGATTTTATATTCGACAAAGTCGTTATCGCCTTTGGGTTTTAAGATCCATTCCTCGCTTTGTAATCTAGAATATTTTAGCTGTTGGAGCTTAGCTGACTTTGTTAATAATGCTTTTTACGAACTCTCCGACTTGTGGTGATTTCACATTGCTGTTAGCAATTTCGTATTCCATGTAAAAATGAAAAAGAGGTCAGTAGAAAATTTATCAAATTAATTAATTTGCTAAGCGTAAGGTATAAGTCAAAGCCTGAAAGAAGTATTACTTGTGTCGTTGATTATTTTTGCACAGTGATTGTGCTTTATAGGTTTTCAGGAGATAATTGTTTAATGACTTTATGGAGTCTCTTGTCTTCTTTTGAAAAAATATACATTAAACCGTGTTCTCTCGGCGTCGTAGTTTCTAACAAATTTTCACTCAAAGCTAGTAAAATCATTTTTAACAAAGATTTTTGAAAATTATAAACTTTTAACTGCTTTAATTTGAAGCCAAACAATGGAATATTATTTTTATTTATCTATATAAAATAATACATACGAAAATTTAATACTATGAGAATTAAAATAAAAAAATCTCCTTAGCAAGGTTAAATAAAATCTTACTTAAGAATTGGGTAAATAATGCATCGGATGCAAAAAACTTTAAAAAACAAAAGCACGATACGCGACGAAAGTACGATCACCGAATAATATAATTAAAACTGAGAATGCAAAAATTTACTATGCTTTAATTTTTCTTTTTACTTCGCTTAATTATATTTTACATTTAAACACACATTTTAAAGCCTTCTCCTGATCATATAATCAGTATTACCACGTCTTCATTCAAGTCGTATAAGTTTTACTACATAATGAAGACTTTTCAAACAGTTTCATAAATATGGTCCATTTCTTGATAGAAATCAATTCTCATATGTTCTACTCAATCGTCCGCTTCTAGAACTATTAATTCTTTCTAACCTACTTCAAAAATCAACTTCATATTTTTAAATTGCTGTTAATTATTTAAAACTGTTTTTTTTTTAAATAAAATATTTTACGTGTCGGCTAATAGAGAAATACTTTAATTTATTAACTTTTTTATTTGTTCGGTGTATATTCGTTAAACTAAATTTCTCTATCTTGCATGATCCTGGTACTTTGGTCTTTTTTCGCACATGTATCCATAAACTCTCCTTGTTTACAATATCATTGCCATTCTCTACAGCTACGTTTTAATTTCCTTCTTTTCTTTATTAATACTTAATTCCTTTCCACATGTATATCTTCAATTTATTCACGTTTTCCGCATAATACTTTTTCAAATTCTATAATAGTCGCATCTCAAGTCACATCTAGCATAATTCTCATCCCAATTGATTCTTTTCTAATACATAATAACATAATATAGTCCTTTATCTATTTACTTTAACACTTTCTTTTTGTTTCTTCACTTTCTACTTTAAACATAACAAATTGATAAGTGCAATAAATTAAAAGTTAAAATGTCATTATATATTATATATTTTAAAATTATGAAAATCAAGAGCAAAAAATGCTTGTACAGATTTAATGAATTATAATGACGTATGTATATTATTTTATAAAAGTAATAACATTTGAGCACAATCCATATATTAAAAGCCTCTTTGGACAATTTGTACGAAAAAAAAATAACATGGGTATATTTTTGAAATCTTCCTGAAAATAATATTTCTAGCTTCTAAGTGTAGCCATTACTTATGTAATTATTTTCATTGTTTATGTTAGATGTATTTTTACCCTTTTAAAATTACTTATTTGCGGAGATTACTTGATTGTCAAATGCATTCACTAGGAAATGAAATGAAATTTCACCTAGGTCTTATTTGCTTCAAGACGTCGATCTATTTTTTACAATCAGTTTTCGTTATACGTTTGGTTCGAGCTGTAAAGTTATAAATATTATTGGTATTCAACTTGGTGGTCACGCGTGTCTTCTGCTTTTTAATGTGTCAATCATCCCACAACTTAAAAAATGTTGGAAATATTCACGACCAGAAGATACAATCTTCGCTAATAATTTGAGTTTAGTGAAAGGACTTTGTCAATCACAAATTCATACGGCATTACTGTAACTGTTGCAACTTTTTTTTCTCTATGAATATTAAAGATTTCTACAATTCTTTGAGAGCTCAATAAATTTGCATAATGATATGTGATTTTAATTATTTTTTAAAGGTCGGTCGTCATTCGAAGACTTCAATTTTCAAATATGTCTATTGAAATGTGGTGGTCCTTATTTTTATATCAACATAAAACAAAACTTTATTTGTCTACGAACGTCTTTGCCATTTTGTCTCATTGTACTAAGCTTAACTTGTACATGACCCATGTTTCTCCGTAGTGACAAGATTTGGATTGTCACTTATGACGTTGAGTATTTGAAGTAGGTAAACCTTGACTCGAATTTTACGAGTAGCCTGTTGTTTAAAATATTATCTACTTTAATTATCATATGCGCCATGAAGAAATTTAAACTTATGAACAAAAATGATTATATAAAATTGTACTTTGGCTGTTTCTCATAATGTCCAGCCTTCGTCAAACGATGAAAAACATCGATTGATAAAGACTCGAAGTTGACGTGTATCTCACCCGAACATAATCGATTACATTGTAATGAGAGTAATCGATTTTACCTAAAAATACATCACGCGTTTTTTCATATTAAGTATCGTTATAATGTTGAAAACTATCGATTCTGGGGCTAACAAGAATAAATTTTTTAACTTTCATAACAATTAATGTTTTAAACTTGCGAATAATTTAAATACAATGGGTATCGTTAAACTTGGTCCGGACGGCAGTAAGTAATACTATGACACGCCAACTTCTTTTATATTTCGCTATGTCGCACGCCCTAGCACGGATACAAATTTAAGTGACATTTTCCCAGTACTGTACTACGGAAGAGATGCTCAAAACATCACATTCGTAGAGAAACTTGGGCGAACGGCGTTGATATGGTTAATTGAAAAGGAAAGCCCCAGCTTCGTCAGACGCTTTCAACCAAAACACCCTCGAGGTATGTTCTTTTATTTTTAATAATCATCTCCGTAATCATGATGGCCTTTTATTGTTTATACGAGCATCATCTATTAACCGCTTCAAATCATACATTTGCGTAGATTTATTTAATAGATAATAATTTACTTTCTACCATGGTCATTCATTAGGAATTTCATTATCGTATACATATGTAAATACTATGAGATCATTCTGCATGCATTTCATACAATGATTTGTGTGTTGAAGGGCTTTGTCGTTGATAAATGTAATATTTTTAAGGGATAGATAGTTTAATATATTTTTTTTTACAAAGTACACCTTTATATAAACCAAATATGTGCAATCAATATCAAAATAACACCAAAGTGGTTGAATTATCCGTGGAAGCGGTATTCTCTTTTCAACTTTCCGTCTGTTCGAAATTAGTTTCCTACCATTCTATTGTAAGATAGGGAAAATTTACTGTCTCTTATTTTCCTTTTATATCTACATTAAAATGTTAAACCTGTGTGATACTCTAATAGTGCTTAGTTTTTATAAAAACACATGCTTATCTGTTGGAATTAAAGTGTTCTTTTATATTTATAAGCTTATTAAGTCGATAAAGAAAAATAATATTATATATGACAACCATTAAGGTTAAAATGAACAGGGATAGCTTATCGATCGGTAACTTGTTCGGGCTCGGGGAAGTAATGGCGCTTGATACAAACGTCTATACGGAATGTCTTAATGTAATTCAAGTAAGACGTGCAAAGTAAATGTAAAACCATGGCAACGAGAAGAGTATTAATAAATCTGGAGCTTAAGACTAAATGGTAAAAAATTTACGATATTGCTAATATTTTAGATGTAAATTCTCCTCTTTATTTCAATAGTCAGATTGTATCAACTTTATTTTAGTAGCAACCTAAAGCTGTAAATATTTACTAATACACAAAAACATTCTTCAACATTTCCTGTCCTCCAGTGTACAGTTACACGATAATCAGGATGTAGTGGTATCACATTGGGGAACTTTAAGGTAACAAAGTATTGTAACTTCTGAAATACAAGGTAAGATAAAATGGACGACATTTCACATTCTATTAAATAGGCCTTGGCCGTGGTTTCACTAGCGCTTTATAGCTTCCAACCGAATGTTAAATGGGAATGTGGTCGAACGATAGTACAAAGTAGTTCAGTATATGCCTGTTCACTCTTCTTTTGGTGGTACCTACGTATAAATGCGATAGAAACACTTAGTTCAAACATTGTGCTACCTTGATTTTGAACTTTATCAAAATACAAAAATCACACTTCATTTAGTCATTTGTATATTATATTAAATAAAAGTATGCCATTGTATGTTTGCTGTAACAAACTTTGTTCTGTGTAAATAATACACAAAGGGGAATTCACCGTATCAGCAAATGAATGAATTTATTCATTATTTACTTTTAAGTTACAGTATTTAAATGCTTTATGATTTTATTTAAAATTAATCACACAACTACGTCTGTTGTTTGTTTCAATGTTTTAAATACGTATGTATTTTATTTAACGTTGGCAATGAATTTGATATTTGCAATACGGTGTATAGTCTCAATACAATGTTTAATTAATCAAACTTCTGATATAACGAATGCTTTATTATGTATTTATGGTCACGGGTAGATATTTTAGCTTTGTAACATTACTATTTAAGCCGATTATCTCTATATTTTATGTCAACTAGACTTAAAACATAGAGTATAGAGAGAATTTATTCGAATTAAGACTATAAATAAAATTAGATTAATAATTTTAGTGTATTGACGATGTTTTTTTTTTAATCAAGCGAAGATACTTTTTATTACAGCTACGAACACAATATAATAAATTTATGGAGCTTATGGGGCTCATTGGTACAAAGATCATATGGAATTAAACATTGCGTCGTAAATGTATACATTCAAAAGGACATCATCAGCACTTTCAAGACTCCAGGCAATATGGCATACCGCGCCATTATTGAGTGGGTTTTAAAATGTTTGTTTTGTTACAGTAACCGTTTCTTTGAACATCACTCTACTCGCTTGCAGCTCCTTGGGATTGATATCTTGCATCCTTTTGATTGTGGGCGTTTACAAGGTATGAATATTTTGTGATTACTTCGTATATATAATACTTAATGATTCCTTTGACTGCTGGATAACTTATTATATATTCAAATCTTACTTTTTATTTTATACAACAAATTATATATTTAATACAAGACATTTCTTCATTAAGCAAAAAAACACACCTCAGGACTGTATTCCTGAAGTGTAGGTGCAAACTCGTCTCACATTTTGCCGTATGTTTTTCCATCCCATGTTTTGTGACAAGTGGCTAGATTATCGTCATATCGAGCAAAAAAATAAATTAGACATTTTTGACATCTGTAAAACCATCTCTAATCTATTTTGAAATAATCATGTGCCACACCCCAACTTCAATAAACTTATAATGGACAAAACAAACCTTTTCTATTAGGGCTTTGATTTAATTTAACAAAACTTTATTAATGAAATAGTTTTGTTCCACACATAGCCCGTGGAACCAAGCTGGAAACGAAGCGCACCGATTAAACAGCGCATTGGATGTTAATAAACGTCTTTTCCGTTTGGATTCCGCGGCTGTATGCTAGGGGCTTTAATCGCATATCGTGTACGTGCAATTTATGCGTCATTTGCCTCTTTTGCCAGCTTCTCTGATCGCAAACACCAGCGTGAACAACAAATTGTGCAATGAATTGTCAGGAAGTTCTTTGCGAACGATATACCTACCGTATTTCAGAACAATGTTTTCGTTCTTTTTGTTTGCATACAGTTTCTAATACAGAACGTTTTTACCTTTTTCATAAAACATGAATCAATAATACATAATACATTGAAGCTTATTAAAATGTAGCTTTTAATTCTCGTTCACTGTTAGAATATTAAGAATGTTAGTTTTTTATGTTAATTAAGTTAAAATATGAAAGAATGAAAAACATATTGCATAAAGGCATGTAGACGATGGTATTTAAGACAAGTATTTTGTTGGTTTGTACCCGACCTTGTACCACATGATCAAAATGTGAAACAAAAGTCTGTCAAGAAACATTATTTTTTCGCTGTATAATGTTATTTTGTTGACTTATTTTCTTAGTTTTAAGGGTGTTAAATTAAAGTATTTTCTCGATGGTATATTTTAACTCCGGTTTTCTACACAAATGTGTATTATTTACTATCGGTACAGTGCGCACACGGCCGCTTGTTAACACGCTGACCTCTTTGTTGTGTCCATAACATTTATCCTCAGGGTATTTATAAACTTTAGTTATAAATACCCCGAATAAAAGAAAACTTTATTTTTTTGTTGTTTTTGACGATTTTTATTCGGAGTGAAGGAAGATTTGAGACTTAAATTATTATAATTAAATATAATTGCAGTTTCATGAATGTTTTCTCAATATATCTTGATAAAAATAGTACAATTATTTATATCAATATATAAAGATATGAATGTAATGGGATTATTTAATTTGGTTAGTAAATATAACCTTTTTCAAAGTCCAATATATAAGGGTATTTTGCAAATCAGAGGAAGGAGTAAAAAAATTTTTTTTACCTATGTACTCATAAAGATTCAAAAATAGTTACAAAATTGCGGTGATGGTGGCCTGGTTTCTTAGAAATCTATTTAAACTAAAAAACAAATAAGACGTTACGATTTCAAACTACTCTAAATTTATCAATTATCCAATAACCTCGTTATTATTATGATCTAATTGTTTTTATATAAAAATATCTTACCCTGAAAAATATATTATTTTAATAAGAAGTTTTTTACTTGGTGTTTTAAAATAATATAGATTTATTCAAAGATCCAAAATCCAATTTAAAGCCGTCTCGTAACTGTAGCTTCTCAGAATAAAATATTCGGGGTCTAATGACATTAGTTCTGATAAACAGAGAACTCCACAGAGTTTTTTATTTTTACTTTGTCCAGTTTAAGTAAAATTATGAATGGTTATGAAAAAAGAACGGATAATCTTGCAAATATGAATATGATTTTGTCTTAATTACTTACTATTTTAGTCTCAGCTAAATGATCGATAGAAATTTCGGATTGCCCGAGAAATTTATGTTAATACAATACTGTGGTAAGGAAAAGTAATAAAGAACCTTGTTACAGGATATGAAGTTTTTGCTGGTGCCTTGGATCATCTCTATGGGATTGGAAACTCTCGTCGAAGTCATCAATCTGTTCTATCTCTTCTACCTTCAGACGGTAAGTAATCGTCCACGCAGCGTACATTTCAATAACTACAGATATTCTAAATAAAGATAGTTTATTTCAATCGAACATTGAATCTAGTGTATCCAGAAAAAGAAACTGAATATTACATTATCTAGATCAAAAAATATCAGTGTTTCTAAAATAGTAGTAATTTCATCATCAGTGCATGTAAAGAATGAAATCGGAAATAAAGCGACCTTCATCCATTCCATAAGTAACGGAATCGATAGAGGGCGCCCTCGACCTACGATGGCTGTCCACGAAAATAAGCAAGGCTACAGATGTTGCCTGTGCAACGAGGTCTTGACACAAGTAGCTTTGTTCATATAACATTGAAAATAAGTGAATTAATTGATTGACGTCGGTTACATTGATAAATGAGCTTTCATTACATACATACATACCTAGCATTAGAGTCAGACGTAAAACAATACAAATTAGTCTAAGCCTGCTTTTAATCACAACTAATGTTGACACGAAATTTATTTTTGTACTAATTACGATTTTGTACTAATTTTTATTTTGTTAGCTAAAAAACATGTACTGTCTCTTTCGACTGGTTGCCTTTTACGTAAATAATTAAATATTGTACATCCAGAAAAATGTTTTACGCGTGCCTCGAATAACAATATTCGAAAATTTCTTTAGCATACTAATGCCGTTACCAAATTTTGTTGAACAATATTTATTATTTCTTAACTCACATTAATAGTGGATTTCTTAAATAGTTTTTATATTTAGATTAGAAACTAGGAACTCCTAACCTAAGAGGCTGTGGAGGAAGTATAATAAATTTGAAATCTCAAAAAGCACAGTGTACAATTTCCAGTTCCATTAATTATATTTTTTCAAATTTTCTTTTGAACAAGCTTCATTAATAACAAGCTTTTGTTAATGGAATATGATAAACTGTTGTCAATGAGGCTAGATAAACACGACCTGATTCTTCATTCGTAAGATAGACTCGTAACCCTATTTGTTGCTATTCCATGTCAATTATTATCACTTTTGATACAAATATTATTTAAAAAGATAAAGGGTGAAAATATGTTATCCTTATAAGTCATTATTATTAATGACTTATAAGGGATAACATATTTTCACTTTTTATCTTAAGACCATTGTTTTTTCCAAGAACTTTCGTGTCTTTGTTGATTATTATTAAAATCAATATTATGATATGTTTACTATATTTTAGTAAGTTAATATTTTAAGCTACTTACTATGGGTTGATTGATTAAATAAATGAAATATATTTCTTTCTACAGTTGAATTTCAATCCCGTCACCGCATTCCTGTTTACATTAGACTTCTTCATCATTATCCTGAACGTAAGTTTTTCGTCCATTATAAATTTTATTTAGGATGGAACAAAGTCGCCGACAATTGGACTAGCAAGACATCTACGTGGGACGAAACAAGTTTCTACATATTGAAACATAAATACATCATGTAATGTATTATTATACATTGGTCAGATTGCATTATCAGTTACAGGTTTCAAGAATTCAGTTTAGATGATGTAAAACAATAAATAAATGAATAATTCTAATAACTGTAAAGAAAAATCATCGTATTTCTTATATTGTATATATCAAGCAACTACTATTTTTAAATATAAATATGAAAGTTATAAAAGAAAAAAAAAACATGTATAGGTTGGTACAACAATCGCAATGCAAAATAAATACTGGCAGCTAGCCAAGAATAGCTAAGTTTGAAGTCTCGTGTAGAAACAGAAAATACAAAGTAGTGTAAAAAAATTCATAACATTTAAAAGAAAAGAATAAATATAAAATGCGGATCGAAATAAACGAGCCAATAATAAGTAAAGGACTTCCTTTAGTTTTAAAATTTCGTAAGTAATAAATTAGCTTTGTCTATCATAAATTTATTCGAATATATTTAAGTACCGAAACAATAATTACAGTCATTAAAAATTTTAATGAATAAATAGCCTGATGACTTTGTGCGAATGAAATTCAAAAACCTAAGTTCATCAAACAGAAGTTTTCGCTTTTGTCGTAGCGTATAATAGCATTAACAACGCGTCGCTAAACGCATTCCCGCGTTCATAACTTTTGAACTATTCGTTTAAATAGTTCAAAAGTTCCGAACACTCGTCCGTCCTAAGTCATAAACGGTACATATTACTATATATACAATATTACATAATATTAGTAGGTGACATATTAACTAGCGTTTACACAATTAACAGAGAATTATTTACGTCCATCAACTAGCACTAGCACTTGGTATCAGTAATCGTAACAATTAAAAACGCTATAATTGTGAAAATAGTTTTAATGTAATATTTAGTATTTTATGTTTTAAAATTGTTAATAAAGTAAATTATTAAGCGTAGCATGACATAAACAATAGTTTGATCGAAACGATATGCGATAAATTTGTTTCCTTCATAGTGAATTTCCTCATATTCATCTTCCAATACGTTTGAAATAGATTGCATATTGTCCGCTTGATGGGATTCTGACCGCAACCCAGCACACATCCTGCAATACGAACATCACGTTTATACCATTGTAATCTATTAAGAGATGTGATACAAAAGCCATTCGTGTACGTCTTAATACATAATAAAGTCGATGTTTAATTTGCAATGGTTTTAAAGTTAATTAGAAGAGTCTGACAATAATACTTTTCTCCGTACTCGAGGAAATCAACTTTTAAACTCTGTTATAACTTAGATCCGGTTGTAAATTGAAAGAGATTCTCTCCTTAGGCGTGTAAAGGGGCGTAAAATGAACAGCCATTGAAAGTCTTATTTGTCAACTTTGAGATAAATGACCGTATTTCTTAGGTTACTTTTTTTCACAAGTTATTTATCAAGTTGCTTTTATAGAAACGTCATACGAAATACTAGCGTATTGTTATCAGTTGACATCCTTTATTAGAATAAGGCTGACGGTTCTAATCAACATAGAATATTGCTATGAATGGTCTAGCAGCTACGACATTGTCTGGCGAATAGCGTAAGCCCTAGCCATAACTCAATGATCTACGAGTATATACCTCTACAAATGACTATAGCCTACCGCGACGTAAAATATTTACCCACGACAACTAATTTTAAACCATTGGTTATTATATTAAGAAAATCGTAGTTGAAATTATGATAACAACTAAGAAAGTGGTGCGTTTGAATTACAAGTAGCAAGTAATTAATACTGAATTTAGGTCAGCAAAGCGTAATTACTGTCCAATGTGTGATTGGAGACTTTTTTTTATCTGAAATCTAACTGTAAGACATTTTTAATGAACATTGTTTTGAAATGCTCTGTATTTTAATTTGTTTTTGTTAGTTACATTATTAATAATATAAGTCTATGTTTTTTAAAAAATGATACCGTTTGTTCTGTCTTACGAGAACTTTGTTCAATAAAGAAAATATGTTTGTGTATACTTAAGATGTAATATACAAAATTTGTTTGTTGCCTTGGAATATTGAATTGTTGAAAGGATATTAAAATATCATAATTATTACACATAGCTATAATATTATAAATGTAATGTGTGTGACTGTTACGTATGAACGATACGACAGACTTATATACATATTTGTAAGAAGTACTTCGTTTATATAGGGGTAATTAAAATTAGAGCATCATCTCTTGTAGGCAGCCTCTCTACATCAATCCAAACAACATTTGTTCTACGACTTTTTAAAAATTAATAGTTTTTAAAATTCAAGTTTTCCCATACAAAATTTATTTGTTGCCTCTGAACTTGCATTACTCTGAGCTTATATATGTCACAAACCTTGAGTATGCAAAATATCGCCACGTGCAGCAGGGCGCGGGGTTGCGGAGTATAAAGTCCAAGTAAATAACTATCGGAAATATGTTTTCCAATAAGAAATAGAAAAATTGAGCATCTTTACTGAACTCCTTTAGTTTTTTACTACCGTTAAACTGATGAATATTAAATGTGATGAATATCTGGAGGTGTGAAAATCTAAGATTATTATAACATAATACTCTAACTTTATAACCATTAGTTAAGAATATTACTAATCCGTAATAATTTTTTTTTTTCAGTGTCGATAAAATACTGCGATCACGTGGGTATTAATTTTTAATATTTTTGCTAAATTGGATATGACAATGTCAATATGTTCTTATAGGTTTACACGATGATATGCGTGGTTTCTCAGTTACAAGAATATCTAGCGGGCCGCGGCACTGCCGCTTTTGACCACAATGATAGAGTGAGTATGGATAATTTAGAAAGCTACAATGGAGCGAATGATACGTAAAAATACATCCGTCTTATTATAAAAAAAATTACAGGGCTAAGCTAAAACGAGATTTAAACTCGAGTACTGAATGTGTCCTCGGCACGTTTACTCAATTTTCTTTAATGTAACCTTAAATTATACCATAAAGTGTAAAAAAGTGAAGTCTCATTAGCTTATAGCCTTAGTACATATTATAAACTGACAGAAAATTGTGACCTTTCGTATTTATCTTTCATCTTCGTAAACCTAATAATACTCATGTAATATATTTCATTCTAACAAAACTTTTAACGAAAGAATGCAAGCGCAATTTTTTATTCATTTGATTCAATTATAACATTTGATTTGGACAGTTTATAATCTAGAGAGTTATTAAATGTACAATTGTCATACTGTTCACAATTTACCGTCTGTTTGTAAGACCCCAACTGAGATAGTAAATAGGTCATAATCACCATTTAAATTATTTTTCTCTCTTCAATATGCAGTTTTAAAAAAACAGCACACAATAACACTGTATAGCAAAATAGATTCTACGCATATTATGCGAAAATTTGCATTGACGCAACTTTGAATTGATCGTCTAATATTATGAATAATAATTAACACAGTCAATGGTGGATCCAGGAGATTAAGAGGTTAGCTAATGGGAGTAAACTTCCTAAATTATCAGAATTCTTTCCTCAAAATTTTAAAGTAATCAACAAGACCATTTTCTATTCTTCTACCTTCTATCTATTCTGAGATGAGTCAAGCCAACCCACCCTCTCCTACTCGTCAATCTTGGATCCGCCACTGAATATAGTAGAACCTCTTTAAGGCGAACATCGATCACTGGAAAACTTGCGAAATATTTTTAAGCAGGACTACCTTTCAACCTTTTAGTGTAACCTCTGTAAGTTCTCCATATTTAGATGTTATATATTTCTTCATAACTAATAAAAATATTCTAATTATCTCGAACAATACGGTGTTAAATATTAAAAATCCATCATTTGAAACTCTTATGTCACCATTAAGTCGTTAACATCTACAAGTCAAATTCCTTCACAAACTCGATAACTAGAATTTTTCGGCGTCAACTGGAATTCGCCCTAAAGATGTTCGCTCTATAAAAACCTATAAGTTCTTTTCGAATGTTGGGAGTTTATAGCATTTTATAATAAGACGGATAATAATTAGAATTTGGCCGAGATAAATAGACGTTTCTAAGTCATTGCTAAGCTGAAACAGGTGCTAAGAGATATTCTAAGGACACGAATAGACATTTAACATTTATTGTGCTAGGGTCGACCGTCGAAAATAAATGCAGTCTAAGCTAAGCTATGATTTGAAACGTCTATTTACCTCGGCCATAGATTCACACTCAACAGGTTAAGAACAAGTTTTGTATATAACGTAAAGACTTGTCAGAAAAATAGATTTTTCCTAAATCCCGTTAAATCGTTGATATAACTTTTGAAGTTTTTTTTTTTTTCACTTTTTGAAGTGGTGATTCAAAGAAATAATTTTATATTCTCTGGCCAATGTTTTTATTGACAATGATGTGACTTTCGACATCTTTTGAGTATATCGATTATAATCAAAATTTAAAATATAACATTGTATTTTTTTTTGTCGGTAATAGCTATCATATTTTATTGAGGTTTAATATTGAAGCATTAAAATGTCAAATAAAGCATATCAAGAGCAATCAAAATACTTATTTTTTGATTGATAATTTATTTAATTTTTCTAATGAAATGTATTCACTTCTATCTTCTGGAATGTGACATAGTAAGTCTTGTATAGAAAAATTGCGCAATAATTTACTATAAAGTTGCTTAATCTATTAATAGTAATTTAGACATCTGATTATTCCTACAAAACAACGACATGTAAGAATTTAAATCGATTAAAACTTAATATATATAGCCGGGTGTTTTATAAAATCGAATCAGTATAACAAGAAAGACATTGCTATTTGATATATCAAAAGTTAAATAAACGATTGGACGTGGTATAACACTTCTTAATATGAAAATTAACGTTGTATGTATGAAAAAGTATGGCTGAAGACAGTATGATACGCAGTGGTATGGAACGCTTACTGTTGAGGTCCCAAATTTGTAATTTCACCATTTCTTCTTTGGATTTTCACTTTTTGAAGTTGTAGAAATGATTGATAGGTCCTTTTTAGAATAAGATAATTTTTTTTATTTAACATGTATTTTGATTCCCTTATAGTATATCTATAGAGTAAGCCGTACAAGAGAGACGGCACTCTAGTAAGCATTATTTTAGAATACACAACAAATATTATATAAATGTTCTATATTTTTGTTTTAAAAATTAATCCAACTCATTATAGATTAATCCAATAAATCCAATAACATTCAAGGTATTTAAATAATTTATTGCTCATTGAAATTAATTGCAACTGCTAGTGACGTTGGATTAAAATCTTTTGAATTGTGTATACTCGTAAGCGTATATGACTGCATATATGAGTATATTACATAAAATATATATATTTAAATAAAGCGTGTCTTAATGTATATATCCTTACTAATTCGTTTGCTTTTTAAAACTTAATTTTTATTGTTTCTTCTTTAATGTGATATGACTATTTATCATTTGATTTGCACTTAAAGTTGTATGTAGTTAGTTATTTAAATATTAGATCGATTATACGAACCTCGATGCTTAATACAGTTAAAGTTTACGTTTAGTTAAGAGAAATGTACACTTGAGAAATTAAAAACCAAAAATTAAGCAAATATCTCATCAATAATTAGCCAGTATATTCTAAAAAAAATTAAAGACGATCTTATTTTTGCCTTCGGCGATTAAATATCTGGAAAATGTATTTGATAAAGTCCCCTTAGTGTCAGTTTGATATTTAAAATAACTGCATAGAGGTTCGTATAGCAAATATATTTGACGAATACATTTTGAAAAACTTAATCTATCAGCGTAGCATCTACAGTTATATTTTAAAAATAGTTTGCTATGATAGTAAATATGATAATAATGGTTAAATAAATTAAAAAAATATTAGCAATCGCTATCTCAATTTAAATTCAGAAATACATGCTTGAAGTTGTCAATTTTACTTTTTTTTAGATATAGTAAAAAGCTCATTCCCAAGATTGAAATTTCGTTTTCTATAAATCTTTATCTAAGTTTTTATCGAACTTTATCAATCCATGTCTTAATGTCCAAAATTGTAAAGAATAGAAATTCTACACTATTTAAAAGAAATAGAATAGTTGCTACGAGATAGATTGAATTGAGAAAAAAATTGATGTTTTCATTTAAAATATTATAGATTAATAAACTGAAATACTAATTGCGATGTAATATATAGCTCGCCGCCGTCCAATACACGGCGACGGCGCAACACACCACGACCACGAGTTCGGCCCCAAGTGGCCGTCGTCGATCTGCTGGCAGACCACTACCAAGTCGATGTGAACCTGACGAATTTTCCGAGGCCCCAACAAAGGCGATTAGTAAGTATTATACCTCACGCCTGTACTCCCTGAAGGGGTAATACGTGTAAACGATGTATTGTAATAATATAGTATAAGGTACTAAATGATATTGCTTTTTGCCAGCTTCCGCACTTTCAAAGACGACTCGCTCAACAGTAAAAAAACACGTACAATTCCCTGACGAACAGAGTTGCATCGAAGAAGCTACTGAAGTGCCGCCAACCGTCGAAGTAAAACCTGGTAAGTTTGTATGAAAAGGGAATATGAACATACGTAGCAAATTTGACGTCGAATTTATATTAGATAGTGTAAATAACGTAACAAAAAATTAAGTGCAAATATAAAATATAAACCCTTATATTTAAAAAAAAGCGATGTAAGATGTATCCGTCTGTGTAAGATGTGTTCGTCTGATAAGTGAGGTGCCGGAGGCCCAGCTCTCATCCTTTTCCCCTTCTCCCCCCTTTCTAATAAGGAAAAGATGGGAGGGGGGAGAGAATATGACAGAAAAAAATATTTGGATAATAACCAAGAATTTAAGATAGTAAGGGATAAGGTAACATCTTTCTACATCGATTTTGCATATCCTTTATCGCTTCGCCAGTTCTCATAAAAAACCTCCGTAACTCTAGATTGTTACGTTATGGTCACACATCACCAGGAGGTCTATTAACATTTTCTAATATTTAAACAGCGTCATCTGTTTCTTGTGATAGAAGCACGGGTGATCAGCTCCCTGTGGATGGAACTGGAGTCGGAAGCTCCTCCACCGGAGCGCTGACGGCGGCGCAGCGAGCAGTATTACCGGCCGGTGTCGCGCGCTCGCTTAGAGCGCCGCAAAATGTCCGCCGCCGGGGTACCGCCCGCAGATGACACCAAGGACTCGTATCTGTAGTCCGATTAAAAAATACGTTTATCAAGAATGTAACATCATATCATATCTTTGTTTCCATCATCCATTCAAAGATTCAAAATTAACATCATCATAATATTTACCATCATATAATAATATCATGTAATTATGTAATTACCTTTATGTATATATTTATAATATTTATTAAACAACTTTATTTCATATATTTTAAAACAAGATCATAACAATAATCTAAGAGATAAAAAGTTATGAGAGAAATTAAATTTCGAAGCAAATGTAACTAAAGCTCTCGGTGTGATTGTTGTTACTGTTTTCATCTTTTCCATCTAAATGCTGCCATCAATATACAAGTCGTGCAGCATGGGGCAGTATCAAATTCAATCTTTAAAATAAAACAAATAAAGTTCAAAATCGTTTGACCATTGGTTCTCCTTTGTTATTTAAAATTAAGTAACATCAAAGTAGCATTTATAAAAAAAATCTGGGCTACGAAATAAAGAACAATGTACCTATCGAAATTTATAAAAAAATGTAAATTAAAACACTCGATATTTTTTTTTCTTAGCAAGCAAAAAATTTTTTTTTATAAAATCCTTGAATACATATTTTTGTAAAGATCAGGACTTAAGTAAATTATTTTGAGAAATATTTTGGCAAAGCCAATTTTAATAAGAAAAGAAACATCAAAATTTAAAAAAGTTTTAACCCTATATTTATATTAAATAAGAAAAATTAAAAAAATAAATCCAAAAAGACATAGTTTGGGCGATTGTAGGGTACGTACATATACGCTTTAGATTTTTCACAGTAATTTAACAATTGAAATAAAAAAATTACATACTAAGATTTAAAACTGAAATCTTGTTACTTCCATCAACAACTATGTATTTACATTACATGTTATATATTTCATTATATTTTATTTAGGAGAGCTGGGCTGGCTGGAATGATCCATATCCCGCCCCCCTCACGCAAAACACGCGCTAGTCGTGGAATTGCGGAAAACGGCCTCCTACTACTAACTATATATTTCATTACGATAGAATATTTTTAATAGTACATTATTGGGTCTTTAGCCTAGTCATCGTTTATTTTATTCTTACACTTAACCCTATTTGATATTAATCATGTTCATCTGCTATTAACTCTTTCAGGCCATTCGTCTCATATTTGTTGTACAAGATATATTCATTTCAATAGTATTTCAATAAAAAGTGTTTGAGGTGTCATGTAATGATAAAGAAAGTTGATAATAAGTTATATTGTAATGTCACACATCGTATTATAACTTATTTTCATATAAGTTATATTAGCTTCAGTAGAATCGGATGCTTCTGATGGTCAAAGTGGGAATGTACCTGAAGAATCCTTTCTTTTTCAGAACAGGGTAATTAAAGCTTGGTCGTTTGTAAGAAATGACTGTCGGAGGGTTTCATAATTGTACCCTGTTGCGATAGTAAGGGATTGGGGGCCATTAATTAACTTTTCAGTTAGTCTTGTGCCCCATATTGGCCGTTTTACTTTTCTTTCGATGGGGCGTCGCGAAAACTTCTCACTAAAGCGTTCGACAGATAATTTACAAATAGTGACACGGCACATACGACAAGCCTTAATATCTTGTACTGTTCTAAGAAACTGGCGCAATCTCAGGAACTGTTTTATGATAAATTAGTAAAATAAATGTTTGTGACGATTTCCCATGCTTAAGTGACCCCGCAAAACGTTTATGGTTAACGAATTAAATGTTTAAGATTCGATTATACAATCGTTAGATTATAATATAAAATTTACCAAAGCAAATACAAAAATAAAAAAAAATATTTTAAATTATATTCAACTTATATGTTAAATCGGCCTTTAAATAGGCGGTAGTGTTTAATGAAAAATAACCATATTTATAATACATTTTTAAGTTATATAGTAGCCGTTGCAGTTTTAAAATTTATATGATAAAAATTTAAGAAATTTTAATATTGATGTTACTAAATTGAAACTTAATATGTAATGTATAGTAGCTAGTTGCCACCTGTCGGGTGTCAGATCCGTTTATTAATCAGATGTTGGCGCTTCTTGTAAATGTTCTTGTTACTGGCAAAATGGCCGATATTTCTAGTCGGATCCGACAAATTATCGGTGCCGGGTAAATGCAAACGGCTTCATATAAAATGAACAGTTACTAGAGAGTCCGATATTATCGCGTCCGATACCCGACATTAGTGAACGAGCGGTAAGAAACATTTAAAAAAATATATCTTAGAGATTTAAGACATTTTAAACTTATATTCGTATTTTCTCAATCGTAGAATGAATTACAAGATTATATGTTTAATATAGTTACATCTATATTTTAGTATGAAGAGACATACGTGTATCGTACATATTTCGATAATATTATGTTAGTCATATGTTAACTAAAACTAGTTAAAAGTTTATGTATTTAAATTTCATCTCAGTAAAGCATAGGCCGTCTTAGAACGGTAAAATATATTTTGTTTTATTCACGATAATTTCCTATAGTAAAAGAAAAAAAATGTTCGTAAGCTCAAACAGTCTATCATTCACTAGACACCACAGACTATTTTCTAGTTAATTACATAAAAGAACAGACGTATATGTCCCAGGACGTGAGAGAGGATGAGCAAAAACAACGCTCATATGAGACATCCGAAATTATTCTATAAGCTTCTTTATTTAAATGAAGACTATTCAACTTTTAAAATAAAACATACCACACGCCGATGCTAAGGGGTATTGAGACAACTAACCCCCATACTTTTCATCCTATGCTTCCGTCTCACAATGTGATAGAAGGCGAGCCTATCGGGCACAAATTCCAAGATCTGTACTGATATCGGATCTGTAAATGTACATCAACAACTACTTTTCTAAAAAGTTTGAAATGATCACTCTGATGATAATAAAATACACATAATTAATGGAAATAAATTAATTTTAAGATGCTCGTACAGCAGAAAATACTCAATAGAGTAAAAAGTGTAGAATGATTGGCTCAATGTAAGTAGTATATTAAATGTATCCCATTGTAATGTAAGCTAATGATAGAAAAGTTAGAATAGACATAACAGGCTAGTAAAAATGAATATCGTAAACATGCAACTTTTAGAAGAAATATCAAGAACCTATGTCTGACGATATTGGTTTGGTTGGTAACTCTATATAAATTAAAATAGTGACATAAAAGTATGGCGATAAAAAAAAACCTTTAAACGAGGTGTATATTCCTTTGCGATACGTAGAACAGTAGAGTATATGAAAGTGTTGTGTTAGAACGAATAAATGAAAATCCGCAACCACGTCTGTCGTACTAATTTATATGACTACGTAACTTGTGACATGGAACAAAGTATCATTTAAAAAATTACAATATGTATAAAACAAAATATGTCTAGATGATAAAATTAAAAAGATATTTAGATGTATTGAATTGGAGAATCACATAAGACAAATAAAAGCAAATCATAAGAAATGGCAATCATAAGAAAATTATAATGGAACTTTGGAGTCAAATTTCTAATACAATAAGTACTTGTATGTTTTAATTTGAGGTCAGAACAACACATAGAAAAACTTTTCGAAATTTGATTAAACTTGAGAAGTCGCTGTATTTACATAACGAAGTAAAGTTTGAAGGGGCAAATAGAGTATAAGAAGTTTTGAAATTAAAGTTATTTTTATGCAACAAGGAGCAAACATGCACAGGTAATTTACTTGTTTACGACTTTGCAGACATTGTTGTTGTATGCATAAGTTATTTGACATATATTATTGCTAAAACAACGTTTCAAAAAATCATCATAACTTCATATACTGAACTACATACTATAAATAGTATTGTATCTATTATTATACTACCTATTATTGTATTGTATCTTAAAACCAATCTACAAGATACCTCGATTGTAATTGAAATTTAGAAAACTGCCTCGGCGACGCAGTTGTGTCACGCATTACGTATGCAGTACGGCTGCAACGCTGGGGTGTCAGTCCGAATCCCGGGTAGGGCAAACGTAATATTTGGATTCTTTCTACTCAATATCAGCCCGGTGTTTGAAATTTGTGCCCGATATAGCGATAGGCTCGGCCCTATCGCATCATGAGACGGAAAAGTATAGCGCGAATTGTGGGTGCACTGAGTTGCACCTCTGCCTACCTCTTCGGGGAATACAGGCGTGAGGTATTAGAAAACTTAAAGCATTTACATACGAAAAATATAGGTTGAAGATTTTTAAAACGAATGTACCCCTTTAACGTAACACCACAACGCACTTACAGTTCTGACGTTGTATTCTTTTAACATAAAATAGAACCTAATATCCTGTTGGTTTTCTTCGTAGAATACAAAGGTTAGTTTCAATTACATTAAGATGTACTGACATTTCTGTAAGAAAACAAAGGCGTTTCCTTCTATGCGGCTCAAGTTTTCCTCAAAGGACACAAAACTTTACAAAGGTGACGAACAGTAGGGAGTCTGATGTAACTGTTCACATTAGCGGAATTTGTTATTGTAATGGTCGGACTAGTAACTGGTGTTAAAATTAATAGATATTCGACTTAAACATATTTTATAAAATTGAATATTAACTGGGGTGGACGAAAGAAATCGTTCAAAGACTTTCTTAATGGTTCCTAAAAATGAATGTAAAGTAAACCTCCTACCAACCTACCAACGTAAATATTTTCCTAAAAATCGCTTCTTTCAAATCACACCTTTTTGCTTTTTGCTATACGCAAATTCCATTGACCTGACTTTGATGTAGACCTTTTTGAATTGTACTTTGTAATATTACAACTTTTTAGAAGTAAAATTTATAAACGTGAATGGGATGAATACATAAAGGCGTAGTTCACTTTTGCCCTTTGAAACGAAAACCTACAATATGAAGCTTTTTCATTGAAGTACGTTTTTATTGCAATTTAATTAACAGTATTTTTATTGAAAAATATTAGCTAGAGAGTCGAACCCAAATAGAACTGGAAAAAAGTCTTGTTAAAAACGAAAAAGTATAGAAGTAAGCCTTTACTACAAGTCTGTTATACAATGAGGCTAATGAGGACGAGTTTAACTTTTATAAGTCCATGTTTTAAATCCCTTTAGTTTATGTAAAAATTAAAAAAAACACACACCTTTTAAATTTTACATGTTGCATATTAAAAGCTTTTATGTTATTGACAATATGTTCCTGTAAAAGAGCGCTCAAAAAATCTAAACAAAAACTGGGAACGGAAATGCCCGTTAAGCACATTTCATAGAATTTCATAAATTTTGATGGAATTTAATGGAAATTTGTTGATCATACGAATTTATGTGATATTAAATTGAATTTTGGTAGTAACAACAAAATAAGAAGAGTTTTTATTAAGAATTGGATATGTAAAATTGTCAGTTTATATATTACAAATTGGTCCTATGTAAATCCCATGTCCATCTAATTTGCATCATGAAAATCCCCGCCTTATAATTTGAAACTTTAATAAATTTTTATGTATCAATTATATACAATAATTCATCCCTGTCGGCGCCTGCATAAATAGTCACCGCAATTTACCATCGAAGTCTCGGGACGTCTCGCTGCGTAAAAATTTGTCATTTGTGTCCAAAGACGAGACAATCTCTAATTAAAACCATTATAAGGTATTTGTACGTATTAAAATTATGTTCAGGCAGAATGGAGTTTACCAATATACGATTCACAACATATATTTTGTGGCGCTGGGCGAAACTGTAATAACGAGCACACTACACGAGGTGCAATTTATCGGTAGGGGATATCCTTTGAGGATGCCCACACTTTGTATGTTAGCGGATCGGAACAGTTTTCTTAATAAACGAAGTCTGTTTGTCTTTTAAGTCTTTATTAATCTCAAGTTCAAAGCCGTTTTGACTGCGACTTTCTGATTTAATTATTAGTTATTGATTTCAAAATCGATGTATGTAAATAAAAAAGACAAATAAAAAACTAATCAAAACTACTTTTTTAATTACAACCCAATTATAGTTCGTGAGAAAATCTTAACATTAAAAACATTGCGTGAAATTTAATTCCTAAAAGCCTTATCCATTGTCTAAAATTGAATTTCATGATTTATATTCCAAGTTTGCTCGTTATAAAAAGTATCATTAATAATTTATTGCAATAAATTTGTACAAGCAAGGTCGTCCACCACAAAAAGCTTATTTACTTACCTTTGTTCCTAAATAAAATCGCTAAAAGCGTGCAAACATTAAATAAGATTATATTTTTTCCGTCTTTCATATTAAGTAAAGTGGCGTAAAATTTTATTTCGTGCACTGTAATGTTTGATTCGTTGTATTATTTGTATATATGTATTTTTATAACTATTGGAACCAACTTTTCTCAAAAAATACGTCCCTGTAGTCTCAGTATGACACTCGTAAATATAAAACAAAATGTTATAAATATTAATAGAATTTGGAACTCAATTGTTGAAGGGTGAACTAATACAGTTACATGAGTATTATAGACAAAACAGTTTATTTTGTTTTTATTTCGTTTGATTTGATATTTTATTGATAATTTTTGATATTTAATAGACAGTTTGTTTAAAGAGTAGTGTTATTAGTTTCTTAACACTTAATTAATAGCTTTCCAAACTTACCTATAGAGATATGATACAATTTTGCGAACAAACTCTCACATTTTTGCATTCTGGGTGAAAATTAATTCATAAACATGAACTGGCATATTAAAATGTACAACAAAGGAGGTCTTACATCGTAAAATAAAGTCGTAAAAACATGTGCAGCTTTATACACCTGATAATAAATTCAATTCCTTTAAGCAGAGTAAGGAACAAAAAGAAATAATAAAATGCCAGAAAAATATGATTTAAAATTTACCATTTATTCATTGCTTAAAATATAGAAATGTATAAGTATTTTTCTTTCTAAATCTTTGCATAGACCACTTCTCTCTCATTATTATAACATCTATCTAATTTAAAACTATTTAATTTTAAACATTATTAAACTGTGTATAATAATAATTCTATAGCGATAAAGAAAAAATACAAATGTTTGTATGGAATGACAATTATCCAGAGTGCTTGATTATTGTCTCGCATTAGAAGGAAGCCACTTGAATCTCCGGATATTGCGCGTACGTACGGCACAATAAATCTTGAGTATCAATCACATCTTGACATATAATTTTTCAAAACTGCTGTTATTTAACTAAAGTACATTGCCAGTAACAAAATATTTCATTGTAGTATTCCCACGATATTCTGTTATATAAATAGCTTTCATTCTAACCTCTCAGCCTTAATGAAAATCTCGCACAGAAATGTCTGGCAAATTTAATTTGTGAATTTTTTGAATTCCATAATAACTCAATTGACTCATCAGCCAATTCCTACTCCGCTCACTTGTACAGTAATTATACGAATTGCTAATGAAGTTGTTAAATTTAAAAGTTCTGATTTATCGCCAAAACAAATGTTAATAAATTTATGTCAACATTAATAGTAAAATTATAATACTGGCACGTTACCTTTATTTTTTTTATTGAAACTAGGGTTATAGATATATTTTTTAATACTTTGCTTACCACAGATAAAGAAAGGACATTTTTTTTATTAAATTTAAATAAACAGGCGTGAAATGAAGGTATAATTCTGCACAATAAGTTAGAAATAAGTTTAATTCCAGATTTCAGTGTGTAGGTACACTCCTGCATGATATTAATTATCGTGGAAAGCCAACGCAGGCTCGTATGTTATAAGTAACATATTGATTAAGGCATCCTGTATCGAGTATGACGATATCTATGACGCGTGCTCTTGTATCGAGCATGAATCAACTGTCAAGTTTAGAAGCTGACTGACGATATTGTAATAGGATCGACAGATCTACATATATAAACCACATTGATAAACTGTAAAATTTCATATGTAATAATTATTAATTTAAGATTAAGTTCATGTAATATTTTTTTAAGATTGCAATCAGTCAGGCTGAATAAATAAACCAGTTGGGTACGGGTAGTTTTTTTTATCTTAATTTAGATATACACCCTAAACGGCGTTATTTGTTTTTTAAATTGAAGGTGATTAAGTCAATAAATTGTAATATTTTCAGATTTTTTTTATAAATAACCAAATTGATTTCGTCTTGCAATTAATTAATCTAATGATGTACAGCGCACAACATTTGAATTTTTTTTTTGCTATCTCAGAAACGGTGCTAATAATTTGTATAAGATTTTGTATAACAAGGAGTGGTGTGTTTTCTGAACCTGTGAACGCAAAGCCTTCAGCAGCGTGAAATGTTACAAGGTCTTTAATACTGATGATTTTTATTCCGTACACAATACATCGTATACAACTACTAAGTTATGTATAATTGATAAGTCTCGCCAGGTATAGTTTTGCATAACCCACCATGTAACTTAGCTCAACTAAGTAACTTGGCACCCGTACAGCATTTAGTCATATTATAAATTCGCGTGAAAACGCGAAATGGCTCTTGAGCGATCATATTGATCGCATTATAAATTTTATTACCGTGACTTTCACCGTTAGGTTGAGTCACAGTTCACAAAAATTTCATTATTCTTTTCAGAGAAACTAAGTCCTGAGTTTGACTGACGCTAAACATATTTGAGATCTTAACCTACGTTACAAATATCTCTAAAGCGCGTTATAAAAACGAATGGCGCCATCTAGTTCAATAGTTACACATTAAACACATTCGCTTGAAAACGCGAAGTGGCTCGAGTGATCATATTCTTGATTATAAATTTATTACCATGACCTTCACAGTTAGGCTGGGTCACAGTTCACTTTACAGAGAAACTAAGTCTCGAGTATGACTGTAAACATATTTGAGACCTTAACCAACGTTACAAATATCTCTATAGCGCTTTATAAAGAACTAATGACGCCATCATTTGTTAAACATTAAATACATTGAAGGCACCATCCAGGCCACAGTCAACATTTAAGGCGTTATAGTATTTTAGATGCAATTTTAATTTATAAATTTAACGGAATAGAAAGCTTGCATTAAGTATAAAAATGTAAATTTCTACAAAAAATATTAACTATCTTAGTAGTTAAAGTCCAATCTCGATAGGTTGATAAAAATTTGTAAAATATTACAACCTGTCTGTCACATGTTCTACATAACGTTTTCCGAAAAATCACTATTTTACTAAGTAACGAAGTTCGGTCTACAGTTAATATTGCATACTTACAAAAACAAAATATATCACAATATGACATTACTATCATTATAACAATAACAAAAACGGGTCGTCGCTACATAAAAAGCATGGCTTGTTAACTTAATGTTTGTGAATATATTTAGAGTTACAAAATAAATGTCGATAAGTTTTATATAAATATATTTTAACGTATTGTTAGATACGCTACGAGCATCGCGTGCTACTTACACTGTCGATCAATAAGTACCCGTGTTTAACGACAGGTATCGATAGTAAATTAAATTTACATTACCATCATATATATTGTAGTATGTTTACTACCTATTTGAAGTCATTTCTTTGGCTAGATTTTTTTAGAGAGCCATTTGTATCTTTCGTGTTTCGTGTTTCTCAACACAATAATAGAAAAAGAGTAATAGCGATACGTAATTCTTTTTTTTTGTTTTAATTTTTTTTGCACGGAAAAAATGCGATGAAATAAAACTTAACTTAGATATTGTTTATGGGGACCATTCACTGTCCGTCACAACCGTCATATATTAATTAAATGATTTTTAACAGTGTTTAGGCTATTTTAGGTAATTCGCGGGAGTATTTGCACAGAGTTGTGACTGCTGATGAAACCTAACCCATTATTACACACCAGAAAACAAAAGACAATCTATGTATATATTTTTTCCTATTCGCTACTCGCCAGTTACAGTACAAAGCCTGTCTGTTACAGTACAAACTGTCAAAATCATGTTCCGTGTATAAAATTTGATTTATAAGTGAAACATATTCATATAAAAAACTAAAATTTCAAGCTTTTCCTGAATTTTTATTTAACTACTTTATATCAAAGGAAAACGATATTTACATTTAATTTTTATTTCGTTGAACTAGTGATCAAAAGTAGTAATTTTTAAACGATAGCGGATTTCTTTCGAATTAATCAGTTTTTTGAAAACTCATTTCATTTGTTTATTTATTAAACTTCATTTCAAAATTTAGATTCGACTTTAAGTCATCTGTTTTAAATACTCTTTTGACAAAATTACTAATTTTACTACAAATATTTATGATTTTCATATGTAAAGTTCAATAAATTACGTCACAAACTATTCACAATTAACTAACTCCTCGATCCGGCACCCCTTAAAATTATTTTACAAAGTCAAATTTACATGTTGAAGATTTCGAATTACATTTTCATCACGTGTGTATATGCCATGATTTGATTCCACCATTCCCAGGCGATGATTCAAATGCATGAAATTTTGATTGGGATCACTGATGTTATTTCCGTCTATATGCGTCTAATTTAAGACAATAATAACAAATGCCTCCATTCTCCATTACTTTGACCTTAATGTCAGCATCACACTGAGGGATTAACAGAATTTTCTTCCTGTGTCTCATCTCTTTAGTGTCATAACATTCCCGTACCTGTTGACGCATATAGAGAGCAACAGGCTAAACTAATTAATTGTTATATTAAGTCCTATCGCCCGCTTCTTTTCCTGTGATTTATAAAATTCCATAAATATTTATAACAAGTTCGCGTAAAAACGCGAAATGGTTGTAAGTGATCAAATTATTCGCATTATAAATTTTATTACCATGAACACCGCCGTTAGGCGGAGTCACAGTTTGCAAAAATATCGACAACATTTTAACAACGAATTGAACTATGTTTTCACCTAACCTAAACAAATCTGAGAACTTCAACTCAGTAACAAAGATTTCTACTTCGCGTCCTAAAAGACTAGCAACGCCATCTAGTTCATATGTTATACATTAAACACATTTATGGTGTCATCCAGGCCACATTCATGTAACGTTTATAATGTTATTGTATTTTTTTATTTATTAGTATTTATTCGAAACGTCGGGAATTCATTAATTGATTTTAATTTAAAATTAAAAAAAAATATCATCACAGTATTGTTCTATTATCAACGGGACAGCATAATATTAGTTAAAAAAAAATAAACGTTAAACATGCAACTGATAGAATTCGTGCAATGCAACTGAAAAAAGATCGTGTCTCGCTCCCTCTAAACACTTCTATATCAACAAATTTGTTTTCGTGAATGTAACGGCAAGAGTGTATCACTTTTGTACTAGAATCGTAATAGTCACAAGAAAATATATTTCTGTGTGTAGTCTGCATTATTATAGATTTAATACGTTGGATATGAAAAATCGATTGCGTCATCTACGCGACTGATTTGCATTCGGTATCTCAATAATTCAGAAAGCATATTATATTTTTATATATTTGTCTGGTTTTTGTACTTCCCATAAAACATTCAACTATAACTTGTATTTTAACTTTGTATTTATCTTTGAATTTTAAGTTTAGTTTTTTAAAAGGAATTAGGTAAAGAATACATCCACTAAGTCTAATTGGATTTACATTTTCAAAATGGTTTTGGCTTCCTTATTAATTTTAAGTAACGTGTTATGAATACGTCATACGCGTATAATTCTTTCAACAATCGATTTACAAATGCTTTGCGTAGGACAAAAATAAAGTTTAGAAAAGCAAAACCTTTAAAAAAAAACTTCGATAAATTGACAAGTAAATACAATAAATTAAAGACGTGTCCGTGGAATACTTTATTTTAAATTTTTATAAATAGAAAATAAAATAGATTCTATTCTTTAGACGACCGCAAAAATATTTTATCATTAGTGAGGACGTAAAGCTACGATAGAAATAAATTTATTAAGTAACGCCAAGGCCAGCGTACTACGAAACTTCACGTGCAAAATTACCAAGAAGGCTTATAGTGAAAAAATGATAATTTATTTTTGTGGTGAATATAAACAAATATGAAATAAAAATAATTTAGCGGTCTTTAGGGCTAATTAGATTTTAAATAAAGAAATACAGGTCTATTAGTAATTATAAAATTAAAGATTAATAGTTATTATAGTTTATATAACAACTTTTAAAAATAGTGTATAACTAATGAGTACAAACAGTTTAGTTTTATTTCGTTACAGTATAATATCAATTAGGTATTTCATTATTTGAAAAAAGAAAACCTCTAAAAAACTAAATGTATCGTCGATAAGGCTGCAAAATCTTCAATGTCTTAGATTGAATAACAATAATAGTATATTATTTTAATTACAATTAAATACAAAATTTTTCATTAACTATCGTCCATTAAGTGATTTTATTATTTTTTACAGTACCTTTGGGTATTGAAACGGGGACACAGTTCGTTGTTCAGTGAATGGATACAAATTCAAGTGACCTGGAAACCTCTCTTCACATGAACAATATGGTGGAGATTGTACCCTAGAATATAGCAATAGTTAATATCTTGCATAAGAATTGTAATAAAAAAGTTAAACGAAAATTTAAAGATTTCGTCTTTAATTTAACGAAATCAACTGAATATTTCGAAAGTTAATTTTTTAAATTTTCAATTGAACAAAGTACATGTAAGAAGATTGTTAATAATTAATTTTAAAGAAAAATAATTCTTAAATAAATAAATTGACACCAACGTGATTTAACGCAAAAATCAAAAGCAACGTAATTAAGAAATCGTAAAACTTAATTAGATTGAGCAGTAGTAGGATTTATTAGTGGTAGCGATTTATTTCTTTTAGAATTATCAAACTGAATTCAGCTTTAACTCAAAAACAATTAGGTTACATTTAGAATGGCAAAGCCTTGGTTAATACATTACTCAGCAAAGTACTCAACGAAGTGTCGAAGTTCATTGACACAGTATGAACAAGTAGTTTGTAGTCAAAAGCAGTTGTTTAATATTAATTTATATACCTATAGTAAAATTAAGTAAATTATGAGCGTACATATTTCATATTTGTAATATTTGACTCATCATTAAATTTCAATGGAGCTCTATTAAAAATATATCTTAATTATTTTTTTTTTTTGGAAATTTCCTGATAACTTTTGTTTTCTTAAAATAAAAAGAAACGAAAAAAAATATACAAAAGGAGAGATATGATCGAAACCATGAACATGGTTCCGATCTGAATCTCTCGCGGACCCCTGCATTGAGGATTTAGCGTGCCACCCCTGCGCCATAGAGCTACGGTATTAAGTAGTGAATTTTCGAACTGTATTTACTCAATCACACTACGATATCCAAAAGGCGTCTTTTAATTGGAATAATTTTAGTACTAGATCTATGGCGTTTATCGTGATATTTATTAAATTAACTATAATAAACTCGGATACATATGTATTCGATGAAGAATGAAAAATAAATGTATAAATAATATCTACATACGAGTATATAAAGCGGCAAATCCGCGTTATATAAATAAAAATAAGGACGTAGATTAATATTGATTACTTTATTTGTTAGCGAGACCAGTAAGTACAGCTTTCAATAATGTAATGTATTGTATCTTGTTAAATTAATATATTGGAATTAATATATGTACAACATAAAAAAGACATACCTCACGGCTGTTTTCCCTCAAAGGATAGGTACAAGAGTAACTAATACAACCACTATTCGCCGTCTGTTTTTCCATCCCATAATCTGATAGGGCCGATCCTATGGCCATATTGGGCACAGATTCGAAACTCCGGTTTATATGTAATATGTACAGTATATTATAAACCGATGATACTGTTAGTGTAAATCGATTCCATCGTAGATATTACAATTTAATATTTTAAATGGACATTGATTAGATAATGTTGGCATATTATTATTAGCATCCTACCTTACCGGAGCATTATTTTGAGTTCGTTTTAATGTGAACGGAGCGTAGTCCTTAATGTTTTTGGTATAAAAGTTATATATTAAACTTATAAATTACATTTAGTTACCCCTAGTGAAAAAGAATTTCCGAGCAATAAGTAGAGTAACATTTTACTGAAAAACCTCGCTTTTACTGTCAATTCGTATTTAGTTATAGCGCGTCAATCGACGTTAACGTAGAAATTGAATTGGGATCACTATCTGATGGACATTAATAGATTTGCCGATGAAAACCGAGTGCAGAAAATTGCGTTAGTAAATTTCGTAATTTCAATCGCAAAAAGAACTACCGTAAAGTGTCGTTCACGACGATATATTATTGATAACCTAAGAAAATGTAAGCAAATTCTAAAAAAAGCATCATTACAAGAGAAAGTGGTGCGACTCAGCAATGCCAAATAAACCTTTCGGGTTTGTATCGAATTGCATAATATTGTATACATATATTTTTGTTTTTCATCATAATGGAATTTAAAAAAAAAACTTCAATTTATATAAAATTTTCAAATTCCAACAAGACGGGATTCTATTACGATTATTGTACTACCGCTATTAGATGGCGCTAAGTGTCTTTAATGATGCCTTATAATTTGTCGAGTAGGAAACATAGACTACTAGGCCAGAGTTAAGTTCTTTGGCTTTTCTGATCTTTAGGGATGTAGCACATATCTTGAAAAAACGAATATTTTTTTGACTCTGCGCCCATAATAAGGCGCGGATATATCGTAATTATCGCAATCCGCATATGTTATTTTTATGCGAAACTGTTAATTTCTTGTCTGTCTTATATGTAAGAAAACTATATTCTTGCCCGGCTTCCACGTTATACTACGTAATGAAACCATATTACACGACTTTTGCGTAGTAAAATTTTATTTTAGAAATAAATATTATTGGTAAATACAACAACTTTTTAATTTTTACAACATTCCGATCAGACTGATTATATTACTACTATTGTACTATCACCACTAGATGGCGCTACGTGTCTTTTATAACGCGCTATCGTTTGTCGAGTAGGAAACGTAGACTACTCGGCGAGGATTACGTTCTTTGTCTTCTCTAATATGATAGGATGTAACAGACATCTGAAATATAAAGAATTTTTTTACCCTGCGCCCATAATAAGGCGCACAAATAAATCGTAAATTAAATTTTTACATTCCGATCAGACTGATTACATTACTACTATTGTACTACCGCCACTAGATGGCGCTATGTGTCTTTTATGACGCGTTATCGTTTGTCCAGTAGGAAACATAGACTACTCGGCGAAGATTACGTTCTTTAGCTCTTCTAATATACGAGAATGTAACAGACATCTTGAAAATACTAAGAATTTTTTTGACTCTGCGCCCATATTAAGGCGCAGAAATAAATCGTAATGATCGCAATTCACATATGTTATTATTATGCCAAACTGTAGAATTCTTTATCTGTATGCAATATTATTATTTTTTACACAACAAAAAAGGGGTAATTTATTGATCGAGTAAAGTTTTGAATTATCGAGAGAATTTAATTAATCGATACGGTTAGTTCTACAGAATATTATATTTTATGATAAAATATTTTCGATGCTAAACTCTTTTGGATTTATTCTATCAAAAAAGATTTTTACAATTTGACTCATCGTGCCCTGTTATTAAATTAATTAGTCTTAAAGAGAAATATGAAAGTTTTTAAAATGTGCTTACATGGTCTATAGTAATTAAATGAATGACAAACAATATTTATGTTTGCTGTAAACATTGCAATTAAATGTATTCAAATAATCTGGACTAAATGCGTAGTAAATATTTTTAATCTTGTCCTCGCCCAGCGAGTCACGTCTCGAACAAATACTGGTGTTTTAAATACATCGTAAATCTGTTTTGAATTATTTGTTGATCGCAGGATACCAGCGGTTTCCACTGGCTTATATATTTTATATTTTCCTCACTGGAAAATTATTTCGTATTTTCAAACTAATTGTCCGTATTAAAACATACATAATACGTAATATTATGTAATATTTTATTCCTTGGAATTTATTTGTGATAATTAAATATATATGACAGACTGCATTTTGGGGAGTGTGCACAGGAATTACACGAGCTAATTCCCCCATCACCATTCCACCATTGGACGTTTAGACATACGGCTGATCTCCATTCCTTTGTCGTGGACATATCACGAGCTCGAACGAAGCGGTTCGATTCTTCGTTCATCGTGCGTTACGGCAAAGGAATGGAATAAGTTGCTGATGTCAGTATTTCCGTCCAAATATAACGTGGGTTCCTTCAAGAGAAGGGTGAACAGCCACTTAAAAAACTAGCGCGTACCACCTTTGGACCGCATCACCACCTGACATCGGGTGGGATCGTGGTCAAGCGCTAGTTTCTCCAAATGTAAAAAAAAATTGTATAAAAGAAGACTCTTCTTAATCCTAACTTCATTTTTATACAGGTTCAGTGTTTTCTATTTCTATGAGACAGGATACAAACTAGCGATTTGTGTAGGGTTAAGTTGTTCGTAGATTATTGCTACCTATAAAAATGTAATTCTATAATCGACATGAGGTTAACTTTTGTAAAAAAAAATAAGCGATAGTAGCACTAATTTATAAGGAAAGGTCAAAATGTTTTAAATAGTTTTCACATAAGCCTAGTTTTTGTATAAAAGTACTTTATTTTATTGGTCCATCTTTCGGAACAGCGAAAAACAATAAATGCGGTACCCTCATTTGTTACGTCCTCTAAAGCTGTACGAATACATTAAGCGCCTTCTTCATATAGCCATTTGAACAAAACAATTATTTAGCCAACTTATAATCTTCTTAAGGACGTATTATAATTATTTAATGAATTATTAGTAAACTTTTTTGATATGTATAATTCAATTAAGAATTATTTGGATTTCTTTTTAATAAAGTTCGACGAGGAAAGGCTAACAGTTCCTCGCGCGCGCGTACGTTATACACGTTACAGTGTTTCATACCTTCTAAATAATTTAAAATCAGTGGTAAAAAGAGTCTCTTCATCGGATAATTTAACATACTTTCTACGTCTCGACATGGAGGTGGTGTTGCGACTTTGATATCTGAACATTTTTCTACAAGACAATAGCATGAGTGGTCTCATGAAGACCTGGAATGTCTCTGGGTAACAATTGACTCTAAAGTTCTTAGCATATGTCAACATTTACACATCCGTGTAATTTATCTCGTCCCATCTTCGCGACTTTGAATATATCGGCTGTGAGTGTACTTTTACTTTTCAAATGTATTTCCGACACTAATTCAGTTTTCATGCCAGAAAAACTGAACTGTTGTTTTGTAAATCAACGACGCTTTTGTTTCGATCCGAATACAACAATGTCAGAAATCAACACCAACAAACTATTTCATGCCGTTACAATTTCAATAGTATTTGAATATTGTCAGAAAACAACGTGTAATAAAAAAGACCGCCTATCTACATATTAATTCGTGTCTTTAATTCACCAATGTTATTGGTTTCTTACAAAATGTACAAAATGTACCTCTTCTCAAATTCTATTAATTATTGAACATTACATAAGCATCAAACGATCAGCAGCCAAGCAGTACTGCTAAGAAATTACATTGAATATCTGCCGAAGATTGATTATACATATCTTAAGAAAATATTGTATTAATTAGTAACTAACTAAAAAGTAGCCATCACAAGACAATTACAAAATTTATACATATTTAAAAAAAAGAACTCAATTACCATTATCATTATCAGTCTATGAACATGGAACCGTCTTATAGAAAAAAAGAACGATCTGGAGCACTCCCGAAAACTTGACCTGCAATCGATATTAACAAGCTCTAGAGATGCAATACAGTGCTATAGGTGGCTTATTTTATAAAAAATTAAATCGTAGTATAATTAGGAAAGAAAATTTACACTTGATAAAAGGATCTATTATTCATAAGGTCGTAATTATCTACAAGGTACGGAAAAATACGTAATTATTTTTAGAATAAAAAAAAATGAAAACGTGATTTCCGAATTGAATGAAATGTACGAAAAACCGATGAAACGTTAATTAATAATGTAGGAGTTGCCCGTCAACCTGACATTTACAAGTACTTGATTGTGACCACAACATACGTAATCGTACGTAAAACGTTTATTGAAGGGCAATGATAATAAACACGAATGAATTAAATATTAGCTGAATGTTTTTTTTTTTTTCGGAGAAAGATGCTACTTAATTATATTAAATCTTTCCTATTCATGACGTACATACACCCTAATTTAAAACAAATAATCTATTCGACTTTAATTACATTACGTAGCTGATTTGAATATAAATAACATATTCACACAGCTTTCGAGGTCTTATCCAATCCAAAATAGTTTACGTTATTACTATATTTAAAAATTGTTAATGACACGAGAATATTTAACTTTACGAAATCAAGTGACGTATATTACTCCTTTTTTGTATAACAACACTTAAAATTAAACTAAAATTAAAATATAAAATTAATGTATGTTTGACTCTAAAATATGGTTGTACTACGAGATACTGTAGCAGATTTCGCTACGAAAGTTCGTAGCGGGGTGGCGCAGAGGGAGCGTGCTGGGCCCATAACCCGGAGGTCCGTGGATCGAAACCACGTCCCGCTATATATTTTCTGTATATTCTTTTGCACTTTTTCTGTTTTACATCCGCAATATTAACAAAAATATATTCCAATTTATATTAGTTTCAGCATTTTCCTAATAAAAAAAATCATTGTTAATCTTTAAATGAATTAGAAAATGGTTTCTTATTTTTAATTGTTTCATTTATTTTTAATTGAAATGTTATCCGTGATCCTTATTTACTGTATCATCGAAAATTGAAAGATGAAAAGCTTCCCGTCTTCAGCACGACCATGAAATTACTGGTAAATGAAAAATTGTTACGCTTCTGTGTTCACTTGGAAATTCAATAAGGCGTCAATTTCGGACGAATTTCAGATTAATGTAAAAAGCAGGTTAATGTAAAAGATCATTATTTTTAGCACATTAAAACTTTCCAATAAATAAAGTAAAAATCTGCGTATAACTAGATCGATTTTTTTTTTCATGTACGTATTGTCATATTTTCTCACACCTACATATTTTCTCACTTTCCATGATGCGATTTCGCTAAGCTGCTAACAATTTTTCTGTTTATAATTATCTACATTATAGTTTTCATAATGATTTTCCAGCATAGTCCTCCAGCTAGTAACCTTATTTTACAAAAAGCGGATATAAATACCTTATAGTCTGTTACTACAGCCTCTCGAGCTGTTTCAAGAACACTTCAAAAATACAGGAGGAGGTATTTGTAATTCGCCAACCCGACCGTTAATTTTTCAGGCAAACGGAGAATAAATTTATCAAATTTTTGAATTTTAAGTTAAACATTTTACAAATTACTTAGTTATCTTACTATAGTATAATTTAATAATGTAGTTGTATTTAGGGAAAATAATTTTGCTTAAAAAAACGGTATCCACTCATAAGTTTTTATAATTAAAATTGATTTTCGTAATTTGTTTTAATGCATCTTTATACGGCTAGTTAATAAATTTAAATATTATGATACTCTGGTATTAAATCTGTCCACGTGTCACAAAAAAGCATATGAAAACAATGTGTATTGAACTAAACGGTGTAAATACATGATGTCATAGAATAACTAAATAATTCATCAATAAGATATTCACTGAAGGAACAATGCAGGCTTAAGTGATTATCTAACTGGCGTTACAAGTTTAAGGGCATTCGCTATTTGGTTTTCGAACTTTTATTAACATAACAGGAGCTTTATTTATTGAGTAAAATATGTAAAAGTACAAACATTGAAAACAATATTGTTTATTGAAAGACAGCGCCATCTCTATACACGAGTTCATGGTCTCATCAATTTACTGAAAAGCGCTTTCTAACGGTAGCTTTTAAAACGCGCAATAAACCTTGATGAATGTACCTAAAACTACATAATTTAATAAGAATGTCGTACTTCAATATTGATTATTTTGTAAATATTATTATTTACGATTGAAATTATTCAGAAATAATATACCTTAAAGTAAACTTTAAACTTTAAACGATGAATTGAAATGTGTTGCAAAATCGTTTGTTTAAGGGCCCAGCTATAATTATAATCACTTGTAATACATCTAAGAACTAGAAGTTATACGAATAAAAATTTGAAAACTTCTAAGAAAATAAAAATAATTATTTCATATTTTTTTCTGCTTTACTTTTTGTTTTAACATCAAGTTCGGCTTTTGTTAATAAAAATTGGAAATGTTATAAATCACATCAATTATATTTTTTAGACTACACAGACAAATAGAATTACATTAATAAAGGTTTACTTTGAATTCGAACTTTTAATGAAAGAAAAGCAATCTATCATATCATGGGATGGAAACATAAGACAAAACGTGAGTGTACGAGGTATACCTCTGCTTATCACTGTCGAGGAGCAGCGGCGTGAGATATATATAATATATGATCTATAAACAAACGCGATTGGAAGAAGTCGAATTTGATATGTCAAAGTCAGTATTTAAATTTCTAATCTACCTCTCCAGTCAGCTATCCACGATAGCTAGGCTATAAGTATCTATTTTTCTGGTACTTATTTTTTTTTCTTTTTGCATTATATATAATTGTTAGTACATCATTGTGTACGTAGATATAAATATATGAATTAACCAGCTCTAAGCGACACAAATTGTGAGTTGCTATAACATGTATTTTTAAATTAGCTTCCACATTTAATACAAGCGTATACCATACGAATACTGTTATAACAGAATGTCTTAATTTACGGCGATACATTACTTAACTTTTCCTTGCATTATAATATTACCACGCTAAATTCATTATATTTTTCTTACAACGAGCATTCAACAAAATTATTTTTCCTTGCCTTTTAAGCGATAACTTATAATACTCTAGACTAGAGAATTTTAGCTTGAAACTACTTTTACATCAGTATGAAAATCCATTAAGTATGTTTAGTAAATCGTACGAGTATTCCATTCCTTAAGATATCTATAATATTCATAAAGAGATGAATATAATTTTCACTTTACATGATACTTAAAAACATACCTCAGTGTTCAAATTTTAATGTCATACTTTCTGTCCTGACATTAATAAAACAACTTGATTAATTATCGAACTAATTGACATATATTATTTAAAGAGTTTGATAGTGAACTAAATTGTGATTTAATTACTATCAAAAATTTATTGTAAAATTTAAATGTACTATTTTTAGCGCCCTGAAATCTGTTTTATCCATTGAGCCACTGTGAGTCGCCTTTGGATAAAACAGTAGCCTACCATGTGACCGAGAATTAATCAATAAAACTCAGATGCAATCGGAAAATTGAGTACTAAAGCTCACAGCGGGGTGGCGCAGAGGAAGCGTGCTGGGCCCATAACCCAGAGGTCCGTGGATCGAAACCACGCTCCGCTAAAACCCTATTTTTTCTTTTTTCATTTATTAATAAATAATCAATTTTTTTAAGCGATTACAAAGAAATTTGAATGCATAGCTTGATATACTACGAAAAGTTAAAACAGAATTGTATTTATTAAAAATGCGTCAAAAGTTAAAGACCCTTTTTAAAAAAAAATGCATATAAAACAGTCAAACCCACACAAGCTAGTGTCTTTATTCTTGTAGTCCCTTATATATTAAGACTTCTTTTGTGAAGTACTGGCAACTAAATAATATTTATACGTGAAATAACATTGATAATTGGTAAAATGCTTTGGTTAAAAAAATTAAAAGTCAAAAAAAGTAAAAAAAATAACTGGAAGCAAAAATATTTCTACGGTACTAATGCACGGTAGAAAAATTCTCTGACAGTACTTTATCCTGAGAGTACCAACTAAAAGTATAAAAGCATCTTGACAGTAATTCTTAGACAGAATGCTACGTAAATGCTACGCTGTTGAATTCATAATATACATAGATACAAAACAAATTATAGCGTTTAAAAAAATACTGGGAGAGATTTGTTTTAAAAACATTGACAATAATTTAACTCGAATACTAATTAATCTTTGTTAATTTTATTTTCGAATCGAACTTAAACGAAAAATAAAATAAAAAAATATTACATTTTATGATACAATATAAATTCACTAATCCGGTGTCAACGAATAATTCCCTTAAATTTGATTATAGGCCATATTATCACAATATGACCAAGATTATATCATTACAGTATTAACCCTACTCTTCATTGTAAAGCACCTTCATACATTACAAAGCATTAATACGCCCCCATTAGCTTAATTGTGCTAACTATAACAACATAAGCTCGCTACATTTGGTAATCGAATCACAAAGGGGATATTTCAAATAAAGACAACAGAAAAGATATTGGTAGGGATAAATCCCTTATTTAAAAAAAAAATATCTCACGCCTGTGTTCCTCGAAAGGGTAGGCAAAAGTGTAACTAATGCATCCGCTTTTCGCGAATATTACATTTAACACCCCGTATGGGACTATAGCCGCTTTTATTCAAAATACGTAAATTCATTCTCGTGATAAATAAAATATTATTTACTTACCTTTAATTATTTACCTTGAGACTAGGTTAAGAGAATTCTAAATTTTAATAAAAAAAATAAATCATTCTCACCTTTCTTCTATAGTCAATTTTAACTGCGGACCTAATAAACAGCTAAACATTGAACAGTTCGGAAAAAAAATAATTTATTATATTATTTGTCGCCGAGCCAAAAATATTATATCGTGTAAAATTCTTAGAGCCAAGACTATATAAAAGATTATAAATCAAACCAAGCTACCAATGCTGAATGATTTATTAGCTATCGATGAAATATTTTTTTTATTACATGCTAAAGAAATAGGTAACGATTGAATTTGCTTCACAGTTACTTCTTATGTTACCTTTCCGACTATCATTAACAAAGATTGTGCGTAAGTTTGATGATATGTAAATGTATTGATACATGGATGTAGGAATTGAAGCCTTTTTCCTCTTCGCTTTTAATTATTTAAAACTTTCACGAAATTATGTTTCATTAAAAAATAGAGATAAATTTTGCAAATCTGATATGGTGAATTCATTTTAAAAAATTTTGATAATAATAATATTAAATAAAAAATATAATTGATTCATTTTTTTGCTTATTCAATGTTTGAAAAGATATAAAACCGACTAACGCAAAAAAATACAGCAAAAAAACACGGACCTTTCATTAACAATTTACCCCACAATCTAATGTTACGTAACAAACAGTTAAGGTCCGGTTGCTCTTAATAGAGGTCAAACAAACTTTTATATACAAATAAAATATATTTCACGCCTATATTCCCTAAAGAGGTAGGCAGAGGTGCAACCACATTTCGCCATATGTTTTCCGTCCCATAATGTGATAGGGGGCAAGCCTATCACTATATCGGGCACAAATTCCAATTTCTCCGGGCTGATATTAAGTTAAAAAAATCCAATATCATTTTTCCCGGCCCGGGAATCGAACGCGAGACCCCGACGTTGTAGCCGTACCGTATACGTAATACGTGATACCACTGAGCCATCGAGGCAGTTTTATTTACAGTTTGCAGCGAAAAGCGAAACCTGCAGCGAAACAAAAAGCTTCAAATCCACTATATTCCAAACTGTTTTTGTTTGGCTACATTTACGAGATTTATACTGAACGTACGTTTAAACTGATATAATGAAACAACTAGAATAAATAATGAACTAAGAATTAAACAAAGAGATAGACTTTTAAAATTTAATGCAATTTGTTGGTTATCACACAAACTAAAGCGACAGGAGATGAATTTAATGATAAATCTAACTAAATCTCCCAATAACAAATTCGCAAGCGACTGTACATCTATGTAATGGTTACCCAACTTTACCATAATATTATTTGTAATATGCTGTAATAAAATTAGCAATTTTCGACGAGCGATTCGTACGTGACCTTTTTACTTTCAGCATCGCTTGCAGGTTTTTAACCTTAACAAAATAACACATGAAAACAAATATTATTTAATGTGCAACATACTAACATGTAATATGTTAAGTACTATAATTAATTTAGTATAAAATTCAAGTTAATAAAAAGTTTTAACTAATATTTGAATGTTTCGAGCGAGGAAATACGTACCTTGATATTATAGCAGATATTATAATTATGATTTTTTCATTATAAGGTATCAGGGTTCACTCCTGAGATGTTTTCTTTCCTCTTTTAAGGCATTCAACCTCCAACATTACTTCTGTCAAGAAATATATCTGTCTGAATTAAATGAAATATATTTTTCTGTACTCTCGAATAAATCATTCGGATATGAAGGCTCCCTCGGGTCGTGTATACATGACAAGTATAAAGCCAAGATCAGTAATAGTATACGTGACCTCTCCAATCTAGATATTTGTTACGTAACTTTACTTTGTCTTTCTTTATAAGATACACTCGCAGACAGAATTTTGAGAAGCTGAATGAATGAAAAATAATGATTATATATACTTATTAAGAAATATGTATTCATTTTAATGTAATATTTTATTGAATAAACAAGCATTGATGAATCTAACCCAAAAATATTTGCATTATTTTTGATTAGAATGACAAATAAACTTGTCATTTTATTTCCAACACCTATATATGTATAAAGAATTTGAATTTTGAAATTCGGAATTCTATGACTGAAGTTAGTGTTGTCACAACTTTACTAGTTGGCTACTAAATTTGTAGTTGAGGTTATACAAACTATTGTTACCACTCCAAGCAACAACATTTACTATTCAATGGGAAGAATGCAATAGCTGCCAATTGTTCCGTGAACTCTCGTCGGACGGTATGGGAATGTTCTGTTTTAATAGCTTTGTGGATTTACGTTGTTATGGAATGAAAACAATTTAAACATTGTTTTCATTACAGTTCTTTTGTGATTAACTGGAACTATGCCAATCACCAACCCAGTAGTAGGCGCAAATATAGGATTTAATTTTTATTTCATTTTGTTATTGTGGTAAGAGTTATTCACACATAGCTTATAAGCTACAAAATAAAAACGAATAAATCATAAATGAATGCAAGACGCCTGTGGTTTTTATTCCGCAATTTATCTATTGAGCGAAATTGCAACTTTAATTTTTTTTACATTAGGAAAAACTAACGCTTGACCAAGACCCCTCCCGGTGCAACTTTAATGTCTTTAGAATATGTAATATGCAAAATAGAAAGCTATTTAAAAAAATATATTATTAATATTTACTACGTATACTTATGTGTATTTTAGCGTCTGATTTAGAATGTCTTCAGAGATTGTAGCACTATTTTTTTCACTAATAGTGCACAACGTACTCCCTACTTTTGATTGTTCAATGATCACAGAGAATTTTTAACATCTTTTTCAAATCAGATTTCTGAGGCGCTAATTACGGATGGGTAATAAAGAAATAAAACAATGTTTTAATAATAAATATAATATTTAATAATTATAATATAGATACAAGTTATTAACGAAATTCGGTTTAATTACGATCTCGCTCGTCGACACCATCAACAAATTAATACGCATGAAGTCTTGGCTTACACGTACAACAGGTATAATTTTTTAAAACATTCGGAATTAATGTGCATACACAAAAACTTAGCACAAACATTTAAGATATTTAACTAAATTTACATAAGCACATCAATTATAAATGAAACACTTGGTTATATTTGTGCGAAGTCTTAAACATTTAATTGCATTACAACATGTACGTATTACATCTTATTAAGTAACGTTCTTAGCCTAAAGATATACTTTATTAATATATTAAATAAAAAAAATATTAGACGTGGAATAAAAAAATAAAAATGATTAAAGCTAGTAATTCAAGAAGGAGAACAATTTATATCATCAATCTTATACAAAAAAAAAAAATCATCACACAAAAGGAAAAAAAAATTACGTGCAAAGTATGTTGTGACGTACATTTAGTATTATGACTGTATGAGAATTGTGACAAAATTTGTAACCTTTAGAGTCTTTGATGTTAAAATTATTTTTATTTAGTTATAACTAACATTTATAAAATTATCATAGAAGATATTATATATACGCTAGTTTTGCCCATCTCTTCCAACATTTATTTAATCTTAGTTAATAGATACGGATATGCATATAACATTACACCGAATACTGTTTGAGAAGCATAAACATAAACTTTCATTACTAGGCGATTATTTTTAATTACGTTTTATTTAAATTTAAAAAAAACATATTCAAAAATTACTAAGCGTTAATTTTTAAAGATTAAAATTAAATTTAATATTCATTATTTCACTGAAATAATTTCGTATGAGAAATTCAGGCTCATTAATATGGAAAGATGTAAGCCTAATTGAAAGGTTGTAATTAATTACAATTAAACGCGATAAAATCTATATTATCAATAAAAAAATTAAATATTACAATAAAAGAACAAAATAGTCGTTACATTAGATTTTAAAAGCCATCTCTAGTTTTTAACAAAACATTCTAAATTATACTCGAATTTAATTTTTAATATGTTACTATTTTATTTACATAATAAAAAAAATCGAGCTTAAAGCTGATTTATGTTGTATTTACCGATATTTTGCGATTTTATTTCTAAAATCAAATTTTAATAACATTTATGTGTCGAAGGTTTACATTTAATTATTAATAAGTATATTTAAGTGTTGCCACTATATGAAGCACGCGGGAACGCCTATACAACTAAGATAATATTTACTAGTGATTTTTACTCACTTTATAAGATTTTTGTTCGAGAAAAATTAACAATTTAAAGCTTCGTTGTAATCGTTAAATGAAATAATGTTGAAAGTAAATTGTTACACAGCGCAAAAACCACAAGAAATATTTAAAAATATGAGAAAAAAAAGTTCGGAAATAAAAAGAGAAGTGTTGAAATGATAAATGACAACTAACTTATGTAAAATTATTGAAAAAACATTTAAATAAAATACAAGTCGCAATATATTCGAACAAATTCTATTACAATAAGGATATGTTACGAGAATTAGATAATATCAATTGGACGTTAACAATTTTTAAACGATTTATTTAAACAAGCATAAAAATACACCAATTTTTGGCATTAAATTATACATTATAATTATATCAATGTATTAAGGGAATTGAAAAATTAAACCCTAGAGGTCTAGACCGGTGTTCCCTAACGTGGGTCCCACGCCCCGCCCGCCTTCAATCAAAAAAATTATTTGGAATTTGAATTTTTCATTATATTTTTCGAAAATTTACTTAGACATTGATAAAATCAATCAAATATAATACGCTACCTAAATACATAGGAATAACCTTATCAATTAAATATACAGGTGTGCCGTAAGTAGCGGACCAACGGGATGTGGATGATAGAGTGAGGGAGGAGGGGGGGGGGGTCGCTGTCTTAAACTCACTAATAAATTTAAAAAAATGTTAATTAAATTTGACATTACAGTAAATGTATTACGAATCATTTAAAATAAATTAATCAAATCTCTGCCAACACTACTTACGACAATGATTTCGTAGTTTTTTTTTTTTAGTCTTATAGTCGTATGCATAATGTATTACACGAGTGTATAAATTAAGATGGTTAAATAAAAACTAAACTAGAATGATAACGACCAAATTATGACGAGCTCTAACCAAGTGTCGCCTAGACCGGTGGTATGGTCCAAAGTACAACGGTCCTGTCCGCGGACGTGGACAAGAACGAAAAGTCATCGGGGTGCCATCTCGCTGATATCACCTTATCAGGGTGACGAGCAACCGGCACGCTGGGCATCGCGCAAGTTAGATCACCTGCAAAATAAAATGCATAGATTAAACTTTTCGTAAAAAAAATCATAATGTATAATTTATATAAAAAAAAATATTGTAATCAAATCCAATCTCGTGTGTGTGATTAATGGAGAGCCCTTAGTTAGTACATGATTATGAACTAAGGAAAAAGGAAGGAATACATCTGTTAGACGATTACGGATTTCTATGGGTTTGTTACTGTTTGCTACCGGCTACTATTAAACACGGTTGAAATTTATTCAATGAAATTTAATACACATAAATTATACAAACGCACCTTGCACGTCTGTGAGTACAACTCGACCGTCATATCCGGCGGTCAGTAAGTAGTACGCGCCGGGCGAGAGACGGACACTTCTCACTTCGCCCGAATGCGGAGTGAAGCGCTGCAGTGCCCTAGAACCTCGTACGTCGTGGAGAGCGCAAGAGCCGTCATCGTGGCCGCAGACTAACAAGCGGCCGCTCGGGTCCACAGCGAGAGAGGCTACAGCCGAACCCTGATCAACAATATTCACTATTAACAAATCTTCCTTAATTCATATCCCTATAGACTTGCAAATGATTTTTATAAACATTATAATTTACTGGCGTTTTTAATTATTACACGACAATAATAAAAGATATATATTTTAGGGAGAATTTCTTTCTAATCTTTCCTATTTTCTTACTGATGCTCACCTTATTGGCATGTCCTGTCGGCGGTGAGATTATGTTAACACAGCCGCCTGTGCGCAAATCCCAGAAGCGCACCGACTTATCCTGACTTCCCGACACAAACATCGCGCCACCCCAATTATAGAGTGACAGGACGTGGCCGGAATGTCCACTCAAAGCCTGTAAAAGTATCATATTTATTACGACGGCAGTTCACATATATATTTGCGGCCCTAGAAGATCTAAATGTTCAAGAGAAACAACGTACTTCAACATAGTTATTGAAATAACTCATAAGCCCTTTTCATGCTAACGATATTAATTCGTGACCGACCTGTCTGATGTATGAATGCTCATTGGTGACTAATAGGTAGGTAGATCTAAGTATTACATATCTACGCTACAACTACGGATAAATTCACCTAGAACGTCCCGCATTCCACGGTCACTCTTGCAAATTTACCTTTATCTTTTTCTATATTCATTAATTTTTCCAACATGTCGAAATAATTAAATCAATCGCCAACGTAACAAAAAATACGAATGGATCACCAGTTAATACAACGGCATTGTTTGTAATAAGATCGCGTAAAGCGCCATCACAAAACATAAATAAAACAAGCAATGAATAAAAATCTAACAAAAGGTTTTAATATTAAAGGAGGAAATGAACTTTGCCAACAAGGAAGACAAAGGGCGACATATCCCAGAGAAGGACTTAGATGCAATAAAGACGCAAAACGTCATACGCCTTTATATTTACATTTTTACAAGTATCGCGTAGGGCAAAGAAGAATACAGGATGTTGACATCTGCATGCTTTTTTCATAAGAGGCAGTGTATTATAAAGATGAAAACTTATGTTGTCATTTTCAACAATATATGTATTGAAATAAAAGCCGAGGAAGCTAAATTTGAGATACACAGCTAAACAATTATTTCAATTACACCCAACCGATCGGAAATATAAGTCAAATATGTCGATTTGTAATATTTTTACGAAGAACAAATCATGCAGTTCTATTATTTGTATTGATAATTTTAATTTCAATTTAAAACAACAAATATAATAATTTTCAGTGTATTCTTAAGTGATAAAAAAGTAAAATGAAAGTGAAGGAAGATACTTTAAATGTAGGCCCTTAGCTCGAAGGAAATTGTCTTCGTTAATGGCTAAAATAAAATGCTCTCTTTAAGGTAAAAGGGTCGAGATAAAAATCGCCTTTCGCTTTTTGAAAGTAAATTGATTCATCTAATACATTGAATTCTTTTGAGTAACTTATCTTATAAAAACCATTACGGCTAAAGAGCAGAGAATTAAGTCGGTGAAGATACGTAATGGTCGGATATGTACCATAAATGGCACATACTTGTAGGATTGCCATTTGCCATTGCTTGTATTCGACCCTAATTATTTAAGATTTATTTAGTTATTCAAAGAAATACAAATAAATTTAATTTTCTCTGCTTCTTCATTTACTTTAAACATAACAAATGTCCCATAGCTCACAGCTCGCAATATTGTTCAAAAGACTACCCTATTTTGTGTTTTTATTTTTTAATTTATTGTAACAAAAAAACTCATTGAACCTACTTGGAATGTCTTTCCTGTGGCGCAGTCGGTAACATAAATCTTGCAGTCGCCAGCACCGCCGCTGACCAGAAGACTTGTTTTGTTCGAGGTGTCCTCAATGAAACAGACGTCACGGACAGTACCATCATGCATGGTAAGTTCCACCTAATAAAAGCAGAAAAAAAAGTTTCAAATCAAAATCTATCGAGGATAAACACATTTATATTTGGATCGAAGCGATTAATTAGTGTAGTTAATCCCTAAAGTAATAAAAATATTTTAATCACTACTATATTAAGACACTTGACTATATAAAGACATTTTTCAACATTACACTAACATGTAAATAAGGCACGTATTCAGAAGGCCTTGAGAGACTATAATAACCTAGATAGAATGTTCATAAATGGCTTTATAATATTACTTTGACTCCAATACCCTCCGATACCCTTTCGTACATATATCCTGAATGATATCTGGGTACATATGTTTGAAATTTCGATGTCTGTATTGAGTATATGCTGACAATATTGTTTTTCGTATTGCATAAATCATAAGAAAGAAACAAGTTTTTTTTTTTTAAATAGAAACCAACGATATCGTATGGTATACAGTGATAATTTTGTAGGTAACGGAGCACACAAAAATTTACTTTGGACAACTTTGGCATATGAAGTACAAAGTAATCTCAGTTTATTGTTACCTAATACAAACTAATACAAACGACTTTGTCTCGATGTGTCTTATTCGACATGAATAATAATTATGTATATCACGAAATGTCTGAGCTGTCTGATTTGATTCATTAACACTTAACTTCAAAACATTTCGAGACAAAATATATGACAAAACGTACCGTGCTAATGTGATACACATTTATGCATACCAATATATGTTACATAAATAGATAAAAAAAATATTCCAAAACATTTCATAAACGTATGTACTGATGGAAATTTCGAAATAGTTGCATGTTGCAAAAGTGGAATCTTGACAATCACTCTTCAACAGCCTTCAGCGATCTAATTGGGTAAGATGCCACAGGGAAATCAAGTGGCTTGCGAATTAAATCATTATAAACAGGTAAAAATGGTCTGGTACACTTATCTAAACTGTCATTAACAAATCGATGGCAACGTTTTATCATTATGATAGAAATAGAATTTTAGCAAAAATATAATAAATAATCAAGAAAGTATATAAATATGGCTTTTAAAAATGCATATTGTGATAAATCTAAACTAGAGAAATTTAAATTTATGTAAAGCACGCGGTGCATTCCCCTGGCGAAGGGAAATCGTTCCAAAGAACAGGTCTACGTTTGAGTAATTAGTTGGCAATGCGCTCTCGAGAAATAACTCAGGCAAGGCGACAGCGCGTAGGGTAACAACAAGTCTGTAGATTGAAGAGCAAAACGCTTGTTTACTTCGCTTTAGATATTTATAACGGTCGATCTCTCGACCACTAGCTTGCGGCAGGTTGGACACGAACAGACTGTTAAACGCGTGAACCGCTATTGTGCTGATGACAATGTACTTTTTCTACAGCATAGATAAAGTTGTAATTACTTTAACAATGCGTAATATAGCTGTTTTCAAACACCTGTCTTACTATAATAGTTGTTTTTACACAACTGCGCTCTTATTACACCTTAGAATTGTGATAGCATTCAGTTAGACAACAAAAATATTGATGAAGATATTTTTTAACTTTAAAAAATCATAACTTACATCTAACAAATTAAAATTATATCACTCTCTACGGAAAACTTGTCGAAGAAGATAATACTTATATTTAATGCCTTCACTTAGTGTACGCCGAAATAAAATAGCATAAGTTAAATAAACCAAACTATTCGCTATAAATATATTTTTATAACAATCTTCACAAATTATTGATTTCTAGGTAACATTATCTCATTCCTAGACACGATATGACCTACGATAAGATAGCGTTTCCTTTCACAAGAAAACAGCTCACTCAAAAGATTAACTAGGTAAAGTATCATAAACATATTTATTAACCAATATATTCAACCTTGTATCTATTTGGAAACACATTTTATTGTTTTATTGCTGATAAATTTTACAACTGTCCCTCCAAAATTCTATTATTCCAAGTTAAGACTCTTGGCGGTCAATTATACCAAGGTAATACTCCCGATCACATTTTACTATGGTTATAACTTTCAACTAAACTAAACAATACTAAATACCGATATAATAAGTTACAGGTGCTAAGTAATGATTCACGACTGCAGTCGGATTGAGGACTCGAGCTTAAAATCTGATATTTCTCAGTCAGTCTTAAACATTATTCTCTCATATGTAAGAAAGTTAGATATATTATTATTCCGTACAGTAAAAAACCTGCTGCACATTTTATCTATTTTAAAATACATGTTGATAATCTCCGGGTATGTTTTATATTTAATGACAACCTCATCAAACATTAAGACATGGCAGCACCTAGTTTAATGAACAAATAAAATACAAAGGTAATTAACACAATGCGGGTGTATAACGACCGCGGTAAAGCAAATACGTATAGCAAATAAAACAGTTACGTTACACGAAAAATATATAAATTTTGAATTGCAAATTATTATTTACAGTATAAACACGGCAGTTTTTCTAACTATATACCATATAGTTACAATTCTTTCCAAAAGAATAAGTTAATGAAACGTTTGGATATAATTAAAACGACTTTTTCTGAATGGGGTCTATTCAAATTAAGTAAATTGTTTATTTTGGTAAATTAATTCCGAATTACTTTTTAACCGAATGATAAAATATCGTATGATAAAGATTCTTATACTTTTAACTACAACAAAAACGTATAAAACATCAATACGTTACCTAACATAACTTGTTTTATTTTAGCTAAATAGCATTCCGCCATCTTAAGATGATTTACATTTAAATAAAGAAACACATTACATGAATATATCTTCCGCGTAAGACAAACCGAGATGTTTTTCTCTATAACAGAACGCCTTTTATGTCTGACTGCGGTACCTCATAATGAAACCCATTTAAATGTTATTGGGCATAATAACAGTCAGTTACTACTAACTCAGATAAAAATATGATGTTTAGTATGTGAATACCATAAGGATATATAATATGAATACAAGATATTAAGACAACATAAATCAGAAAACTTTTACTTTGGCCTTATTTCAAACAAATTGAACGCCTTAAGTTCATTGACGAAATTATTAATGATAACATCAATTTTAAAATGAATCTACGAATATCTATCATCAAACCCAAAGTTGAGCAACACGCGGGCCGCCAAGCATTTCTAAAATTTAATTTATATTATAGACTTTCTTGTATTGAATATTTATAATAAATAAGTTTTGTAAATTATTAATTAGAGTTTATCTATGGCCCATTGATTAAAAAGGCTCTGATCTCACCCAAGATCCTTTTTTAATATACGCTATTGTTAAATGCCAAGGATCTGGATAAAACACAAATGCTCTTGATAAAGCGATACACTAGAACACCAAACAAATTTCTGTACGACTAAGGTCTATTATACAAGAATTTATAATGAGATGGTACCTCTTGTCCCTCCAGGTTGCAAGTGTGGCTGTTGAACCGCATCAACTTAACAGTCTTGTCGTTGGACCCGGTCGCGAGCAGGTCACCTGCAGGGCTCCACGCGAGGCAGTAGATACTTCCTTTATGGTGTTTTGTGCGCTTCAGTAATACAGTCGGTGCTGTTGGAGCACTGATATCCCTAATACAAAAATCAGAATTATAAATCGAAATAAAACAGGTCTTTATTACAAGCTAGCTTGTACAAAACGAGTGACCGACATATTGTTATAAATATTAATATGCCTTAATTTATACTGAACATTTATAGAGAAAATGAAAAGTCTTAATTAAAAAACGTCAAGAAAATATAAATCTGTATTAATTTTAAGACGAGATTCTGCATAGACGATCTACAAAGTCGTAGCTGCGAAAATTTGCCACCGCGGACTTTCACCCTCTGGTGAAAGATGCATATACATAATTAAACTCGGGACTGCGCACAATTTGTATTCCATTATACACTTGACTTAAGACAATAAAACTGACGGGTAACGCCCTCATATTCCTTTAACTGAACAAAAAGACGTTTCGTTTTTCGAAAGCGTCAGCTTTTACGATTCGGTGTTAATAAATAAGACTTCTCTTTGAAACAATGCATAAAGTTTTCATATATTAGGGCATTGAACGTAATTTGTCCTTTTTTATTAAATTTTTTTAAATTATTTTGGATTATTTACTAAATACAATTTATTTCAAAAATGTTAATTAAGATATAAGTTTTATAAAACAAAAACCAAACATTTTTGAGAGCTTCGTTCAAGGAGTTATAATTATATTATATTTACAAAGATATACAACCTCAAAGATCTTTTTTACGAGCCTCCGTAATCCAAAATACTGATAAATAATTAATCTTAAATGGACAAAAATTCTACCTTAAATATATTATAGTATTTTTTTATATTATCTTTACTTAATAAGAACGTGACTGTTACCGCAGTTTCTAGAAAAATTAGAACTATAACGTAACAGTACACACTAGTAATTCAAAGAGCAACCATTACAAATAGCTTCTAAAGCGGTGCGCAGTCATTTCAAAACAAGGCCACCATACAACGTTGCAAACATTAGAAAATGTATTACTTTCTATCATGGTTGATATGAATAGAAGGAAATTTAATTATTTGTTTTATTTTTGTATAAAAATTATAGTGTCCAAAATTTTTACTATTTTACATGTTTATGGACAAAGGTGTTGTGAAATATTAAAGATCCTAATAAACCTATTCACACATACTTATTGATATCGCTACAATATTTATAAGTGCAGGCCTTTAATTTGATACAACGATTTCGTTCCTGTTTTTTTTTTTTTGGAAAAGTTTATCATTACGTGCTTTAGTGGGCAGACCATATCTTCTAAAGCTGAGCATAATTTGAGCTCCGTGGGATTAAGTCTCAAAGGTAACATAAAATAAGGCAATAGAATAAATAAACTATCAAAAAGACCGGAAATATCTTCCTAATTATTTTTAATTTCGTCGTCGTAACAAATGATATGTTAAATTGTCCCATTTTACTATAGAAAAGTGCAATCATTTTGTAATAAGAGAAAATCTGAATAACAAATATATGTGCGAACCGGGTATTTGCAGTTGGAATAACAAACAGTTCATACATTTAAATTGAAATCGGACATTGACTCGTCTGAGTCCTCAGTTACGTCACTTATTAATGCAGTACTTTAAATCACTAACCCTGATCGAGAAATGAATCACAAACAGTTAATGAAACCAAGGGCCAATAGCCTGTCACGTTTCTTGGTACTACTGTCTTAGATAGGATATCAGTCAGTTTTTTTAACAATTGAGCTGTCGACTTCATCCTTTTTACGTCTAAAGAAACATCGAAACTATGAAACACACAATAAGAATAAACTTAAAAAAACGAACTTACTTCATGTCATCAATTTTGGGGTATGTGCATATCCTAAGAGTTTTGGTGTTGGAACCAACAGCATATAAATTGCCATTGGGATGGAACTCAGCACATCGCACAGCCTGCAAGTCTTCCATCACGGTGACTGGTTTAAATGTTGGTCTGGATCCGTTCGCCTCTGGTCCCAACCCAGCACTTGAAGCCCCCGATGGCGAAATCGGTGCATTCTGGTGACCTCCATTCCGGTTGCTAGCCTGCAAAAAAATTATTTTATTAATTCATATATTCACTATTTTGAAATGTCTATGTAACATTCCCCCGATTCTAAATAAAACTCGCTAAATGCTTTTCGAAATCCTAACACTTTACGACATTATAAAATATCTTTTTAATGCCATCCATATGCAAACTGCACTTCCTACAATCTTAACTCAAGTGTTTTCGATTCGTGTTAGTAAACAAATCAATTATAAATTACAGAAACATTTGTCGTAATAAATCAGTAAAGACGTTTTTGAGTTAATTAACACTATCCTTTATTGGTTTTAAGGAATTTAGACACCGGTTGCAACACCGGTGTCAACCAAATAAACGAACAAGCTATAAATGTAAAAATTAAATTTATTAATGGTTAACCTAAGCCTTTTTCTCTCATTATTTTTTTAAAGCCTGAAGAACTATAAGCTAAAGCAAGCTAACGGCAAGGTAGAGGTAACGAAAAGGAAAAGCAGCAAAGCTCACGTACTCTGCATTACAACTAAATAAAAATACCAATTTGGAAGAGGTATTTAATTTAAACTCTCAAAATGGTTTTATTAATTAAATACATCTTATGAGTAATCACTTGTCATTATACTAACTGTTTTGATGTTGATCTACAATTACATTATTAGCCGTCGTCTGTACTCTGGGTAGACCGTGGCCTCATTGATTATAAAACAGCAACAGAATTAACTGCATGATTAAAAAGTATGTACACGAAAATACACTGTAAAATGTTTACATCCGGCTAATGACAGCAAGTTTGCCTTGAAGAGGCATCCACAGCTTAGCCGGTTTGCGAGGTAGCCGAGTCGCTTAGCCTGATTCTCTTTAAAAGTGACTATGCTCAAGGGCCACCGCCATAAAAGTAAGTCGGACTGTTTTCGCGGATTGTGGGAAAAGCAAAAAAAGTAATATTTGTTTCATTAAAAATAAGGAATTAATAAGAAGCATAATGTGGAAACATAGATAAAAAAAACAATTATGTATTATATATCAAGAGATATGTGAATTATCAAGGATAATTAAAAGAGGCAATTTACGGACAAAAGTAGAGATATCCTGTACTTTTAATTTTGTTAATAACAGAAGTGTCAGAAACACGACAGCCTCATTAATAGACGAATTGGTTTAAATGAAAATTTCGGACAATGAGGCCTTTTTGAGAGTTTAATTATACCACGTAATATTAAAAACTAATGATAAAACTATTACATCATAAGTACGTCGTATTCATTTAACAGTAATCACGACTTCAATAAGAGACACGACGCAATCATGAAAACGATGAACATTATGAAATTGTGCCGACTTTGGATTTGAATTGTGACCATTCGGTAGTAGGGTAATGATTCATGTTTAAAGCATAACGCATCGAGGTGAACAGTCGCCGAGCATATGGCGCAAGCGTTCATACTATATAGAGGTTATTAAAGGTTACGTTATTTGACAATACTTTCAAATTAACGCCTTAACGAAATACTGGAGGATCTACATTGGGTAAAATATGATGAATATGATACAAGGTAATATAAATTAGTATGACGATAGGAGAGTTGCATATATACGATGCGAGGCCAAGTCTAAGTACGAATCAAATTATACATAATACAGTATAGTGTGATTCGTAAATAGACATTTATATCGACAAATATTTAGATATTAATATCGCTTCCATCAAGTATACAAAAAACGTGTTTGCTTAAAAGGTGTCATATAAGGACAACTAAAGTCGTCTAAAATAAGATGACATCATTGATATTGAAATAATTCTGCATAAAACAATTTATTTTGGAAGAGACGCGAAAGCGAATGATATTGCTTATGTAATTTGTCAATGGAGAAGCGAGATTTTCTACGGCATATAACGGTACATTATGAGTTACGTGATCGTGAAAATCAAATTTTGTCACCTTCGATTCCGCTAAAAAGTAAAAATTGTTAAACAGTATTTATTACACAACACTGTTTGTACTTTTATAATGATTGCGTAAAGGAAGGAACATTTTTATGAAAGTTTTTAATTGTATATAAGCAGACTAATATCATATTTTAAAATAATTTTGTAACTTTTTCGTCTCAGCTATACTAAATCATATTTAGTGGAAGGATCTATCGCCTAAAATTTAGTCGACCCTTGCAATACTCAATAATTCTAAAAACAAATGTAGAAATATACTGTACAAATGAAATGCAAACTGGTCACACATAGAACTAGTTTACGACTGCATCCCGCCCACTTGTTATGACCGATAGGAAAGTTCATTGACTTGTCTTCATATCGTGAACGAATAGTAGCAAATTTTGAACTTATAACAGGTTTTTTAATCTCTCAAGGTCGTAGATAATAGCTATGTATATTATTAAATGATTAAACACCTATTATGTCAAAACTTTAGTCAAATAACAGTGAACTGGATTTTTATACACGGTTAGTTTCTCTATAAATTTCTTACCTATGAAAAAAAAGTTTTCAATAGTCATCCTATTGTAACCAGAAACGGTACCAATGTCAAATCGATAGTAGATTTTATATTCTGAGTAAACATATAAAAAATACCTTTTAACGAATATGTCGTTAGAGTAATATTTTCGTAAGATTGTTTTACTTTATTATATAATGGTATTATGGTACGCGGTATGTTTTGCGACTATAAAATATAATATAACAATAATACATACACAATATTATGTAGGTTTATCAGTGACCTCCAAATCTAATGAAGACTACAAAATGACAGGGATAATTTTGGCACCGAATTAAAATTTGCAATGATTATTATAATAATTTGAATAATGAAATAACTTATTGGCAAAGATTTTATGTTACACAACCAGCTTGGCGCAATTTATCAGTAGAAAGTATATGCTTTAGTGATGTCTCATCGCAATGGTAATAGATACACGTTAAAGCTATTACATTACGGTGCAATTCTGAACAACAAAATTATTTTGAAATACAGTATTCACACTTGTAATTTATTAATGTGTTTCACTGTACTGGACAAGTACAGTTAAAGTGCCGTGCTTATAGATGGTTAAAAATATTCGAAATTTCGTAAATTTTTAGACTGAATAAGAAATCCCTTAAAACGTGTAATTCATGATTATCTATTTTAATTAACTGTTCTGTATCAAATTCCATGACATAATATTTATCGACATGTGTTTATTTAAAGTTATATGATTATTTCAATGCAAAAAAAACTTCAATCTAAACTAAATCATTCGGATTAGTAACGGAAGTGGAGAATTGTGCCAGTACTCTGTACCTACTTATAACAAACAAAGGCGGGATTGAGAAATTGCTTTACGCTTTCATTATTACACAAGTAAGACCATCGTCCAAATCATTTTAATCAAGTATAACGATTGTATAATCAGTCGGCAATCGAATAGATGCACTCGAAATTACACAGTCAACGCCTATTAACCTAGCAATAAGTTACAATGAATATTAGTTACTTGTATATTATATTTAAAAGCTTAATGTAATTTGTTACAATAACTACGTAATGTTTGGATTTTTTGACATCTCTTCTTATTATATGACCAAACACAGTACAGCAATATCAGAAGTATTGAGGTAATTTGTAAACACATTATGCTGCGAATATATAAATTGAACTATTTGAAACTTATACCGAATATTATCACAGAATAAAAAAGCTGTCTTCATTCATCCTGTCGAAGAATTGCAAGCTCATTTTTATAAGAGACCATTAAACTGTAAAAGTATTAATTATAATTCAGTTTCTAATTGAAACAGTTGTATAAGAAATACTCAATATACCAATTTACTAAATGGAATATTAAAAAGTAAGATTTGAAATCTCATAAATACATATTTGTGGAAGACGTAATAGACGTTATAAAATGCTCTCTCTGTAAGTTAACTGAACGATGTTAGTGATTATATAAGCGGAATAGACTACGATTGTTTTCTATGATTCCACCAAAAGTTGTTGGTTGTTAAATGTTTTGAAATTATTTTATTGACAATAAGTTACTATGATGATTTAATTAAATAATTATTTGTAAGATATGGTTTCGTAATAATAGATGTGTAGAATCGTTAAACCTAAGTTATTCATTCTTTATTGTATGTTGAATATTTCTAAATGTTCGGTTAAATTAATAAGTACATTACCAGAGATACAAAACTTTAAATTGTTTACTTTGTACGTGTATATTAATAATAGAAAGTGCGGGAATAAACGAATATTAATATTAAATATCGCGAAGATACAATTTATGGTTTGAAAGTTATGTTCAACCTATTTAAATATTATGATATCAAAACTTACAAGTATATTCAAAAATACGTGTGAGTCCAAATGTAAGTTACGAGTAATTTTGAAATAAAAATGATAATGTCTCATTCGAGCATTAATTTGTTAGGCTTTTTTTAACTGCTAATAGAGAACAACGCTGCATTGTCCATGTTCACTGTTACATTGGAACGTTACAAAACATGAAAACAATATCAAAACAGTACTTTTGTGAAACAATCACAATAGAATTGTCGTTCGCATTGCACGATCAACCGGTATATGGGGGCAAAATTGACTGGACGCATCACCTGGAAATCTAAAAATTAGTACCACTAATATAAATAGAGCGCAAGCAACAGATCAGATAAGACATTCGTGGTAGGCACATGGTTTAATATTATAATAAAAAACGAGTATCGAACATCCGTTACACCGCATGCGCAGGACGCTGCGCCGCGGTTCAACGGAGCTGAACGGGCCTGACGCAGCTTCACAGCTACTCACATACCGATTGTAACAATACTAATAATCTAAATTTTCGCCTTGCCTTTAATAGCAACACTTCGCTACGCATCAATGAGGTAATAATGCAAAAATACTTTTAGAAAGTTCGCATAAACACATTCCAAATATGGAACGTACGATAAAATAGGTGATTTAACGTTGACACGTCGCGTTATGTTACAGTGTAACATTTGTTTCTTTTTTATAACTACAATAGAAAGTAGAGTACCTGCAAAGCGGAAATCCGTTTCGGTGGTGGCACTTGTGGTGATTTGTCTACCAAGTTTTCCATTGAATGTCTGGTAAGAAATCCTTGCTTTTGAAATGAAGTGTTTGTTTTGTATGAGGAACGATTGAACTTTGTTGCCGGTGCAACAATACGGTTTCCATTTTCGTCATCGTCTTCCCATTCTGTTACGATCTCAGTGCGGACGTCTTCTAATGAGCGTGAACGACTGCAAGGACATGCGGCGGGCGACGCCGGGTTCGGATGACGAAGCTGCCGAGGTCTATCTCTATTGACATACGAATCCGCATAAGAGCCCGGCGTCGGCGCACCGGCAGATCGATAGCTAGGTGACAGGAAATAATAATCGCGTGACTTATTGCTATAAGCACTAACAGCAGAGAAATCCGAATAAGTGGAACCCTTTGATGAAGAGGTTTTATAATTCCTCACGTCGATAGGGTCCGGGGGGCGAAAGTAAAAGTTAGGTTGCACTTGGCGGGAAAGCGGCGGCCATGGCCTAAACGGCGGGTCTGCGTAATGTGCGGGTTTCGACTTCATTTTCGCGATGGTGCATCCAAGCGCGGCGGAATCGGTTCCGTGCGGATGTAGCCGAGGGAGCTGCGCTACTGCTGGCGCGGTCGGCGAGCGGCGTGCGCTGGCCCACCATCGACCGAGCGCTCTCGACGCTTCACGTTAGACAGAGATGAGAACATAGAGAAAGGCGCACACGCGTTCCGCTCAATCCGTTGAATGCGAATACAAGTGAAAGGGGTGGCCCGCTCGGTCAATACGCTCAGCTCGTAAGCGGCGTAAGAGCAAATATCTCTGTCTTATAAGACAACTACACTGTGTCGCCTCCAGCCACAGAAGAGAATGGTAAATATACTCGTTTTATTAAGCTTTATTAAAGAGAAATAACTAGCACCTTATTGTTGTAAATTCCCATTTATTATTAGTAAAAATTTCCCTACAATTTTAATTACGTGAAATGACGTTTGAGCTGACATTTAACATAAAGCACTCGGCCTGTACACAGGAGTGCGTGAATGGTAATTAAGGCACTTCGGCTCGCTTGCCTCGATTCGAATCATGGATTATTGATAAATTTGTTACGCCACCGTACAACTTTCGCTTCTTACTTGCTTTAAAGCAGTTGTTAAAACGAATGTCATAACAAAACGAACCGCGACATAATGTTACATGTAAGCATTATATATCTTACAAGCAAGTGCGAATTCGTATATGTATGCGCAAACTTGATCGATTAATAAGCAATAATAAAAACATGTGCACCCACGTGTCCCATGTAATATATACTGGAAAATTAATACTTAATTAGTTACCTTATAAGTGAAGAAACAACTCAAGGTTGCACCATATTAAGATCATGCAATAAACAAGATTATTCAGGAGTCATCATAATCTCGTAAGCATCCCACGCCGTAAAAATGAGTACATTATTAAGATTTTAAATAACCATGACCGAGAGACTTCATTCTATCCTCGATATTAAGTAGTACTAAGGATGTTTTATTTTTGCTTATATTTCAAACCATAGTTTTTTTTTATTTTAGTCAATCCATTTGCATTAACGAACTAATTCCTATTAAGCATATGTGATCCCTAATTCTTTTACCTATAAACTTATCAAATTACAACGGCACAAATAAACGTTGTTAAAATATTTAATATAAGGTTGTCAAATATCTCCCTTCCGCCTTTTTGTCTTTTGAATTTCGCGGCTATGTACAAAGCGCTACAGAGCTCGT
>JAABKM020000025.1:6500571-6521728 GCA_016277805.2 Papilio aristodemus | reverse complement strand
GATCGGATCATAGTACACCAATAAATTTTAATTAATTATATTAGTATTATTGTAAACTATGGAAAATATTAGCGTTGATAGGAAGAAACAAGTTTATCTGTCATTAATTAAATTTCATGATAACAAATGTTCTTGCTACAACAAACTAAGGTATAAATAACTAAAATTAAAACTTAAATTGACGAAAACTCCCATCACAAGGATGTTATAAATACACCGGTACATCGTAGAATAGCACAATTGATTAGCAGATATGGCGATAGGCTTGCCCCCTATCGTGGAATACATAAAACATTAAAATATACGACGAAATGTAATTGCACTAATTACACCTCTACTTCATTCTTTGAGGAATAACATTGTAAGATATGTTTTTTTTTAAATTATTGATGTGATTAGTTTGACAGAATTATGTTTGCAAAATTGAGTCCTAAGGTTTAATATTCAATAAATAAAATGTAACAACAGCTGAAGCATAAATAATACGTATAAAGAAGCATACAAATTATATAAAATTACTAAATAATTATAAAATAGCGTAGCAATTTCATAATCAAATTGAAAGCTGAGAGCACTTCAAAATATCTACAAAATTGTTTAATTTTACCAAACAAAACATGCAAATTAAAATTCAAAGCGCGACAATTTATTTATAAAGCAGTGTCAAGTCTACTTCTTGATTGAGATCTTCTACACTTTGTCTTTACTTCGACTTTTCTTTAAGAAATATTTTTCTTATACCTCCTTAAACTGTTATATTGTCGCTTCACACAGATCCTGGCTTTTCAGCATCATTTCTTGCAATGTCCTTTTTAAAAGGTTTCTTAACTCATTATATGTTCTTATTTCGCCAAGCTATATATCAACATTAATAATTAATAATTGTTAACATAAAGCGCCATTTAGCATTTTGAATTTTGTCTCAATTTTTGACAGAGGAGGGAATTAATATGTAAAGGAATTATCCTTTTTCTATGGATTCCTTCCTATGTCCTTTAAAGGTAGACAATGCATCTGCAATCATTTAGATGTTGGAGGTGTCTATGGACATCGGTCACTGTCAAGAGTACCGCTTGCTCATTTGCCACCTTGTAGTATAAAAAAAGATATAATAGTCAATTTAGTTGATTAATTTCACATAACTATACATTAAAGTAAAACTCGCTGCTGTATATTATTTGCTTTTAATAATTAAAGAAACAGACGCGCAGTTGAGACCTACCAATACTGGTAGACCTTTAAAAACATTCGCCACAAAAAATTTAAATTGAAAAGTATTTTGCTGAGCATTATTTTATGCAATTAAATCTTACATATAAATACATCAGTACAATATTTATTTAGAAAAAACCTAGACCCTTTTAAACCCTAGGTCTAAGACTCCTTATATCTATAGTTACTATGAATTAGAGCATTGTGTTGAACATTGTAGCTTGCCGACTGCCATAAGTAAATAATAAAATATGCAAAATTAAATTAAGCTTTTTTTTAGACATTAGAATAGCTTTTGGTCAAGATTTATATACAACAGATATTAAAAAACAGTTAATTAAAAAAAAAACAAATACTCACTTAAGAGCCAATCTCAATTTCATGTCGTACTGAGGTAGTTTTCTCATCATGTTGAAAGAAATGAAGGAATGAGGATTTCCAATCTGCAGGGCAGTGTTCGTGTGGTACTTCTCAGAATCCCGAACATACATCGAGGTCATAGAAGAGCCACCTTCACCGCCTGCACGATATGTGAGGTATCCAACTGAATGGGTATCTAGTTGTAACGCCATGGCTGGAAAATATAAGTTCAACAATAAATAAAAACATCGATAAGAGAGAGTTACAAGACAAATTTATGTTGCAAAAGTGAGTGGCAGAGTCCGTAAGGGATGTCCCGGGCGGATTTAGATCAATCGTAGGCCTAATTCTGATGCTTTTCCCCTTCCCTCTCTTTTCAAATAAGGAAAGGATGGGAAGGGAAGGATTTGTCAAAGAAAGGGATTAACAGAAAGAGGAATTATCCTTTTTTCTGTTGATCCCTTATTTTATCCTTGAAAAATAGGCAATGCATCTTTAACACAATCATTGTAGATAATGTAAATGGGCAACAAACACATAATGTAGCTGTACTAATCACTTGATCATTAATTTCTAGTATAAAAAAGATCAAATTAGTGACATACAGTGTCCTAAAAAATGATATTTTTGACTTAATTTGTATACTTACTTGAAACAAAAGTTGGAACTATCCCTCTCGGAGTGAACTGCAGGACAGTGCCACAGTTAAGAAACATCAGTCGCGACAAATTGCGGAAGACTTTGAATCCAAGCAGAGGTCCATTACCAATACCAAATTCTATATCAGTCCATCCTTTATCTGAACTTAAGTAACGATTTGAAACATTCACTGATCCCGTTCCTATAATAAAATGCATTTGTAAAATTAATTTAAAAAATCAAAATAAAGAAATTTTCTAAAAAAGGTTTGGATTATATCTTACTTGCTATGGTTTAGGTGTTAATTTGTACATATTTAGCTACATTATTTATTTAACAAGCATTAAGTAGTCTTAATTTTAACACAATATAATGTAAAGTATAATGTTAACCTTACCATTTCCATTTTGTGTAGATATATTTCCAGATAAGGTCATGGTGTTCCTTAAAGTTACGGGGGCGTCAATAGACTGCTGTATAGTCATTCCAGAAACTTCTACATTTGGAATAATTGCTGCATCATCCCTGGAAAATATAAGAATTTTAATCAGATTTTTTATAGTTTGTTTTATGAAATATGAATATTGAATTTTTGTAAAGTACATTTTTACTGCTTGACTATAAAACATCAATTTATTGCACTAACAGAAAAACATACTGTAAATAAATGTCTAATATCTATTACAATGAAATTGTCACAATTTTAAATATGGTTAATGAATTATAAATTGCTTGTTGATTTGCATCCAAATCACCTCTTTACTCTCTCGTTGGTTAACATTGTGAAATAATTTTTTTACACTGAATATAAAGTGCGGTGAAACAACCACAACCTTATAGAAGACAGGCATGAAGTAAAAGTGTTCTGCATTCCATCCGACGAAATGCCAAATGCCTAATTCTCACCTAAGGAAGAGGATACAATAGAGGAGGGAATAAATAGAAAAGGAAATATAATTTTTTTCTTTTCGTCCTTTCCACTGCTGTTTAAAGCCACCAACGCATTTGCAACTCATTTGTGCATTTGCACACATACTATCTCTTTCAATAAAAATCACAAAAATCAATTACTTACTGAATTTCATACTGATCATAATATTTCGTAAACATGTCTGTGGCATTTATAGACAAGGTAATAGTGCCACGCGGATTGGCAGTTTGCTGTAACCGGCGTTCTTCTCTCTCTCGCTTTAACCTGTAAATTGTTATCATTTTCATCATTTACAAATATTTATATTTATTACAGACAAAAGATTTACAAGAAAATTGGATAATCCAATTTTCTTGTAAATCTTAAATGGGGCAGTGCTGTTTTGCTCTTACATGTATTGGCTAACTATAATCTTGAAATAAAGCCAAAAATAACAATTCTAAGAGTAGATGTGTGGAATTATTATAATTCTCCTGTATAGAGGCGTGCCAAGATCTTACCAAAGGGAAATCCATAAACTCTGTCTATCCCTCTAGGTCACAAGCATTGGCGCATATTTGTTCATTATATTGAATTTCCATAAATTATATCTTTCATTTAATGATAAATTAATTTATTTAAAAAACATACCTTTCATATTCATCCCTAATATCCTTTGGGGTACGAGTCCTAAATACAATCTCCCATCCATCCACTTCCAAGCCTCTTTTTCCTGTGAAATATTGTTAAAAAAAATTACTGCAAAATTCATACTCATATAAATTTTAGCAGAAAAATCGAGCTATATATTTATATATAAAATATAACATACCAAGAGTATCATAAATGGCTCTTTTGTGGGAATCAGATAGAACTTCGTATGCCTCTTTAACTTTGTTGAATATCTGCTCAGCCCATTTTTGTTTCTTGCTATCTGTGCTATGTTTGTCTGGATGAAACATCCGTGAGAAGCGGCGGTATGCACTGTTGATTTCTTCTGTTGATGCCTAAAGATAGAAAGAAACAGTTATCTTTAATAAGTAGTAGTTAATGTGTAAAACAGAATAACAGAGCAATTTAAGCTTACTAAATTAATATGCAATGTCGACAATGGCATCCTATGCCATATTTTAAATGTATTAATGCAAATAAAATAAATAAATAATTTTTTAATATAGAGTGGAGAAATTCGTACTTTCTATTCCTGAATTTAGTAAGACAAAATTCTAAGAATGCACGGATATGGTAAAAGAAAAAGCATTTATCATATATAATTAATTACAATTTAAGTAAGCTGACGTAAATTGTTATTTTTTTAAAAACCGGGCGACATAATGATAACATTGTAATTAAGGTAGACTTTATTGAGTACATAATTTCGTTCTTCGTGTTAATAAGTAAATCATAATATAACCTCAAATATGAGGTGCAGCATAAAAAATTATTTTATGATATAATAATTAGGATGCGAAGAAATGAATACAAATATTTTGTAATATTATATCACCTTTATATATTTAATTATTGACAACTTTGGGAGTTATATAATAATGTTGCAATAACACTGAAATACTAGGTAATATTTGGTTTAATATTTACCGTTTTTGACACATTTAATAATTGATAATAATTGTCTTCAAGTAAAATACTTTCGCCTTCTTCGTCCATTGTAAATAATTTTCTAAAATTTAATTTTCTATATTTTTATCAGAGTGATAAACCGCCGTTGTCACATTTATTTTACAATCAAGATGACACTAGTAATTATGTTGCCAGTAGAGTAATGATAACCCTCTTATATTTACAAGCATAACCAATCGCTATGCTTTTTTAAATAAGCTAGACTATTAAATAGTATTTGCAACAAATTTAATTAATGCCTATTATTTATATAGATGTAGAAATTATACCAATATATTAGTTGGAGCCTTTACATTTATAATTAGTGTCGAAAATGATATACTGGTATTCGTTACCCCATTTTACGTGCGGATCCGTAAATACTAATCATATTATTGCCCCTTTTCAATCAAAGTTCTATTGCAGTAGTAAATGTATTTATAATTTAATATGTTAAAAGCTGGACCTATTCAATAATGTACTGTGTATGAAGTGCTAAGGACATTTTAATTTGGGATATTGCCATATAATTTGCCAAACGAACAGCATGTGATCGAGATGATCACCGACGCCCATGAATTTCTGCAACAACCGAAGAGCTGCAGGGGCGTTGCCGGCACTCAACTTTCCCACTCACTAGAATATCATAATTAGCTGGAGGTTAGCTTAATCTAACAATAATGTTAAAATGAAAGAGAAAAGTTAGCATTTAAATTTAAATTAAATGTATTTCAAATATTAATTTAAATTAATTAAATTAAGTGGATTACACACTTATTTATTCATCGTCTAAGACATAATCTAATTATAATAATATTTTTAAAAGCATAGAAAACGCGACATTATTATTATTATTATTTAATTTAACGATATAAGCCGCAATGCTGAAAGATTTTTAAATGCTTTTTTCTTAATCGCTCATCTCTAGTTACCAGTGTTTTCCATTATTTTAATTTTTTAAAAGCGTGTGGCGTGTGCTTTTATTATTTTTAAATTCATTAAAATTATATTTGAAAATGATAATATCCACGTAAAACTATGATTCAAAATTGATCTACAACCAATATAGTTTAGTGTAGTCACTAAATAGCTTTAAATAATTTGAAAATTTTTGAATTTAGTCACACATTTCGAGTGTTGATATTGAAATAAATTATACGAATGAATATATCCATTAAACTGTAGAGTAAACTTTTCAAGATGTTTATAAAAGATTAAGTTGAAATAATATGTTTATAAATATAATAGAAAAATATAATAAGAAGTAACAGATTTGACATACACTACATTCAAAATCTGTTTCCAAATGTCAATGAATTGAAATCTTCACAACTTTATTTATCTGTGCCAGCTCTCACCAGCGATATCAACTCGAATTTTTTTTATCTCTTTCAAATGTTCTCATAAAATATTGTAAATGTAGATAGTTTTTATTTTTAATTTTGCATTACCGCTAAAACAAGAATTTATTGTTATTATTATATTAAGGTAAGGCTGCAATTATTTATTTATTAAATACGCAATACTTATCTAAGATAATTGATTGATGTTTTCCTAACTGTATATATTAGGAATTTTAGCATTTTTTAATTGTTGTAATGGTATATAAATACAGATCGTGTAAAATTGCAAGTAGAAAGGCTCGATCGATATCCAAGATTTGTGTAGGTGTAAACATTTACATCAAGTTTTGTCTAGGCTTAGAATCATATTTTTTTTTAATTTAAAATCTTTCTAGTTACATGTATCGTAAAAGATACAAGATGATGAAGTTATATTTTGTTCTAATTAAGTATTGTAGAAATGCCACGATATTATTGTGGCTAACATTTTCTGAGTATTTAATATTTAACTTTCCCTCGACAGGAATATAAATTACGCTTAAATGTGCGCTAATAAGAGAAAGTTTTTAAAATGAACGTCTATGTTTATTTGGGATAATGAAACGAGAACTTATCAGATATAAATATAATTTGTATATTAAAGCATATTTCTTGTTGCCATTGGCACAGCTATGCATATACCTTCTAATATAATATGTCCTCATCGGATGGATTAATTAATAATGGTGAATAAAAAAAATAAAACATTTATATATCTCAAGGGTTCATTCACCAATTTTTTCTGTTGCGAGTAACAATTTTAAAAAGTAATGTATAAGTGACTTAATTATGAATCATAGATACCTGATTTAGTTCATACTGGGCTATGCTCTGCAACTCAAAGGTTAATGTTTGTTTTATGTATGGGGGACTGAGACTACTCCAGTCCAGCTCCCCAAAAAAAACTGAGCAACCCTTTCATCTCCTATGATATTTTATCCATTGTAGGATAATGTTATTTGTAGCACCTATACGTCTTTAACTTTAGGTCTTCTTCATATATTATCAGAGTTCTGGTGCTTCTGGCTCAAAAATAAATAAGCACTCATGCTCATCACCCATAGTGGCAATCAGGGACTATGGATATCTCTTTGGCATATACTGTCTTTTTTTTATTCATTAATTGTTTTAAAAATGTAAAATAGTAAACACTTTTAAAACTGCTGCTTTTTTAATAATACTGAAAGAAATTACTACCACCAGCCAATGAATCCTCAACACTGCAAGATATAACAGAATAAAACTCAATCATATCTACTGAAGATCTTTTCATCTTTACTCAATTTTCTGGTTTACATTCTCTTGATTTACTACAAGTAATAGATCAAGAACTACATATATAATTAACCCGATAAAATATGCTAAAATACCATTCCTCGTCCTTTTGTCGTGTTAGTGATAACGAACCATTAATAATTTTGATTATAATATATAAATAAAGAGGTTATAGATAATTATTTGAAAAATACATTTAAAGGTAATCAGGGTAAATTAAAATTCATACTGTTTAAACTTTTTAATATTAATTAACTAAATTAGCACTAAGCTAATGTAACTAGTTTTTGTCTATCACTTTATCAATTAAAATAATAAAAAGACAAAATTAAGTGAAACTGTTTTAAAACACTAGGTTGTTAATATAAAAAATAAACATATTATTATGTTTGCTAAATTGTTACTGTCTATTCATCACATACAAAAATCTTAGTAGTGGTAAGTTTAAATGAACTATTAAGATGTCATAACAATATTGTAACAATTAATTCATGTTTTCGTTTTCCTTATTAATTATTTGTGGAATATTGTGGCATTCAATATACAAGAATTGCTTTAGAGCAATCTATTCTTCCAAGAATTTCGATACTTCTTTTTCCTTTTTTAAATATCTGTATGGCCTTGTTATCAATATGGCACACTTTTTTTTGAGGAAAGATATTTAAGGAAAAGATTATTTACATATGTGATTGTATGTTTGATATCACATAACTATAAAATTTAATTTTTCTTATAGGTACATCATTGTAAGAATGCCATCGACTCATTTAAACCTGCGTGAAGACGACGTCATTCGTCTGGCACTTGAGTTTCTCCACAACCGCGACTTGCACATCACGCAACTGTCTCTTGAGCGTGAAACCGGCGTCATCAATGGAAATTACGCCGACGATGTGCTCTTTCTACGTCAACTTATCCTAGACGGACAATGGGACGATGTTTTAGAGTTTATCCAACCATTGAGCGCTCTCAAAGCTTTTGAAGCGGATAAATTTAACTATGCGATACTTAGACATAAATATATTGAACTGCTATGCATTAGATCGGAAATCAAAGCCTACAATAACGTTGAAAATATTGTAGATGAAGTGGTCAAAGTACTTAATGATTTAAAGAAGCTTGCGCCCACAAAGGAAGAATACTCCAATCTCTGCTTATTGTTAACTCTTCCTAGTATAACAGATCACGCGCAGTTTAAGAAATGGAATCCTAGTAATGCGAGAGTTCAATGTTTTCGAGAAGTATACCCTTTAGTGGAACAATTCTTACCTTGTGACAAGAAGTCTACCGGCACAGTCGCCAAGTGCGCTAGAAATGATCGTCTGATGCAATTACTTATCAAAGGTATTTTATATGAATCATGTGTGAATTATTGCCAAGCTAAAGCAACAGGATCAAAAGAAGCTCAATCAAATGAAGTTAATTTTTCACAACTGCTCGATGGTTCAGGATTTGATGAATCCGACTTAAGCTTACTTTCTTGGCTGCAGTCCATCCCCGCTGAAACATTTAGTGTACCATTTGAACAGCGAATGCTAAATGTAGATGTTGAAAAATTGGATCGTCCTTCCTTACACACATCGTGGACTGAACATATGCTTGTGACACCTATCAAACCGCGGACATTCCCGCACTTAGCAATGCCGTTTCGGCGTCCTCGGTCGGCTGCAGATGCTATGACGCGTTCGCTTCGCCCTCTTCCTGATGGTGCGCCTCGACAAACGGCGCTAATGGCTTTGTCTGCCATAGACTACGGTCCTTCTTCTTCTTGTTTTGCTGGTTTTCATTTGACCGGCATAAAAGGGAGCAAGCTAATGAATACGTCTGTAGACAGACTGTTCGATAATAAAAGCGGCGATAGTATGTATAATGGTATAAACGAATCATTAAAGCCAATTGAAGAGCAATTGAAACCTTCTGGAGATATTGCTGTCTCAACGAAAACAAATGAAACGAATAGTATTGGCGCGTCAAATGCTACCACACCGGAGCATAGAGGGCAAGATTACTCTGCGTCTACTTCAATTTCAACACCAGCCGCGTCTACAGAACGTTCATCTCTCGCGGAACGAGCGCCGCCCCAGGAGTTGGAACCAAAACTTGTGCCAACACTGGAAGGGGATTTCCGAAGAGAACTACTGAAGGAGTATCAAATCCAAAAACAGCGTGAATGCGATGACTATATACGAAATCTGTGCTCCTCAGAACTGCGGACGCCTAAGCCGTAAGTTTTTTCATAATATAGTTGAATTATTAATTCTTCAGTACTTTTTATGATACTTACATGGTCTTGTTTTCATTTTTTTTTTCAGGATGGAGCAACAAGGTGAAGCTGCATCCGGTTTTACTCAATCCATACAGCTTCCTCCTCAAATGAATCAAGAAAACTCCGTAGAATGTAGTCCATCTAGCAGGTAAATCAATTATGAATTATTCATAGTAAAGTAAATATTGCAATTATATTGTTAGAAAATCATATGAATAAAATTCTTGCTGAAATATACACCCTTTGTAGGCGACCGATTTGAGATGAGGTGGATTGGATTATCTCCGCTTAATTTTTTTAAAACAAATTAAATAAATAAATAAAAGTGTACAGATCGAACTATGTTTTTTTTTAATTAATGTAAAATCTGTTAAGTAAAAAAAACATAAATCCTGGAATGAATTTCTTAAGAGGATAGATTTCCTTGTCAAATGTTTTCCTAAACAATTCAATTCCACTCACCGACTGTTCAGTGAGTGCAATGAGGGTAAAATCGTTGTTCCTTGCTTCGCTGAGCATTTTACATATGAGAATAATTTCGTTACGGTTTTCTTACAATGGTAGAGTGAGCATGAAACTTGTTATGCCGGCTTGTCAACTGGCAACTTCCATTGTAGTCAATTGTCCTTAAAATTTTATTAATTTTTCTTCAATATCACTTAGGAAAATCTTTAGAATAATTAGTTTATGTTTACTATTAAATACTAAGTTAGTTTTTTTTTGATTTCAGCAAATTCGAAGTGTCGGATCTGGTGCAAACCCTGGAAGGACTGATGGTAAGTAATTTTGTTTTTGTAAAATGGCTTTAGTTAACAGAAATAACGGCGTAGTGCTCTCATTTCCTGGTTCGTTGCCCTTGGCCGAACATCATGATCGTTGTGTACTAGATTTTTTCCAATCGCCTCATAGTTTGCGATCCACTTGCGTTGTTTTTTCACTTGCAAATATTTTTGTGTCCGTGTTCTATGATTTATGTTTAACATACGTCTATGTGAGAGCTAATTTTAAGGTATGCGCTCCGGATGACTAATAAACGTCTATTATACGGGTGCGCGGCATTTGCTAATCATTCAGTCTTCGGATCGTAAATTAAGTACACTTATTTGCGAGTAGTTCTTCAACAATCACGGTCGTTAGTAAAATTTGATTCATCGTTTTTTATAAATACAACTGTTTTAGTTAAGCAAAGAGAATAAAGAGAAAGACCAATTTAAATACAGAGTGTATTTACCAGGCAACCAGCATAGATTTTATTTATATATTTCAGCAAACCAGCATAGGTTTTGCTTGCAGTCTTGTTTTTTCGAAAGTTGGCGATAGTCTGCGCGCTGCTCATACTGCGCTCTCTTTTATATAAAATTTCCGCCCCACCAGCAGCGAACGTTTAGTCACTAATATTTTTGTGAAAATAAAAGTAATGAGGTAACTGTTACTGTTTTTGTATTTAAAGCCTTATTATTTAAAAATCCATTTTTTAAAACCTAGAGAGTATTTTCTAAAACAAATTAACTCATTTGGAACATTTTATTATTTAGTTACGTGATACAGTTTCATTATTTTAAATAGCGGGCATTTACAATATTGTAAGTAAATGCTTCGTATTTGTTTTACGTTAAGTAATTACATTTGTAATTTGAGTAAAAGTAAATACAAATATTAATGATTATGATAACTATTGTAATTTAATGTTTTTTTAAAATAATAATTTAAAGTTATCTTTTATCATAAATAAATAATAAATATAAATACCGTGGCGATATATACAAAATATTAAAATAGCAAACGCCTTACATTTTTATTCCGCAAGATATATTTTTCACAATATTGCAGTTAAGTATTAAGCACTGACTGCAAGCACTACATAGAACACAATCAACATTACATTATTGTCGAGAACTATGTCTTAGTATAAGCTTAAGGTTATATAAGAAAATTGTTTTACAATCTCCTAATATTTTAGAAAGTCTAAAAAAAATGAGAACAAAAATTTCCGAATGTTGATTGTTTTTTTTTTAAATTATATTGATGATTTCTAGCCGATATATTAAATTAAGTTAGTTTATTAAAGTAAATTATTTGTCTCTGTACGTTTAAGAAATACACAAAAAACACGACGTATTCTTTTAAGGCGTTTGAAAAGACACCATAATTCAGCCACTAGCGTTGCCTTTGTCTTGTCATATACGATTGATTTATCAACAGTCGCCATTAAAATGATCTTATTTATAGCTATGTAATAAATATGGCCTTTGGTTGACTAGCAAACGCCCACTATACAATCAATTACGTATTCTTTTGAACAAAATGTTAAGATATTTTATCTATTTCTTGCTAAACAAAGTGCGTCACCTATTTTTGTTATAAGAAATAAACTGTAGTCTGTTGATCTTTTCTAAACACCTGTATAATATTCCTGAGTTTTGTTCACTTATAAGAAAGCAAATATTTTAAAATTCATTAGTTTTGTTAGTTTCCTTCTTCCGGTTTCGTATTTATACATATGCATTAGACTTGAATAATTACTATCTCACATTTTAACATAAAATAAATATCCATTATAGATTATCTAACTTAAAAATTCGTTTTACATAAATTCAATTGATATAAAATTGTTTCATTACTTCGTAATGTAGGTCGAATGATGTAAACTTTATTATCATGTTAATTGTTTTTTTTTTTTGCCACTGAAAACAATTGGAAATTATTCGTGACTGCTTTGAAAATACAATCGCTATTGTTGAGGTAGGTCACTATCGATTTGTGTCCCTTCTAAATAGGACGTTGCATGTAAACATTTCAAATGTAAACGCCAGTTGTCAAACTGTATTGGCCTTTGTTACACTGTTTAATGTTTACCGTAACGTTTATTTACTTCTTGACATCACTAATAGAGGTTCATATATCACATTAAGGCGACATATTATACAAAATATAATTAAGTGACAAAGACAAGTCCACGAGCCTGCTGGACGTCAAAGTTATAACTAGAATATTCTTTTAATATAAACATTGTGATAATAGTCGATTATAAATGTACGAAATTGATATAAATGACAAATAAGGACCCTTTGGTCGTCCTTTGAGAAGTCTTCCAATGTAATTGTGACGAAGATCTTCTCAAGGCACTGAGAAGACAAAACAAAATCATATTTAGAGGTGACATGCGGTACATAAGTTTTTCGGATACTACCGCTTGCAGCAGACATAAATCTGGTAGTAGACTGAGTAGTGAATAAAGCTATGACACGATCTGACCAAAATGCAATAAACAGACATAATAGCAAAAAAAAAGATAACTATTGTCAGTTTATAAGAAACTGGCTCAATTATTTAGGAAAGAGGCTGAACCTTTTACTTGAACTGTTCGCCTCGCGAAGTTCAAATGATGTAAAAAAGGAACAAATCAGATACGTGAATATATCTTGCTGAAATGGCCTACACACGGAAAGAAGAATTTACTTAAACAAAGATAAGGTATACTCCTAGATATAAAAACTATAAACAAAATATTCTTAGACCACATTTCGCCATATATTTTTCCGTCCCATAATGTAATAGGGGGTGACATATCGAGCCTAATTCCAAACTCCGGGCTAATATCAAGTATAAATAAATGCCTCCAACCGCCCCAAATAAGCAGAGCAAATCAGACGAAAGGTACAAAAAGTCTCTACCCTTTGTCGCAAAAAAATGAATGAAACTTACCAAAGCATACATTAAGTGCAGTAATTTTTACAATCGTTACAAGTCTTATTCTCTCAATGAATAATCAATATGGCTGATGTTTATTCGCGGAACTGTCGTCATAAATTTCTACATCTTTCCTCTTAATAACCGTATGACGCAATAATATAATGCATATGTATATCCCTGAGTGTCGTTTAATTTTCTCTTTACACATCGAGCATTTGTAATTGAGTAGGGGAGGGGGGGGATGTATAGGAAAAGGAAATATCCTTTATACTGTTTATTCTTTCCTCAGTCCATCAAATGTTCATAAGGCACAATAAACCCTTGGAAGACAAACTGCAAGAAATTATTTTCCCTCGAAGCAGCCATGCTTAACAACAGATTAAAAATTATCGTTTGTCTTTGAAACTCAGTATTGAAAAATTGAACTTTCACATTCCATGTCGCTGCTCCGTCACTGCGTTGTTTGTAATCACCGGGACCGTATCCAACTTACACTACGCCTTTCTTTTATTTCTCGTTTCGTCAAGGCCGTTTGAAGTTGATCACTATTTATTGACTGTGAACGAGTGGTTGTGTTGTCATAGTTTTGTCATTGGCTGAAATCGTCCAGCGATGACGTAACATATCGTGGCTTGTTATTTTGAGACGCCTTTATTCGCTTTAATTAATACTCATACTGACAAGAGATTGTTTTGCAGAATTTCGTACTTTGTTATTTTCTAAGGAAAAATAAATTATTGTGGTTAATATTATAACACTATAGAATCTAGTTTATATAAAGATATAGAAAATTTTAAATGCTATAATATTTTCAGTCTTATTTTAACTTTAGTTAACAAGAAAGACGTAACTAGAAATTTAGTTGAATTATCTGATATAAACTAGAATAACAAAGAAGGAAGAAAATTTTTCCTCTTCTTTCCGTATTAGTATTTTTTCAACTAATATATTCCGGTTAAATATAAACAAAGCTTTATTGTAAACTAAAAGACATTTGTTAAACGTCGGACTTTTTCGAAAGGAGTAAAATGTCAAGCGTTTGTCTGTCTCGGTAACGGTATTCAGTAATTGCTAAACAATGTACCCATTTCACGTAGGTGATGTCTAATAAAAAAGTAACAAAGTAGGTTTATCACCAGGTTAGTAGCATCTCAAACAAATCGGACATTAAGAAAAAGACGTTAATTTCAAACTCCTTATGGTTTTAATTCAATATGCAGTGACCTAAGGTAAAATAAATGTACTTCTAACACCTCAAAATATTAAACACGGCAGCTATATTTTAAAAACATTTATTACGATTGATTTTGTCCTCAAGAGCCGAGCAGGGAGATTAATTCGTTGGAAACTTCGAAGTTGACAAGAGCCCGTAAACTTGTCAAGTTAACTCGATTGGATACATTAGTTAATAGCTTTAATTACATTTATGGATGTGTGAAGAAAATTAATCGACATCCTTGATTAAATTCACGATCGTTATAGATAAATGGAATTTATCTTTTTATTAAATAATAAAAAAAATATCCAAGAGTTGCTCAAATGTCAATATTCGTAACTTTTAGACAATTTATGTCAAATATATAAAGTCATTTAATATGAAGCTATAACCACAACTTATTTTTGGTCGTTATCTTAATGGCAACTTCCACTTAATTATGCTGCAACTATAAAAGTCACAGTATTTTTATATTGTTTAATCGCGTTGTCTTGGATCGACACCCACATTCTTAAGGTCCTTGATTATTTGTTTGCTCTCAATATTTCTTGTTTATTATTTACCTTCTTACAATCTACACATATACATTTGCTGTAATTGTAGGACATGTTGATTATTGTAGTCTCATTTTGCGCGCGCGCATTTCTGAGTCATCGGCAGGCGCTGTGCTCACAATGCCGATCGTCGGCAGTCGCGTCGCGGCATACTTAGAGGACATACATATTTGTCAATTCCACTGTTATTATTTTCCGAATTACGTTACGTTTACGCGCGATTGATTTTTATGAATTAGTGAGGCTTCTTTTTGTGTGTCGGTAAGGCGGGGAAGATGACAGCTGTCAAGAAAGCGCTCGCTATGCGACAATTAGATTCGATGTTCGGAAGCTTGACCCTCGAGGGCGAAGGAAGACATTCTCCCCTCGTAAGCTCTACCATCGAACACGACCCACGCTGTGATGTACATGGTCGTTGCAGTACCCCCTATAGATCGTCTCTTTACCTGCACAGTAGAGAGTCCAATCCGGGATATAATAGGGACTGCATTTCTCCTATAAACGGGCTGATAATCAGGTTAGTTCTTTTTAAAACTTCTAGTTAATATGAAGTTTTCATGTATTTAATTTTTAAGTTTAAATTCAATTAAAAAATATATTTCGCAGACGCCGCGACTCGTTGGGTATTTCTCGATCCCCATCGCGTGAGCTTGAACATCCGTCAACCTTTCCAAGTATTCTAAGACGAGATCGGCACAGCCCGTCTCAAACACCACCTCGTCGGAACACTCCGAGCCCTACCCAAAGATCCTCGAGTAAACGCCACTCTATGGGCTCTTTTCCCAATCTCTCCCGTTGTAATGTAGTGAATTATAATCGTCGGGATTCAGTAACCACTGGCAGTATTAGGGACCTGAAGCGGGATTACGTCGGTTCGACTAATTCCTTATCAAGAAAAAGTTCTATCGATACAAAGAAATCTTCCTCGGATTCATTGGATAACTGGCATATAACATGGGACACGGATCGAAACAGCTCCGTATCTTCGCTAGCTCGTGATGAAAAGTTTCCAACCGGACTAAATAAGGTAACTAGGAAATCAAAGACATGTGTTCTAACATATTATATGTATTAATATATTTTAAGGTAAACATAAAAATATTTAGTTTTTAAGAAAAATTACTTCTCTTTAATTATATTTGCGAATGACTTCATCTTGATTATTATCGTTGTTGTTTTCAATTACTAATAATGTCAGTGATACTAACACAACGCTATTCAATAAATTAGGTCAGATAAGAACAAATATACATTCTATTATTTCATATAGAAATAAGTGATTAATTTTAATTAATCTTCGGTCTGATAACCAATTTCTACATCTTGCTGTTATGGCTTTAATGAGCGTGAAGCGTTACATTTAATAGAACTTACGTATCAATCTACTTCTTGCATGTTGCAGGGTTACAACGTTATCACGCGATACTAGTTTATATCATTACGAGCGAATGCAATTCTCGCGTAACTGAATTAAAGAAAAACGCATAAGGTATTACGAAAGTCGTTTAAGTTGTTGCAATGAACTGGAACGTAGAGATTAAATTACTCCCATTAGACGAATATTATCGTGTATTTTTTATTTTTCTAAATTATTATATCAAAGTAGGTATAATCGTAAGTCGGGAAACGTCTTGGTCAATTTGGATTTATCACCTCTCTGACTATCCATCAACTCTTTGATAAGGTGCGTTTTACCTAACTTGACGCCTGTTTTATCTTTATCTTATTTAAGGAATATAATTTATAATCGTATAATTAGACACCACGCAATTCATCAATTTATATAAATACTTAATAGGTTGTCTAATTATGGCAAATTTATGGTGTAGATTATAAACGTGGGTAGTTTGTTTTAGCACCACTTTGTCGATACTATATGACATAAAATATAAATAGGAATTCGATAAGATCTCGGAATGTCTCAACTTTACAAGGCCCGCGGCGGAGAGCGCCTTGCCTCTGTCCGTTCGACCTAAGCCACCTTAAATGGACACGCCACCGACGACTATCGCCCCGTCACGACTAAATCATGTCAATATTTACATTTTGTCTCACGGCCTGTATCGAGAACATTGTTTCGCTTTTTATACACGGCACTATGAAGAAATCCAGTACTATCGGCAAACCGAAGCCTATATTTAGGTAAGAAAGTGTAGCTTTGGCTTTAGGCAATTGACCAATTTTTGATTAAAATATTTTTTTTTATCAATGTATATCACTGTGCCTATACATTTTTCATTACACCCAAGGTTTTATCTTAACTGACAGCATTCAGTGCATAGATTACAAAGGAATGTTTCTAGCCTAGATTAAGTATTCGTCAATATTTACATAAATTATAGTGTGTTAACTAACTTACATTGATATACGATGTTTATCAATTTTCCTCTATGATAGCATAATGTTAATACAATGTAAGAGAAATGATCAATATTTACATAAACACGCTTTGGATAAAACAATTTAAGAAGGTATTCAAATTCACAACATTCCAAGTATCTTTGTAATTAATAAATGCGGGCATTAAGTTAGATTTTTAGAATCCAGCCAATTTGTTTTAGCTGGCTATCTCTTTGTCACATCCGTAACTAGATAATCTGAAAAAGGTATAGCTATTTCTCTGTCCACCTTTTCATGCTGTTAGAAATAACATCTTACTTTTTTACCTTACAAAAAAAGGAATAATTATTGAATTAATTAAAGTAATTAAAACGGACAGTGCTAATATAACAACTATTTTGAATATTGATTTGTAAAAAAAATATTTTCATTCTTGACTACGACCGTAATTGTTCAATTGTTTGTTTGCAAATTTTACAAATGAATCAATAATATTGTGATTATTGTTTATTGTTTATACAAACAAATATAATCAAAGTCCATATCCAATTGACATTTAAACAATATTCTTCTCACGTCCTGTTTTAAAAATTGAAATACCAACAATATTACAACATTCAACATTTTTACAATTTTATAATCTAAAACATTTTAAATGGGTATTCTAATCTTGCTGCCATTAGCTACCTTGCTCCTTTTTTTTAATACTAGGCACGTTTGAGCTTGTTCCTCATTCCCTTCATGGATAATTCACTTTAAATAAATATTTATTAATAAGTTCGTTGACATTTTTGAAGGGCTTTAATTATTATTTTCACGAACCTCGAAATGATATCTAATTCTCGATCAACTTGGAACTTCGAGGCATGTGAAGAAGCAAATTTTGTTTTTATATATTAACCATAAAGTGATTCGGTGCCATTTAAGTAAAAGCTTATATTGATTCTCAGGTAGTCAGGATTTTATTATGTAACGTCATCGAAATCGCGCAGATAAAGCACATCTTCTTGTAATTTGTCCTTTCACACACATAACGAATTCTCAGTGGCTGTAAAATTTACATTACGGATCGCATCTTTTTCTTGTCTACACTCCAAATGTCCAATTCTCATGTGACTATTGTGGTATGAGAAATTGTTAATTGAACGTAGCATATATTACCAAGTCGATACCAGTAGGTACTTATTCACGTCGATTCTAATTACGTTATCCACTGTCAACCTTGGATACTAGTTATACCTATGACATAACAACTGTCTATGCCGTATTTAATTTTTACTACGTAGATTATTATGTAACAATTTGTGAAGCTTACTCGTGCCGTCTTCCTTAGTGAGATGAGATGATATATAACTATGTGTTTAGTACAGAATTAATTATGATTGATTTATGTTTTGTGTCCTGTCAACCCGATATGTTGTAGGAAACATTATTAAAATAATTTTATTCTTGGAATATATCAATTCCTCTCTGTCTCGGACTTGCCTCTTGACTTCGTAATATGACATGGTTTTTCTCTTTTTATTTGCTGCGTAAAACATGTATTACACCAATGTGTAAAAATGGAAGTTCTTAAACGTGCAGCTTGACCCGCACGTAATTGTAGTGACTTGTATTTGCTAAGAAAAAGACAGATTATATTAGTATTATAGCAAAACATTAAGATATTATTTTGAAACAAATAACATCTTAATGTAACGTATGAAGTTCGATGTCTTGTACAAAAATAACTTAATATAAGATTCGGTTAAAGGTTCAAATAGGTTTTAAATTGTAGGAAAATATTATATTTGTAGCAATTTATATAAGTACTATGATCAAAGAAAAAAAATGTCTACTATTGTTTCATTAATTTCGTTTATTGTAATTATCAATAGTCATTCAAACTTATTGATTCACTAATTAGATTTTTATCACATCACATATTTAACATCTTGAGTAAGAAATTATTTTATCATCTCTTAAGATTTAGCCACGTGATACTAACAAAATACTGATATTCCACGTGTAAGATTTTTCAAAGGAATAATGTCAACGAAAATTACGTGTTATCATCTGAATAATGTATTATTTTTGGAGGATGAAGTATATACAAGGGCATATAGTGCTTCCACACTACGCTCTGTGCGTGCTTGACAGCAGAGATGTTATACAGCTCAGTAATCGTAACTGAAATTATTTTATATTCGTGGTAAAATGTTATCCGTAAACGTATAGCGTAAATACGACATAAAAGTAGGATAATTTCATAAAAGGATGGAAATACGTGATATGTTATTGTTTGTTTCAGCCAAGACACTAACGATGCGCTTCACTTGCTTTGTTTGTCTTTTGTGTTTTTTAAGTCATAATTAATCATACAAAGTGGGATAATCTTATTTTAATGTTTAAAAGTATTTATTCTAATCGTTGTGCTCCAAACTGGTTGAAAGCCAATAAAGCGGAGATGGTTTCAGATCATTTAAATCTTAATATACTGTTGTCTTTCCGACACGCCGGGTATCGAATGTTCGCGTTACTTTCTTTCATGTTAGTCTAACAGTAGGAGCTTAAACATTTTTGTACGATCATTTAATATTCCTTATTTTCTCATTATTTAAATATATGTTTTTCTTTATACGGCTAGGAAAAGATAAATATACTTTTTAGGTTCACTACAAATTTTAAAGCAACGCCTTTTATATGAATTAAAACTTAGATAAATTTGCATTGGTTCTGTGGTCCTTGAACTTTCTAATAAAATGTTAGTGCTTTACTAAAACATTTTATCGTGGCTTCTATTTCAATCAAAATGTCAAACCACTAATCTTAGTACCTTACGAAACGAAATGTGATTTTTTACTAAGAGTTACATGAACATCATATGTACATTACAGAAGTAAATCTTTTCTTGCCATGGGTTGATTAATAAGTACACCTCAATCATATATCAATTTCAAAAATTTAAAATCTTAACATATTAATACGAATATAAGTTTGTAACACTAAAGTGTCACTAGATTTTCAATGTTTACAAAGAATGAAGAGTAAATATTATAAAGTTTTTAGTGTGTTTCAAACCTTTGTTGCAAACCTTTGTTGTATCGTGTTGGTATCATACGGGCATACCATAACAATGTATACTGCATTGAAGTCGGTATTAGTTTGCAAATGCCTTAATGAACATCAATTTGCCGGTGCAACCTAATATCGGCATTCCGGATCATTCCCACCGACTATTTCAATCATTCAATAACTTCCAATTGACTGTAATCAAAGTAAACTGTGGGTAGTGACTCAACAATCTTACGACATTGTTTACATTTTATAACATGAAGAATTTCTGTTGTATAATTTTCGTGAGTGCGTTAGCCAATTGCGATGTTTTGGTATTTTTGTAGCGATATATTTTACAGATTGCTTTTTGTATTTGTATTGTCATAGTTTTTCTCCAGTTATATTTAGATTGTGTCCATTCTGTTATCTACTATACAAAAAGGCATAGTTAAATTTTTGGGTGTAGTAAACTTAATCATAAATCATAATTTTAAGGCGTCGTATAATTTGTTTAAAAGCTTTGCTTAGGATTTATTTATTTTCTAAACAATAACAATCAAAGAAACTAAATTATTTAATAACAGGTTGTCAAATATCTCCCTTCCGCTTTTTTGCTCTTTATTCAATGCTTTATAAAAAGTGTTACAGTGATCG
>JAABKM020000025.1:6483075-6500471 GCA_016277805.2 Papilio aristodemus | reverse complement strand
TTCAGTTACATTTTTCTCGTGCTTCCTATTTCTGAAAACTTCACTACCGTTTATTTTTAATGTATTTCTAATTATAATAGTAAGTTTGACGTATTGATTCGTAAAAAATGATACGCGATAAAAATTTCCATGCGAATGCTTTAAAAAGTATGAGGTAGAATTTTTATCTCACATATAAGGCAAAGTGAGAAATATTCCTCGTAATTCGCCGTAGCAGATATTTCCAATGTTGCCAGCGTTGAATTGTTGATGTTCTCGCGAGACGAGGGTGTTGAGTTTTTATAGCTATGGTATTGATACATAATATACCAGGTTAAGCATACTTCGGTGGCTTTGACCTTATTTTTTTGCAATTAAATTTTAATTTAAGTTCATTTTACTATCTTACATACCTAAAGTAACTGCGCCTTATTTGACGTAGTAGACTTTTTGGAGAATATTGTATTAGCCCCCTATTATAATTCTTTGAAGAGCATAACTTAATGCCGTCCCTCTTTAGCAAACTTTTTAATTTTCTCATTTCCAGTATTGAATATGACTAAATTTGTCGACCCCAAATATGTTAACTATACGGATAAAAATAACGATTATTTTTTGGTATATAATTTTAACTGAAATGTTATGATTTTATGGCATTTTTTCCGTCATAGATTTTCTCTTTTTTGATAAGCTCATTAAAGATTTAGGTTAATTAAGCTTATTTAATTCTTATAATTGCGACCTCTGATAGAATTTTCTATGTTATAACTGACCTTAGTTTCATTTAAAAAAAATACATTTCATCATACTTACACCACTGCCTATCCCTTCGGGAGTACAGGCGTGATGTATGTATTTTTTTTAGATTCTATCATATTTTATGTTTGCTACGTACAGCCCTATCCACCTTGCTCGACTATCTTGTAGTGATGTATTGTGCCGGAAAAATTAATTTATTATCCCTATATGCCTAATTCAAATAAACAAATGGATTATGTATGAGAGCTTTAAACTCTACGTAAAACTGTTTAACGGTTCTAAAAATAGGACCAAACAAGAAATCGAGTGAGCCGTAACATATTTGTTTATGACTTTTTTCTTCGAATTTTAAATAACATCAGATGTTCTTTTTGTCCTAAATTATGAGGCTGTATGATTTGTTTCACTTTTGTTCAATTTGTATAAATATATTCGAGAGGTATGATAAGTAATAATAACTATTAATAATAAAAACGTAGGACCCAGGACTGAAAGAGTCCTGGGTTCTATATCAACCAATCAACCATCTTTCCTGGATATAATGTAGTCTACGTATTATTGCAAATCGAGATAGATAATCTATCCCTGTGAAGAATTTAATCCGAATCTGTAAAGCTATTTAAGCGTTAAGAAGTAACAAACATCCAAACAATTACATTTTTATAATTATAATAGCTGTACCCATTCACGCGTTGTTGTGTTTGAACAAAAATATAGTTTTGATACCTGAAAAAATAATAATAATAAATTTTATTTCAAAAATCTTCCCGGAGAAATACCTGATAACTTTTCAATCTTGCGAGACACAGACAAACATTCATTTTATATATAAAGAAGAAAAGATTCCGAAATGAATTGTGCCTAAATTGACAAAATAATAATTTTTTAATGATACTAATGGCTAAAATAGAAATTGAATTACGACTCGCTTCAAAACTGAATAAAAAGAAAAACAGTAAATATTTGTCGTATTCGCAATGTTTGTATTCGTGTCTGGGTGCGTTGTGTTTGTTTTCAAGTCCTTGTTACTGCACACAAACCCTATTCTGAGGTTATTGCACGTGCTCCACGTCAGTTTAAACAAGTTTAAATAGATTTGTGTAATATGGGGCGGTTTAATTCGCGACATAAAGAATCACGTACGGCACCGGCTACTAACCACGGTCAGTGGGAATACATTTTTACATCAATGCAAACAGCACTATAACATACATGACATGTACATATATTATTTAGGGATATGTGATTACTTATTGGGTGACCCGCCTCCTCGTTCACCACATTATTCTATAGAAAAATCTTACTCTTCGTGACGATTTGGATATTTTTATACAATAACTTCATCGTTGCAGGTGTCTTATTCGCAAAATCCTCAATTTCCATCAATTTAGATTAATAGTTCTTATCCTTTGCTATCATAGATTATTAATTCGGTTGCCAATGATTCTGAAATTTCTGTGTGTCCATTATTTGAATATTAAATATCTCCCGAAAAAAGCCGATCATAAAAACAGTAGAACAAAATATATTAACAATAATTATTTTCCGTTACAAATTAAAAATTAAATTAAGTACAAACAAAAGATCGTATTAAATAATAAATTATACAATGACGTTGTTAAAGAAGACACTCAGCGTAAGAAGACGTGGGCATAATTTGATTATTTATCACGATTTCGTTTTACCTATTATTACATGAAATTTACAAACTTAATACTGAACACATTTTGATTTATCTGTTTCAATATTTAACCACTGAATTTCACCGCAACACGATCAATCAAGTCTCGAATGAATGAACAACGTAAACGATTTTCAGCTCTTATTCCCCGTTTCTTAATATTTACCAATATTATGTACAAAATACTCAAACATATTCTATTATAAATATAATAAACTACTCTAAAATATCTTTGGAAAATTGATATTTACTTTTCGGCAAGCCTATTCAGGTTTCAAATATGCCTAAATTGTTATGGTCTTTCAAAAACTACTTTTTCAAAACCTAAGATTTAATTTATAAGTCTTCGGAGACAGCTTAGGTGTTTTAAAATTGCTCTTAGATTATCCCAGAAGATTATACAAACACGCTTAAGTCTATTCTTGTCCGCCGGCTTTCGTTTCAGTGTTTGCCTACTTTCCTGTAATATCATATTTAGAATCGATTCCAACCTAAAAACTATATTTTATACACTATGTTTTACACACGAAAATCTTAGGTTTATTAATACAACCAGAGGTAAATCTTTTTTCCTAAAAATATTAATTTACGTCATAAACTACTACTATTAAAACGCAATTTATTTTTAAAACAGCTTGGTCATTTTAATTACATTTCATGGGAGGACAGTAAATATTACGTAATTTCAAAATTAAATGTGGTCATTAAAATAACGCTACGCAGTAGAAGCCGCCAGCATTTATTAAAGTAATATAGTATGATAATTCCAAAGTTAAACTTCTATAGTATTCCATTTTTTGTTGTTTATTGTATTTAATATTATGATGTCCGGAATAATGCTGGATATTTATTCACGGTGTTCATTAAATTATCTAATCGCTCATTTTTTATGATTGGCTTTTTGAAATCAATATCATCAGATTGTATCCATTATAAAGTCACTATATATACAGTCGGTATACACTTTGTATACATTAGGTGTATGTATAAATTAAATGTTAGTAAATGTCTTTGCTTGCCTAGTCTTACAGAAAATGATCACAGGAACAAGTTTAATTAACTGTGCTTAATTCTCTGTTCATTCATGCAAATTACATGATTTAATTATTTAAGTTTATGTATTATAAAATACATTTTATGAGAGAATAATAATAAATTCTATACCATATTTTGCACAAATTAAAACTCAGTGAATGAGTGAAATTGGATAATTTATTATTAGTTAATAAATAATACAAAAACCAAATAGTAAGAACCAAGAAATTGGTACAACGCATTGGTAGTAGAGTAATATCATACAAACCAAAAAAATCCTAACAGCTTTTTACTAACCGAAACAATTGTCTAAATAGGTTTCATTGCTAAATAGAAATTATTTTATTTATATCTCCGTTATTTCGAAAAGCATTGCGGCTAGTGTACTCAAGACACGGATGATTGATTTATTTTTTCCTCTAGACAGCTATCTCTAAAGTTCATCTATAGCTCCCTGTCATATTTGACATCCCTTGAGGCAGCTCAGTACACTCAACTTATATTGACAAATGAGCTTTACTTAGTCAATAAAATATTGTACGGAGAGATTTAATAAATTTTTACGTTTATTTTTTATTTTTGAGTTATATGTAATATTTTTAGTGGGAATTTGGTTTCTTCTCTAACTATCTATTTATGAACATACAATCAAAGAAAAAGCCGATATCTGGACTAAGACTCTAGAAGCATATTCTTTCTACATTACCTTTAAATCCACTCGTTTATAGTTAATATTAAAAGGTCATGCATCTGCTTTTTCGAATCTCTACTACCTCCTCGCAAAGATGAGAACTGTAATACTTTTTGTCATTTCTGTTTTTCCGATCAACGATAATCCATTTTTTTACTTCTCTTTCCTTTTTTACGTGAACATTCTTTCTACATCGTTACCATTGTGGTATGCCGAAATCAAATAAAAATAATGTTCAAATAAAAAAATGAATGATATATTATATAAAACGCGAGCATGTTGCATTAGTTACATTCCATTGAGCCATGAAAACGTAAAGCTCTGCTTGTCTTTAATAGTAAATTCCACCGCTATAAAGTGTCGATACTAAGAAAAATAACGGGGGCGAAAGAAGTTAAGAATAGTTCTACAATAGACTACTTCACGATATCGCCGCTTTTAACATTTGTATTTCTCCGATACAAATAGATTTATATCGTTTTTGTAAGCTCAGTATATTGATAAGCCTCTTATAATTTTAACAGAAATAAAAATAACTTTTTAAATTTATACTTTCCACAGTTTCCCTGTATATTTGTGTTAAAAGTATTTAGATTTATAAGACATTAATCGCTGAAATTAATGACGTCACTAAATATGTCGCTCGCTTAGGCTTCTTTGCAGAAGTTTCTTTTAGACAACTTTGCTACATATTTGGACGAGTATGAATTATTCTTCCAAAAGAACATGATGTTCTGCGCTGTTTTTTTGCTAACCAGCATTTGATGAAGGTATCTCATTCTTTAAGACACTTCCTGAGGTTTCTGCGATTTTAATTCAGCAGACAGGCCTAAAAGTAAATTTTTTGATATACGAGAGACGTGTGTTTTTGCAATATCCTGGAACATTATATAATCCGATTCTAAATGAGATGATAACTTAATTTTATGCAACTATAAGCCTTTTGCAATTGCCTTTTAAAATTAAATTTTCCTATGATCTATTAATAATTTCTACTTCAAATAACTCGCGTTTTGACTTTAATCGGATTTACTAAAAGCATTTGTTGTTACGCTAGCAAAGTTCTCTAGCAGAATTTCAGAGAAATTACAGAATTAACTATTAGAAAAGCCTGTTGAGTATTGCCTTTAGCATCGAAGCATGAAAGTTGTTGAAGAGCAGCTTGTACTTCAGAAATATAAACGCTATTTTCCCTCCGACGATAATAAGAAATCTTTGTTGCTATATATTTCGTCAAGTTCTAGTACCACTAAACATGAAATATCTCCATTTTCATTATTTTACCAAGGAGAATTTCAAAAATGAATAGTTTTTGTGAAAGTTACTGTCCTAGAAATCATTTTTCCATTTATGAGATACGTAACATTCTTACATCGCACGAACAGAATATTTTTTTCAAAAGCGAAAAAATTATCGTACCCCAAAGTCACCTATAACGTGTTTAGAAAAGTGTCGAGATGTTAAAAGTAGCATCTAAATCTAACGTTATCCCATAGGTGCTGTTATTTCGAATTTACTATCGAGTTTCAAAAAGACATGCGACTAAATTTTTAAACGGAAGCAAAATTAATTTTCATTTAATACTTCTTTAAATCAATGTATTTTAATATAACTGTAAAAATTAATTACACATATAATTATAATTATTATATTTTAGCGCTCAGCAAAACAAACCTGTAATGAACAAAAAACTAATGTCATCAGATCAAAACTGAAAGGAATCGCAGCATAATTACCAAGATAGAAGAGCAATGGAAATAAGTTTCAAGAACCGTGTAAAATTATGATACGACTGATAATGACTGATTGATGAATTAACAGCCGAACTGCCGTTCGTTTCCACTTCGCTATGTATACAAGGTAGAGGTACAAGTAGTGCATCCACATTTCGCCTTATACTCTCCTTCCCCCCCCCCCCATGATATTAAAGGTGGCAATCCAGTTGCCATATCGGGCACAAATTCTAAACTCTGTGTTTAATTGAGTAGAATAAACTAAATATCGCTTTTGCCTGACTCAGGATTCGAACCTGAGACCCCAACGTTACAGCCGTACCTTATACCTATTAAGTGATAAAATTGCGCCACCTAGGCAGTTATAAGATATATAAGTTATAAAATTCAAAACGTGTGTACGAAAATGAACGTGTAAAACACTCGTACGCAATCATTCTCTCAACCTTCAATCTCTTTGCTTTCCTGTCCATCTCCAGTTCTCATGAATTGTTAGGTCTTAAACCCAATTCGTAATTGTACCCCTATTGTCACTTGACTGAACAGTTTAATACATACATAAGTACGCAACAGTCAATGAAGAAATCATTTAGAACACCATCTTCAACTTGATATTTTATCGCTTATTTTGACCTCGAATTATTTTTGTATAATACCCTTTATTGACGAGGCTGATTTATGTTTTATTTATAACGTCCAGTAAAAAATAAAACTCAACTCTAATCGCTAATTTAAACACAGAAATATATTCACATTTCGCATATCGTTTTACATGGTTCTTAAACAAATGATTAATAAGTTAATACATTTTAAAACTAATTCAAAACTAAAACTTGTTGCGCGCAGCTACACGGGTTACCGTTCCAGTTTTTTTTTTCATTATATGTTGTAGTGCGTTGACTGTATAACTAGAAAAGTTCCCCTAAAATATTTTCCCAAACAGAGAATAAATAATTTTTGCAACGCTCTGTATTTTTTATTACTTTTCCTTTTTTAAAATAAATTGTGCTCTGTTTTAAAAATCGTTTTTACTAAAAGTAATTTTTTTTTTCATATAGGCGTTCGAAAAATATTTTTGAGAAAATACCTTCAGTGAAATAAAAACAACACGTATTATTACAAATTTGCAACTGCTTTAATGTAATTGGATTTAAAAAGAAAATAGGGAAATATTTTCTTAAATTTTTATTAAAAACGGTTACCAGAAAATTAACATTAGTTTACTAAAATAGATGTTTGCAAAGAATTTCGTCAATAGCTTAGCAGTTTGTAGCTCAGCTTAAAAGTACGTAAAAATGCAGCGAAGAGAATAGTTTCAAATTATTCATCTGAATGTAAAACACATTTCAACCATCTCGTTTCTGAAGTAAAAAATGCGCGTACTTTTAAAATTCATGTTTTCAGCGCAAGTGTTTATGATTACAAACAATTTATGATTTTGCAAGTTGAAGCGTATAAATAATGACAGAAAAACACATCACATATGTCTTGAGCGCGAAGAACAAAAGCTAAAAAAACTGTGTCAAGCTTGATAAAAAAAATACAAAATAAAATTTTTGTGAGAAGGAACACAAAAGCTTTGATAGCTTTGAGTAATTAAGAAGAAGGAAAAATTAAAATTAATAAAAATGCGTCCAGACCTTTTCATTATAAAAAGATATATAAGGTTAAATACTTTTTACTGTGAATGCTAAATTGTACTAAAACCGTGTATAATAAAACTTTCAGGCGTTTTATTACGCTAATTTAAGTAATTTTCAATTAAAATAATATAAGAAAATATATAAAATAATATTTTAGAACGAACAAAATTCTTACGACAATTAAAAAAATAACTTTCCTTACCTTTTCGTACTCAACCTGAAGTTACGAAGCTCTGGGCCCCAATCTTCAAATAATCGCGTTAAAGTTAACCAAAGTTTTGAACTCGTCACAATACTTTGCGTGACTGACTCTGTTAGGCACGGATGCAGAGGCGACCGCTCTACCGGGATGTGCACGACTTTCCGGGCCCAGGCTTCGGTTAGAGAGAACCGTCCGACTGCTTCGGCTTTCCGCGAGGGACTGATCGCTCCTCAGTAGCTTCACTAGACGTCGGTTCGCTAGCGACGTGCGCAGTTTTACTGCCATACCATACCACCCTAACACCTTACGCGTGCCCTCCACAGTTAGCTTACCGCTCCGTTACACCTTTTTTACCCCACCTGCGTAATAATATGATCATTAGTATTGAACTTATTTTCCTTTATATTCATAACAGCGGTATGAATTTAACCAATAGTGCATTACAATCATTGACGTGAAATTAGTATAAAATAAACCAAAGTTTGCTTCTTACATCTCAAAAATAAAATACTATGTTATTCAATTTTATTTTTTTAATTATAAACTATTTGTCATATTTATATTTTTAAATTAATCCATGCTGTAACGGATGACTCTCTGTGGCATGGCAAAATTCATGAATTAAATTATACTCCGAATTTGCAATGTCGTTCCAAATACAATCTAAGCTTTATAAAGATAATAGCTACTTCAGCTTGTGGCTCACAAATTATAAATATTAGCTTTCAGATTCTACTTTTATACTTTAGAGAATTAGATAAGAGTCGATTTAAATTTAAACTGTTTCTAAATTTTATTCTCTTTTATATTTACATAATCTGGAGTTAGAATAATATAAGTACGTTTTGAGAGAGGCCGGTCTTTGGATATTTAGAAACTTAAACTGCTCGTCGAGAATAATTTCCTCTGGTTATGTGTTTGTAAAATGATAGTGATTAGTATTATAATACTCGTGAGTTACTTTATACATAAAAAAAGTTAAAATGAACTATACTCGGCTGTCCAAAGTTTTTACGGTAAGATGCAAATATTCTCTATCTACGGAAAATTTTCCGTAACGTAGTCCTGAAATAAATATATTAAGAAAATAAAACTTGACTTGAAACTTTAATCGTGAAATTAGTGTTAACTGTGTAAGATTTATATCAAATATAATTTATAGGGTTGTCGACCAAAATAGAGATCATTAAACTGCTGTCAAAACCACGCAGTAAAACCGAGGTAACTAACCCTACATTGCACTGTAACGAACATAATAACGTTTTCGATTACAATAATGGCGTGAGTAATTTTTCATTTGGCTCATACATTTTTGCTAAGTTTTATTCCCAGGCGATTTTAAATTGATTTAAATTTATGTGCTTTGTAGGTAAAAGTATATCTCTTCCTTTGAGACTTTTAAATTAATGAAAACAGAAGCTTGAATACTTAGCTTACAAAAATCGAAAGTATTTACGTTTCTTACTTTTAATCAAGCATTGTCTTTAAAAGGTCATATTACTTTCCTTTAGTTCGCTCACTTTCCGTTAATTGCTTCTCTTTAAATCGAACTTCAGAAGCCAAAAAATTCCGAAAGGAAATTTAGAAAGGATTTCAACTTATCCGGACTTTGTAGCTTAATAACTATTTGACGTACAGGTTTAACAGTAACATATTATTTATTCAAGAGCTGTAGAGACAATCGATCAAACTGGATAGTGATGTGAATTACAAAGGAAAAATATGTAGCGAAAAACCCTTACTCACTGACTATTTCGACTTATACAGGGTGGAAATTTTGAATAATATAGAATTTAGGTTCCGATGGGAAGAGAGCAAAAATTTTTTTAGATTTTGGATGTTTTACGACGTATTAGGCTCAAAAAGGTTTTACAGTACTATGTTTTATATTTTACATACATTAAAAAGAATTTTGGGATGCCTGAAAGTAACATGAGGTAGGTTGACCACGGTGATCTAACATTTTACTGGCTTCAAATAAAAAGATGATTATTAACCTCTTGACTTACAAGAAAATATTTAACAATAACTACATTGTAAATTTTATCATTAAAAATATTCTTTACCCTTATGCGTAGATAATTTTAAAGATTTAAGATATTGTTTTAAACCAATTAGAATATCAAAGAAAGAAGAAAATTCTTTAATCTAATTAGCTAATATTTTTTAAAAGCATTTATTATCCACGTTGCTAGGATATTTGAATAATTGACTACTCAGTCGACGGTCTTGAGATCTTATTTCAATATTTGTAAATCTAACAAATTAATGAGGGAACATCGAGTGAGTGCCACCGAGATTTCTAAAGAGGAATGGCACTGATTTTGTGACAAATTTAAAATTTAAAGGAACAATTAATTAATTCACAATACTCTTTTGTTTACGGGCACATGATAAAAATGTTTGTATGGATTGAGGGACAACTAACATTTGTCGCTGCTTACGTTCGTTCGTTTCTTGTTTTCTTTTCTCGTTTATTTTTTATACAATATAAAATAATATCTTAGAATTGCCATGTCAATCGATACAAGTTTATATTTTAAACGAAAAATACATAGGTTCAATTACTTTATAATAACTAGACAAATTTATATTGCAAAATTGAGTGGCAGTGTCGGTGAGGGACGTCCCAGGAGGACTTATATTGATCAGATTAATGACATAATAAATATAGGCGATGTAAGAACCGACGAGCATGTAAAGATGATGACGAAAAAGTAAGAAAGATTGTCGGTATCATGACGAATGAAATTCCATAATCTCTGCCTATCTCTATAGAATATGGACGCATATTAATAGTATTAAAATTATTTGATTTTTTTTATCATAAAGTGCACATTATATTTAATTATTGGAAATATAATATTATAAATGCGAAAACGAATTTAATTTTTGATGTACTAATTACATTAATTATTCGATGAGTGATCCTGTGCAAAATTTTCGCATAGACGAAGCAATTAAATTATGATTTATTATTTTATAATATAAAGTTTTTACGTTATCAAGTTTTTCAAGTATTATTATATATGCATATTTCATTTGTACCTTTTGATTTTTCAAAAGTTGCATATGAAATATGCATATAATATTATACAAAAACTTAATAATGTTTATAGCTTTTAATATATAAATTAGTTACAAATAGAGAAATGGTTTAAAATTTATTTTTGGGAGCACTCTTTATGTGATGTAGATACTTATAACAACTACCAATAACTAAGTGTGCTTTGTATGACAGAAATAAAGTTCCACGAAGCCATTCGTTGTTGTTTTCAAACGTCGATGTGCAATATTCACCATGAACTACGCAACGTATGTATAATACTTGGAATATTTATGACCAAAAAGGTAAGTTGGGCGTCGGCGAATGTCTGTGTGGGTAAACCTCAACCGTATAACAATGTATATACATACATATAGGATGTAGGTAGAGCCACAAATCGGGGGTGGAAAGGCTTGAACGGAATTGCTTTCTTCCTCTATTAAATAGCTATTTCAAACAGGATATTATGATCAGTCATTTGTGATGCGTCCGTGCAAAATGCCGTATTGTTTCGTATTTATTGAATATGGAATTGAATCGTAGCATATATGGATTTAGAGACTTATATGTTCGTCAAATATTTTTTTACTGACGACGATCGATCGGAAACGTTATCAAAGTCGTGGGAGTACATTGGATTAATTAGTCATCTATCACTGGACACGGCCAACTTACAGAATATAAAAAGCATACCTTACATATTTATTCTCCGAAGGGGTAAGCAGAAGTGTAACTTACAGAATATCTTACACAATATATTTATTATAAAAATATATATTTCGATCAAAATATCAAGAGGCTGATAACAATAGTTCAACCGGCTTGCCTCACAATAAAACAATGCATTTTTTATTTACAGAAATAGGTCAGCAAACAGCTGGTTAACCCTATATAGTCTTGTTTAAACATCATACGTCAGTAGATTTTAATAGGGGAAAAAATATAGCCGGTTAGCGCCCGATACTGGCATTAAATATTTCTATAAATAATTCGAACGTCGTAAGCGTTTACCAGTATAGTCTTATTCATGGAATAAGCGATGCTGAAATTCGCGACGGATATTTATTTATAACCTAGGTTTCCATAATGCAAGACGACGTATTAATAATGTAGCGACTGGTTTCATTTACTTAAGCCTTTAAATATTTAATATTTCGTTGTAATAAATAATTTAGATAACAAAGCCATGCAATAAGTCTATCTTTATTTACATCGGTGAACGTGAACGGGCGGGCGTTAGTGACTTATTAAAATAAAACGGTTATAAGAGTATTTTAATAACATACGTATCGTTATGGTATGCCTTAAAATAGTGAACGTGTGCGAAGGGAGGATAAGGGTTTTCTATTTTAGGATTTTATACTGGTTACGGGCGTCAGTGCTTGTTCTTTTTTTTCTATTCTATAGTAACCTGTAATAACCATCCTTTTCTCTTATATCTATTTATGTCTATGCTCTTAGTTCTCATCCATGGTAAAAATATAAAAAAATAATTGTACAATATATTTCAATATTTTTATCTAAAAAGAATAGTTTTTCTTTGCATAAGTTAGTCAGCAACTTGCGGATATGAAAAAACTAGACTCGCCCTAGTATCTAGAATTAATTAATTAAAACTCAGCGTCGGAACATAACAATGGGCTGTTCGAATGTTCCGCGACACACAGCGAAGGCAAAGTTACTATTACTGTAATTTATTAGCCCAAACCGGGTATGTTAGTAACATTTCTCTTTTCCACTACGTTACAGTTACAGTTTTTTTTATTGATTTCAGTGTCTGTTATCAAATTACCCTTACTTCTGTAAATTATTTTAAAACGCAACGCCGTCTAACGTTTCTTCTTACCTATTTTATCATGGGATGAAAAACATACGGCGAGATGTGGGTGAACTAGTTACACCTAACCCTTCGGGGAATACGATGTGTGAGGTATGTTTTATTTTCTCCACGAAATGAAAATTGACATAAACTTCCAGATAATATAATTTATTATGATAGAATTTTCAATTATTTCAGCAGTTTCGAAGAGTACGGCCACTTTTAAAACAGCAAACATTTTTAATGGTTTCAATAAAAAGATAACGTAAAATGGAATAATTGAGCAACACAAATATATCTTGTAGCACTGGTATTGAAGTTTCAAATTATAAGTTTTTATGTTTCTGAAGAATCGATTGTCTAGTACTATTAATATTTTATAAAGTTAAGATACTTTTTAATTGAAAAATAATAAATATTTCATTAAACTAATTCAACTAACATGTACGGACATGATTCACAACAATAGTTGAATAGCGGACCGAACTCATTATGTTTTATTTATTTAAATACAAGTCACAATTTTAATTTATTTATTTTGGACACACACAAATTTTATGCAGAGAATTTTTTTAACGTAACAATAGTTAAAATTTTTATTGTTGATAGGAAATTTCTAAAGCATCTAAAGTTTTATGTAATAGATTCTTTTATCACCGGCATGCGAGGAAGCTGGCCTGATGTCACTCTATAATATTGAATTAGGCCACAATACGATATTACCATACAACGCAGTTTTTTAATTAAATAAATACTTTATCCATAAAGCAATAAGTATATTTTGTATTATTAATCATAAATTTTAATTACAAATAAATTAACACTAATACAAAGATACGACTCCAGACAGTAGTCTGAAAAAAGGACAACAAAAAATTTATAATCTACTACCAAATTATGTTATTATGAACAAACAATTAGTTATATTTTCCCTAGTATAAATAATAAGAGGGGATAGGCAGAGATTATAGATTCCCATCTATCGCGATTCTGGCACACCTTGACAAACAACATAAAAACATAACTATATTTAATTTCAAAACTTTCACACTCTGAACTGATACTATATATCAGTCCACACAATTTATATTTTCTATAAATTACATACTTAATGCGTATTCATTACGACATTAATTAAAATTACTCTTTTACGAAGTAACTAAGCAACTTTTCATGTAAACACTTTCCTACTTCTGACAAATTGAAATCTTAAATGTGTTAAAATGACATACATATCTTTGTACTATTTCCGCGAAGAAGATTTGTAAATTATAACGTTTTTCATAAATATTGATACTACAGTAATTTTGTACAGCAGGCTGGACGAAAGCTGAGTATTTCATACGAAGTTTTCTCTTTCCATTTGCAATCTATTCAGAGCAGAAAGCATTGACACTATCTCGATGATTTTTCAGTTCAGCGCTTTATCTGTGGTTTAATTTTATTCATGAGTGAATGATTAGCAAGCAAAAGCTGCTAGCTATCTTATAAAATTTCAAATGTCGCACAAATCCATTTCATTTTTCATTCCATTGTCTTGTGGCTCACAGATCACAGACTTTTGAAGTCGGATGATAAAATCATCTTTAGATAAAGTTCAAAAATGTAGAAGAAGAAAATGTATCTTTTTTATTATTGTTATAATATTACTTGAATAATATTAAAGAAAGCAACATTAATAGACAATAATAGTAATCAAAGCGCACATAATAAATTAGAAGAATCATTTTGTTACTTCTGGCACACTTAAATTAATAAAACATTTTATTAAGCCGAGCCTTGCAGAAATACTCGGACGTAAGGTAATTTACGAGAATATGTAGCGAGCCGCGCTTTAAAGCTTCGCAACCCCACGCCTCCTACAATTATATTGACACCATCATAAAATAGCAGCCGTGGAAAAAAGGCTGGGGACTTAATTAATTGACTTTTCATGCAAATCCTCTGAATCCATTCTTACGCTAGGGGAATTCTATTGCGAAGCAATCTATTGTAAAAAACACACGTATAAATTAGTTTGTAAAGTATATACTAAATAATTTTTATTTATAACTCATCTGATCATAATAAAATTTTGCACAAACGTTATTAAGAGATAACAGATATCAAGATAAATACAACTAATATTGATATTAAGGATTTATATTTGGCAAGGTCGTGGTACACGTCTCTCAGATTTCTCAAATTTACTCATAAGTTCCTCTTTTAATTTACCATCGCAATTTATAATCGTATCATACTTTCCAAAGACAATAAATAAAAGTTTTATATTTCGTTGTTTGGAAATTAATCTTAGCTCCACTTCAAACCCTCATGGGAGGTAATATTTAATATTCGATTTTTACTTCTATTCTCAACTGGTACACTCCTTTTCGTCTCAAGATGTGGTGGGGGCAAGTTTATGTTCATACTGTCATAAATTCTAGACGTCGAGCTGATATCTAATTGAAAAATTATAATATTACACTATAAGTTCAAACAGGAATTAATAAATTTTACTTGTAAGCTTCCGAAAAACGGAAACCTTTTATTATTAAGTACAGAAAATAGAATCCTAATCGCCATAAATGTGTTACAATCGTCACATTTAGCATGGCATGACAAAGGCTGAGATTAAATAATTTTGGAGGAACATGCGTTTTCCGTTGTAATATTTATTTTGCATAATCATAGTTATAGTGACAAAAATAAAAAAAATCCAATTATCGAATCCCGAGTTTGTGGTTTATGATTAAAAATTTTCCTTTTTGAATTCTATAACACAAGGCTTAGTGTTGAAAGCTGCATATTTGGCGTGAGTTACAAACAGATCGAGCTTTAATTCCTCAAAGAACTTTACCGTCTGAGAACTTGGCCGACTAAAACTCTCTTTCAAGGGCAAAAACGTAAGCTTATGAAATGTCAGCGTGTAGGAGCACACTTGTTCATAAAACATGTCTATTATATTTAGTAGATTTAAAAACAAACAAAGATGGATGAAAGACCATATTCCGTATTTCAAAAACTTGGGTTTTTTTTTATCATTTGGATGTAAAATACAAATAAACCTTTTTCTATAATCACTTTGTCTTATAGTCAAAACCGCATTGAATTACGTTTTATAAGTATATAAAAATTGTTTAACTTTTTCTTATATACGATATTATAATTTCAAAATTCAATTATAAAATATTCACAGAAAGTCTAACGTATTTATATTGAATCAAAATAATATTATATCCAATTTTAATTAAGCCGCAATACAATTCCGAACGAGAGACAGTTAAAGGTCAACCGCTAATCACCGAGAACGTATATTTCCTATACATCGGCGACCCACAGACTACGTTGCAAATAACCTTTTCATTTCACTGATGTATTAAATGTTTGCGTTTTATTGGCTATATTCAATCAATAATTTTTCAGTTCTGTAATTAAATAATTATGTTTTTCTAATGTTATTTTTGTTCAATTATAAAAATGTAGCGAATGAAAAACAAAGAAATTGATTCTTAAATGAAAGAGAACGTTTAAAAGGTTTCCATAAAAGCGACTTTGTTTTATTACTTTTATACCTTTAGTAAATTTACGTAGCAAGGACCGTGGCAGCGTCGAGGTTTTATTTTATAGAACGCGAGTTAATTGATTTCGATGTTCATTGACATCACAAATCAAAATTTTAATTGAAAATTTAAATCCTATTTATCAGGTTTCAGCTAAAATATTAAAACAAAGAGCGATAATTTTATGTCTTCAACTTACTGTTAATATATCTGGAAATTTTGTAACTAGAATCCGCGTGTTGGAATTATTGTTAAAAAATAAAATTTTATCAAATTAAAGTGCTAACGGATACTGCAAGCCTATATTTTATATTTCTCTTTAAGATAAAAGGTACCCTATATCTTGTGAATAAAAATATAATGATAATCCGTTAAATCGTAAAAGCGTTATTGCATAACAAAGACACAATTAAATATTTGTATTAATGATATTAAAGTTTTAATGGAACCAAACTAAGTAAAAGAATTGCGTTTTTTTTAACCACACCTAAGTTGTGTATTTTTTATACACCTATTACTTTTACTTGTTCAGTTGTAGAATTACAAGTAGCTCTAGCCAATAGTACTAACTTAAATGTTAAATCTGTCATAATGTAAAAGTTATTACATCAAATTACATTAAATATCTAAAGAAAATGACCACACGTGCGAAGCAATAGCGGTTTACACGTGGACACGTTATCTTTGGAGCAAAGATGTGAGATAACCCTTGAGACTGCTCTCTTAAATACATATATATCCCGTAGATATATAAACCTTGTACACGATACAATATCTATCTATGTAATATGTTTTTAACAATATTTATTTTCTTAATCCTGAAATAATAAGCTTAAATAAACATATAACTCACTCCAGTATTCCCCGAAGCAGACGTGCAACTAGTGCAACCACATTTCGCTGTATGTTTTTCCGTCCCATGATGTGATAGATGGCGAGCCAGAGCACAGATTCCAAACTCCGGGCTGATATCAAGTTGAAAAAATCCAATATCATTTTTCCCGACCCGGGAATCGAAACCGGAACTCCAGCGTTGCAGCTGTACCGTATCCGTAATACGTGATACCACTAAACCACCGAGGCATTTATATCTTATACTAAAGCAGCATTTTTTCCATAACTACAAGAAGTTTTCGAAGCAATTATAATTAATCCAAATTAATTTAACAATCTATTAAAGTACGAATAAATTGTTTATCTGGTAAGAAAAAATCTTTTATATGGGAGAGGTCTTTGTCCGATGGTGTGCGAATATCCGTATATATA
>JAABKM020000025.1:6451485-6475266 GCA_016277805.2 Papilio aristodemus | reverse complement strand
GAAATAATTTAAAATCAGTGCAAGAATCTACATTGCATGATCTTTTGTAATTGATTTTATGTATACATGTAAAAAATAGTAAAATATATTTTTAATTATAATTTGACTAGCTAAATAATATTTTGTAGCTTTTTCATTTCATATTTTTACTTTTTAAATGTCAATTTCTAAATTCTTTATGTGAATTGCAATTCTTTATTTTCTTTTCTTTAAATGAAAAATCAATGTTTGTGTGTTGTATTGCGTAGAAATGGTAGTTACTGATTTAATGTTTTGTTTCAGATATGCAAAATTGTTCTGCCTCACAAGTTACGATATCTTGAAAACATGCTAAACGCGGAAGTCATCGCTAAAGCTGCGAAGCTTCGACAAAGAATGGAAGCGAACCCTAACATTCAAGACAGTGAAAAAAATTGGCCGATATTATTAGCTAAGTTCCAAACAGATGAGAAGTACAAGAAACTCGCACCTTATTCCTACAATAATATCTACGGAAGGCGAATTCCAAATTTGTAGTAATGCTCAAGAATTATAAAATTATTTAGTTTATTAAATTTAAGGCTTTTATTAAATTTTAATTACAAAGTATAGGAATAAAATCATTTACAACCTAGCAAACAACATTAATAACGTTTAATAATTTTTTTTCATTATTTTTTTTTTAATTAAATTCATAACCCAGCCTTCATACTAACTTTAACATAATATACTAAACGATTAAGGTTACACCAAATGGGTAATAAGATAATGTAAATGATGATTAATTAACCTAATTACTATGCAAGAAATCGGACAACATATTATAAAATTATTAAATCATCTATGAGATTGAAATAAGCTCTCGATTCTAGCAGACCGATTACGCTGTTAGAATTATTTAGAAAATATTCGTTAATCATTAAATTATAACCATTTAATTGTCAAACTACCTCGTATCTCGGCAATTGATTTATTTAGTATCCATAGTTAAATTACCAACTGAGATGTAAAATGCTTAGTTATCTTTAGAAATTACAGTATTTTTGGTCGATTTATTTTCCAGCATTAACAAACAAAAAACACATACCGTGTTAATACATTAAATATTAAAAATGTGAAACTGCAGCAGTTTTCATTTCCGAATGAAAAAAAGTGAAGTGAAATTATAAGAAAACGCGGAACGTAATATTCTCTTCAGTAATATTAAAGGCTGCACGCGGCTGTTCGCTGAATTTTGTAAAGTGAAAAACTTTGATCTTTTTACAGCAACGATTATGAGAAACATATTTCGTAGAATTTAATCTCCTTTCTAGTTTCGTTTTGTTACTTTCGTGAAAAGCTGTATCGGAATATTTATACCAACATGAATTTTATAATTTAAGTTAATGTTTTTCTAAAACGAATATCCTTAAATAACAAAAATATTACTATTTATTTTGTTAATTAGTTTTACATACTTTTGTATTTGGCAAAAAAACATACTTCGTGGTTTATACGATGCTTATAGGCTACGATAGATTAAATGGCTCTGAAATGTAAGAAAATATTCTTGAGTTTGTAACAATAAATGATAATTTAATTAAATTATTTGATCAATACGTATGTAATTGTATAATTACATACGTCATAACGTTGTTGTGTGCTACCAATATCTAAGTTTCCGTTGATATGGTCAAATGGACACCAATAGCTTTCCAATCAAACTAATATAAGGTTAATATTAAAGCGGGTACGGCTTGAGGTTTTGACAATTTCAAATAGAATGTTCAATCTGAACATGAATCGACTTACGCTAATATACTCTTTGTCGTGTTTGAAAACTGATAGCTTAGGGGCATCGTGTTTACAACGCCCATGCAAAGGATGAACTTAATGACAATATAGGGCGAGCAATCTCATCGCCAATAGGCCTGCGTATGCAGTTTCCGGTTTGATTTGTACATCAACTACGTTTTAAAGCTACTATATTAGTATATATTATTATTAGTACATTTACATATTGTATGACATTTTGCGATGTTACAATAATCGCCCCGCAAAAGTTATCGGCTGATCACTGCTTCATTATCGTCCGGACCGCGTGAGTCAAGCTCTTCAGAAAACTATATTAAATGAGTAATTCGTAAAGTTGTTCGTTCGTAAAATAATTTCACTAATGTGTGAGTATTTTACTACGAATATACTAGCAAGCATATCTGCCTAGAATAGTTTTTTTTATATTTTTTTTCATTTTGCTGTCCATTCCCACCCCTGTCAAATCACCTTCCCATTCTGTCCTATTTAGGATGAGAGGGCATAAAAAATTAAAATTATGCCTCTGGTACTTCTACTTTACGTCTGTTAACGATATAGACCGTGATGAATAGACCGATGTGTCTATTAAGGTAAATACTCACGGCATTGACGCATTTTAAATATTCCGATGTAAATAGATCCGATTTGTAGTTTATTTGTAAAATGTAAACGAACGTTTTAATTTCGTGAACGGTAATAAATCTTCTTGATGTGCAATATATCTTTGCAGAGAAACTTGATTGCAGTTTCAAGAAATTTAAATATTAAAGCAAAATGTTTTTACTCGAGCGCTTTAGCGATTTCATACAGAAATTTATACAAAGATTCTATATAAATTTCTTACAAAATTCCAAAGCTCAAGCTGCTTCAAGCAAGTCCACTATGAACATTTCATCACAAACGCAAAGGATAAACGCTTACATATAATTTAATCAAATTTGTAACACGTGACAATCTCTACTTTAAAACCAAAATGTTTAAAGCTTTCTTAATATGTTATTAACAATTTCTGTTTTTTTTTTTTCAATTGTTGTTGAATTAATTATTGATTTTTACTGATTAGGAATGCTCATAATAAGAGTTTTAAAACTCGAAGAAAAAAACAGATTTAACATAAGAATGTTTAAAACAAAAATTACCCCTCGCCTGTATTCCTTGAAAGGGTAGGCAAAGTGCGACTAGTTCACCCACATTTCGCCTAAATCGGACACGAATTCCAAACTCTTAGCTATTTGTTTATTTTATTTATAAAAAACCTTTTTATAAATAAAATAATCAACGAATGTTTTTATGTGCATTTTATAGCCACAAAAGATGTACATACGTATATCTCATAATCAAAAAAATTACTAAAGGTGTCTAAATTGGGTTATTAAATAAACTCTTGAAAAATAATCTGTACGATTTACCAGCAAAAAATTTTTAGTTCAATAAACTTATTCATTAATGCAAAAAACACAAGCAATATGATACGCACAAATCAAAACCAACTTCGCAAGAACCACTCCAATCAGTTTGTATCATACTATTCCTCGAAAAAAGTGAGGTATGTTTTCAATTAAACAGTTTGTTAGCATTTTTAAGAGTGCATGTTTGGATTAAAAGAAAGAAAAAAAGTATTTTTTTCCACATTCAACCTTCGCCCTGCGTTGTCTGTAGTATCGTGTTTTTACAGTGGATATTTTGAAATGGAATAATGACATCGAATATAATGAAATAGAAATTTGAAATTCTGGCAAGCTTTTGCTTGTCAATCTTTTACGGGTTACTTTATATTTTTATCTAAAATCTTATATTAGTGACAAACGTCTTTAAAAACTGAAAGTACACACCTTAAAAGCTACGATTATTAATTTCTTGTCTTTTCCTTACACATCTTAACTTTCATCTCAGGTCACTCTCTATTGGTAAAAACATTAAAATTTGTTGCGTAGTTTAAACGATGTAAGCTTTCAGAGAACAGGATTTTTTTTAATATATGAAAGTAACAGAATTCGTTTGAATGTACTAATCTCAAGATTTCCTTACCCATCGGATTCGAATATCTATTTTTTTAAAATTCCATAGTTATTTACGGTTGTAGACTATTTTAGATAACGCAAAGACAGGTAAATCCGTAGAACACTGAAAGTCTAAATAAAGGAACAGAAATAAATGTTTATAAACTTATAATGTACCTATGTAAACGTTGCTATGCATGGATTAATTGAATCCCGAAGTTATTAAGATCAAAGCTTAGTCATCCCTGTAACTGACATCAGTGATATATAAGGGCAAAGTTTAATACACCATTAGATCACTCGAAGATCTCCAAAATTATCCGCCATAACTAAGCTTTTAAGATATTTATTCTCTTACCTCGTTTGAACTCATCCAGAATGTGTTGTGACAGACAGTGATGATAAATACAAACATACCACAAGCCTGTATTACCCTATTGCACCCACATTTCACTGCATGTTTTTCCATCCCATTATGTGACAGGTGGCGAGTTCATCGCCATATCAGGCACAAATTCCAAACAATAACTAATGAAAAATACGTGTAGTATATATTTTTTTCTTTCAAATTAGATTAATTGATCTAGAATGGAGTTTTAATGAAAATGATTGGAAATCTTTGAAATTATTTTGTCCGTCGGTTAATTAGGTGTTGAGAAATGGCTTTTACAGATCGTTTCTATTTACACAAATTTGAACATAACAGTTATATTGAATAAATTTTTATATCTCAATAAACATTACATATACAAACTATATTAACTACGTAATAAATGTCTATATAATCTCTCCTTAAATTTAATGATTTCATAACCATTCCAAATAAATGAGAAGATAAAACACTCAATTGAGCAAATAAACCTAAAGTAGCTACGGTTGGAAAAAAATAGAAAAAACGTGGTTGCATGTACTGATTTTAGTTTACTACAACCAATTATGATATTCAGTTATAAGAATTCTATATTATCCAAAGAGAGTAAATCTATATTATCATTGTATAGCATTGAAGTATTCAATTATTAAGTAAGTATTATTAGTAATAGAAAAATAAAATTTATTAATGACAATATTGTATGTAACAATAACAATTACAAGAGTAAGCCTAGGTCCAAAGTGATACTGACCCCCAATAGACAATAATTTTAAAAAATTAAAAATAGTATCGGCATAATATTTAACCTTTTCATCAAGACATTCACTATTTATATTTATTACCTTATTATTTAAAACACACGGAGAAATTTGGGTGTACTAACTAGTTGCCATATTTGTCTACCGCTTCGGGGATTACAAGTGTGAGGTATTTTTTTTTTACTTCTTAAATGGATAATGGTACGAATGGTCAAATCAACAACACATAAAAATATAGATAACTTTTCAAATTATTGCTGATATTAAAGTGATTTTTATTATACATTAACTTTTATAACATCGAATATTAAAACAAGTTGAGAAGAAACGTTATAAAAATAAATCTCACGGCTGCGTAACGACTTTCATTAAATTTTAAACGGTACTTAGATTCTTTGATAGGGACTTAATGCCGGCCTACAACTTGAAGGTTTAAAACTAAAACAAATCAAAAGATTTTCCACATAAATAACAATGATTTTTTTTAAAGATTATTGTTCAAAGTCCTTATAGATACATACATTTTTTAATTTTCACATTATTTCTTTCTCGCTAATAAACTTACAACATTGGACCCCAGTACTTCTTAATTTAACACTAGATTTCATTATTCCAATTTTCCACAAAAAACAACGTATAAATAACAACTCAGAGCGGTGCATGATCCACAGTTAGTTTTGGGACTGTACGTCCCATCTACAATAGATTGTGTGAATGACATTGATTAAAAGTTACTGCCTTCCGATTACTTAGTTCGTTAAACTTTCCCAATATGGCGATGAGAACAAAAGTGATAAATCAATAGCTTGGCTAATACATTACTTTTAGTTATTTGTTACTTTGCTAAAACTCGTCCTTTGTGCGAGCTATTCGTCATTTTATTTATGTAGGTCGGCATTTGGGTAAGTAGCGTGTCCAATGGACGACTTGTCTAGTAATTACATAGTTGGTTACAATGTTTTTGTCTTAAAAATAAAAATCTGGGTAAAATTTATTTCTACGAGCAAATTTATAAGATTTATTTGTAAATAATGGTGTTAAGTACCATTTGCATTGGTCAAATAATACGTTATTAACAACAATTTATTTTTAATTTTTTTTTAAATACACATTTAGCGTTATCCTGGCACACGTCGTTTCTTCTACTTATGTAAGTATATTAAACGAAATTATTTTGAGAAGATAAATGAAACACAATATAAAGAGCACCCCAATTGATAAGACATATCCTAACCTAATAGAGCTTAATAGACATAGACTTTATTAATTATAAGGTAATTAGGAATAAATGAAACTTCTGTAAATAAATATCCGAAATCAAATATTAAATTTGTCGATAAGTGCATGATATAATTTATTTAGTTTGCTCATTTTAACATAAACAAAAAACATATCTCACGCCTGTATTCCCCAAAGGGGTAGGCATAGGTCCACTTAGTGCTCCCACATTTCGCCATATTTTAACATAAACAATAACTAATATTATATATACGAAAGCTAGAAGCGCCGTAACTCTCTGCAATTAGACAACAAACAAGTTTCATGCTCTCTAATTAAAGCTAAATTTAACAACATATTTTCCTCGTCACATAATTAAAGTCTAACTTTCCTAATTAGCATCTCCGTAAACAAACGCTAATGTTTAATGTCATTTGCCATTTTTAATCGAGAATGAAAAAAGAAAATGATAGTACTGTGGAAAAACAAAGAATCCAGTTACTTTTTTAAAAATTTTAGTAAATTGTACAATAATTTAATATTTATTTCAACCAATTCAGTTAAACTCAAGCTTGTGCTAGGACATGGTTCACGACAGTAATAGTCGAATGACGTATTCGGATAGATGACCATGTTGTCCTTTTCTCGTAATCTTTATTCAAAGCGTTTAGGTTGCTCTTCAATCTTGTTTGAATCGAACCCCTTTTTACTATTCCAACGAAAAATTATCAATAATTATCAAATCAGTTTTTAATATTAATTGGAACATAATTATATCGTATAACATTTTACGAGTAAAAAAAACCTTAAGCAGCTAATTAGGAATTGACTCCAAAAATAATATTAACTGACGTAGAAAAGTTTCGCGAGTCGATCCATTTTGCAATTTTGTTTTAAAACAGAATCGTTAATGCTCCAAGTAAACATGTCTTGAAACGTGAAACTTTTAATGGCTTTCATTGCCCAACTTAGTTTGTATAAATAGGAAATAGGGGTGAGCCCAGTGATGTTGCGTCAAAGTTAAGTTGGCAAACGTGAGTTTTATTTATACAAACTGTGATGAAAAAAAACTTTTTTCTTCAAATTTTTCTAATTTTTTTATACGTCCCAACAAAGATATAAAACTTCAACAATAATATGATGTTATTAGTGTTTTCTTATATCACGTGTGCAACCCGGAAGGGTAGGCCGAGGTTATGGGTTTACACTTGACAAATGCAATTGTTATTAGGGACATTTATTAATTCTTTTGTTTCTCTTTACAATTTTTTAATTTTCTTTTTGTACATTATTCTACATAAGAAACAATCTGAAAGCTCGCCCCTACAAAGGCATTGTACAATTTAAAACTATAAACAATTTTGATCACCGACTACCTCTTGTTTATACCGGTATCGAATCCCTTTACCTTAACTGTGTCATGGGAAATTAACTATTTTTTCGCCTTTTTCTAATTGCCTCCATAATCTTTTATTTTATGAGACTCATGAAATATGACGAAAATAATCGTGTTCAGGACAAAAGATTTTTCCTCAAATTGTAATATATATTACGGATGTATAGTTGCAAATATTAATATAGTAGAAATGACTATAACTTTAACTTTACGTAAATCTGTTATCGATTTTTAAAAATGTATAAAACTACTGTAAAATTTAAAATCTTATAGCAGTAGTAAGCAATTTATTTTTAGTTTGATGATATATTTTTCTATAAGTGACATCAATGTGCAATAAAAACGTCAAACTTCAAACATATATTGCCACAAAGATTAGTAAAATAAGCCTTACTCAGTATACGACTCAAAAGTTTCATGAAAATTTTCATGAAATAAGGAGAGGGATAAGAAATGAGACATCAGCAAACATGTATATTTACTACTTACTATCTTAACAGTAGAATATAGTAAATGGACTAAAGTTACAGAGTACTTGTAGTTGAGGCATTTCGAATTTCAGATCACAAAATTTGAATGGAGTTAGTAACAAAATCGATTGGAAGATATTTTAATAAATAATGTTGAATTTTATGTAGTAAATAAAAAGATTAAAGCCTCAAGTGTCTTACCATTATCTTTAGCTTTTCCTTATGAAACCACATCTGTATCATATAGAAAATAACTTTATTTTTTTTTGTTTTAGTTTTTGCAGTTGTTTCAACTATGGTCACTTATCACGTGGTCACTGGTCATATAAAAAAACGAATTAGTAGTTTAACCCCGTCTTCTATAAAAAAATAACTATCTCTAACATGAGGGGTTTCGTTTCTTGTAAATTATATTTCAGTGAATTATTAAATATGAGCTTCTTATGAATTTCATTTTCATGTTACCTTGTCACGCTTGTTGTTGAACATGCATTGTTTGCGATACGACTGTCTATAAAAGAAGTCGAGACAAAAGAAAATAATAAAATTTAAAGACGGAATATTTTATCATTATATACTTTGTGTCTAGATACTTGCACAGATTAAATTTTTACGCCATCTTATTTCGAACTTCACAATATGTTACAACACACAACCAAATACTAAAGTATTAATGTTGATAGTCCCTGAATTATTTAGTAAAATCAATTTAGATTAGATATTTCATCTCTTACATAATTCAGTGATTTTAATACTTTTTAATTAAGTAGTCCACTGTCGAAGAGTGAAGATCAGTATGTACTGAAATGAAGTAAAAGATAGGTTGCGCTTCGTATTCCGTGTATTCGCAGACTGGTACATTGATACAGGCTCGGCGGTATGAGGACATTATTTATATTTGTCTACATTACAGAGATGAAATAATTAACAGAAGCTCAATAGATTTTTTATTAAATTGATTATCTGAGACTATTTTTGTTAAAAATAACTCATTTTAGTATGTTGTTTACCAATAAAAATAGGTTCGATTATCTCAAGCAACATTTAGTAAATCTACGTGTTTTCCCGCTGTTCAAAAATCTAGACAAGATTTACGTGGACCCACCACATTCTCAGTATTTATTACATCATCTTTTCGAAGCTCACAGTAACTAATCATATTTCTTTTTTTCATATATTATAAAAAAATTCTTCATAAAAAAATTGCCGGTGTAAGTTAATTGAGACGAGATTTACATTTATTTTAAAAATATATAATATTAACATCTCTTCATACATCTAAAAAGGACGATCCTACATAATGACGTAAAAGTTACGAACTGGGGTCACAGGGAATGTAAAATTCAATTACGCTTGCTGACCCGCGTCAATACTTCGCATAGTATCATGATAACACTCAGAGTATTTCCTAAATTTAATATCTACCAAAAATGGTAATGAATAAAAGTCAAATGGATGAGATCTGCGGAATAGATACGTAACATTTCTACAGGTCTCGTGATTTTTATAGCACATTAATGTAGTAATGGTTTTCAGGAATCGGGCATGTAGTAGACATGTTTGTATTCCTTTTGTTTGATGAAACCACGTAACGTAAGTCAAGGTGATTAGAAAATTAACAAAGAATGTAAACCCCCAAATAAGAACATTTCATACTTATATAAAACTTGCATCATTATTTAGAACTAGTCAAAGAAAGATAAATTTGCAGATTAATATTACAAAATAAAATTTATTTATGTAGAATGATCACTAACAGAAAGATAATTTAAAGCTAGAGCTTTGAAATTGGAGATAATAGAAGTGTAGCTTTTCTACCCTTTCACCGTCTCATTAAGAAATACTAGCGACGTATAACATAAAAATAATAAGCTTGTATGTATAGTAAATTCTCGTAGCCAGTGATGGTCACATAACATCACGTATCTATTTACTATATGAATTTACATTTACCAACATGATGCTCCGTAGATGTTGTTGTATTAGGGCGAATTCCATAGAGTTGTAACGTGCAGGCGCGTATAAAAATTTTATGTACTGAATTTGTTATGTTGTATGTATTATTGGGTCAAAAATGAAACATCTTTTTGTTTTAGATTTTTCAACCCAAATCGATGTGGTAAAAAAAGACAAATAATTCGTATACAACTCATAGTAAGCGTTAGTTCTCTGTTGGAAATATGAGTAGTATTTATGGGTGCATTTATCGTTTCAAAGCGATACTTATCATAGGGATTTACGATACGCCAGCTTATCACTAACATATCCATTAATCTATTTGTTATTCAAACAAAAGTATGCTTTTATATAAATTTTTTATTGATCACTAAGCATGCGATAACAGGAATTATAAATCACAATTTTATTTTATATTTAACACTAACAATGTGTACTTTGTTTATACCCAAAGTTGCACTATTGTGATTATGACAACAAAAAAAAAACATTTGACCACGATTATAACGTTATGAAAACAAAAATTAAAGCACAACATAATTGGTAATCCAAATAAACTATCGCTCGATTGATTTACTCAATGGGTTACGTAACCGTCCATAACTATCTGTAAATTTGGGAGAATTACAAATGCATGGGCAGCTTTATGAAAATCTTTTCAGAAATCTGCTTCTTTTGTTGTAACTAAGTAATATCGTACGTAAATGATGTGCTAACCATCAAAAGTATTGACAAAACTCTACTGATTTTATATATATCGCAATGAGTGATACAGTTAAACCAGAGACTCGAGTAATTCTAAATTCGATCGCTATATTTATACCCATAGTAAATACGAATCTAACGATCTGCACAAACACATATTTACTGTTTTTTTCTTGTTTTACAATTTGTGTATAATTGTAATCTAATGCTTAATCAAGAAATTTATAAATTACAGTTTCTCAAAATATATATGAATATTATTTTCGTTGCGCTGCTGTTTATCAGTTATCTACTTAAAGACTATCCTTTAAAAATCTTTTGTGAATGGTGGTATGAGGAGCTAATTGCATTGTAATACATTACACTGGGTTACATAAAACTATAGTACATATATTGTGATGTTTATATACGAGGTACTTTGTAGATCTGTGCAACAGGAAAAATCATGCCAAAAAGGTTTGCGACATATAATAATTTTATACACTATTGCATACATTTACATTTATAATTAATCACTATTTACTATTTTATATTATATTTATCCAACTTTTGTGCAAATCAAAAATAATTTATAATTTTGACACTTTATAACAAAAATAACTTACATCCCAGAAAAGACTAGCTAAAATATACACAGACTCTCATAATATATATCTTCAACAGAACTCATACGATATTTACAAACAGGCCATCGATCAGTCTATCATTATAAAATATAAAGCATGGCTACATTTTTATTTATGTATGATTAATAGAACGAAAAATTAAAAACGTATTCGGAATTAAAAAATTTAAAGTTGTCTATGAACTATAAAATTAGGACATAATAAAAATAATTTTAATCCTCGTCTTCAAATCACGAACACAATAATTTGTACTTAAAGTTCGTGATTTGTGTTCTTTAAATAAAAATTAAATTGTAATAACTTACTTTGGATATGCTAATGTTTTCCTAATTTATATCCAAAGACAAATAGTAATTTTTCGAAATAATTTCTTGTAAAACTTGGCATTATTTTGCTATTACAACGTAACCATGCCCTATAACTAGTATCCATAAAATAAAGTTTTGTACTTTGAGAATGTGGATTCAAAAATAGCAACGGTTTTGACGTAGACAAATTTACATAATATACACATTTCTAAAGGCAAGATATACGTGATGTCCTTAGCGTATATATCTACGCGAAATAATCTCTCATCGTACGTAATAAAATAATCTCATTGCTTACTTTACGCGCAATATACATATTGATTCAAATATAATAGAGATTAAGGCAACATTGATTTCATGAGGAATACGATAGAAATATCTGATTTTATTATAAACATACGATTATTTATTTTTTAGACAAAGGTATTTTTTTAATATTAAACTCTTGGTAATAGAAAAATTGATTCTAAAATAAGATATACATCAATAAAAATTAAATGCAAATTTCGTATATTACCATATAATTAAAAGTTCATGTTTATAATTTAAATTGATGGTTTTAAATAATATTAAAATAAAAATCTAGTAATAAGATTTAGTCAAATATACGTAACTTGCATTATAAATATTTTTGTTTAATTAAGCGGCCATGAAAAAAATAATAGGTTGTATAAAATAAAAACTCATATTTCGCACTCCATTATGAAATCAACTTTGTCTCATCATTTCGTCACCTTGTTAAATTCGATGACTGTATACTTATACAGGGTTAATTGAAATTAGCGCATCACCTCTTGCAGACAGCCTCTCTACATCAATCCCAACAACATTTGTTCTACGACTTTTTTTTACAAATCTTGAGAATAAAATTTTTGCTCCCTCAGTTATTTATTACTTTGTATTTTATAAGTATCTAAGCGGTGCACGCGTTTCTAATCTACCCTGACTTACGACCGAGGTCAAGTTTAAAAGTGTATCGCAGCAGCTGCGTCAACCCGCAACCACGCGCTCTGCTGCACGAGGCGATATTTTGCACACGCAAGGTGCGTGGTGTACCTACGCTCAGAGTATTGGTAGTTCAGAGGCAAGAAAGAAATTTTGTATGGGGGGAAAACTTGAATTTTAAAAATTATTAATTTTAAAAAGTCCTAGAACAAATGTTGTTGGGGTTGATGTAGAGAGGCTGTCTGCAAGAGGTTAAATTAACGTTGTATAAGCAATATGTGTTTGATGATACAATTTATATAACAATATATTTGACAATTCATGACCAGCTAATTGTACTTTTAATTCATTACAAAGAAGTGTCGATAATCTCTCCGGTGTATACGATGAATAATTTGAGCTAAATAAACAATGTACTTTATATGAAAACTTTAATCCTATTATATATCTGATGAGTTAATATAGAATAAAAAAACTCTTACGTTGTATGAATTAAAAAGTTGACGACATAGATGACATATGACTCATTGAATTGATTGTATATTATAAAAACTATTAATGCCTCGCGATTAGACGGCTCGTTTTTGTATGCGTTTTTGTTATACCAAGTTTTATAGTGACTTGTAACGACGCAACGGGAACTTTTTCGTGAGAAAGAAGAGATTAAAACAGTAAATATGAATGCATGCATCGATAAATAAATTTAATAGTTTAAGGTTGTCAAATCTAGCAGTTAATCTTATTGCTGCTGTGTTTATATTCAATATTAAACCTAATTTTATTTAATTTTTAAGTTAAATTTGAGTCTTTTAAAATATGTTTCTGCGACAAATAAATCTTTAAAAATAACATTACTCAAATACTTTGTTATTATTTTAACATCGTGACATTCGAAGCAATATCACACACTTCACGTCAGAAACAACAAATATATTTTGTTTAAATATATGCAAATACGTAGTAATTTCATAAACTCGAATCTTTTGTCCAATTAAAATATAAAAATTTATAATTTCATAATTCAGGCCCTTTAAACTGTGTTGCTGTGTACGTTAAACATCAAAACGTCTATTTTATAATTAATGAAGATCTGTTAAAAGCGATGACAAAGTTACAAAAGAATTATCCGCAAACATAATAAGATTTAGCCTCTGTCAACACATAGCCGTATTTATCAGTCAAGGAAAGGACATGGGGAAATTTATAATTAACAATTTGTAAATAGTTGTGAAAAAAAGACTCACGATTGTATAAGAAAAGAGATAGATTCAACAACATAAATGATGTGAAAATAAATGCAGTTAAAATAATTGGATATTTGCGGGTGGTCTGGGAGAATGTATATATATATCGATCATATAAATTGTCAACACGTTCTTTTAAAAAGACGTTTTCCTTTTAAATACACCCTTTTCTTCATGTTCACAAGCATATACAAAGATTACTTAAAAACTTATCAGTTGGAACGAATTTCTTAAAACTATATTTCCTTCGTTTTATTTCATGTAGATCAGTAAACGCATTCTGCTCAAAAATAATGTGCATAAGAATTTAATACTATTTTCAAAAATAAAATCATAATATAACAAACATAATTAAAATATACACAAAATTAAAAACATTTCATTAACCGTATAATATTAAACATAGGGATTATCACATTTTTTTCTTTATTAACTATTATATATCTAGATCCTAATCATTTAATTTAAACTTACAGATCGAAACGGTGATAAGATTAATTTATAAATATTTGATATGTAACATTATTTTCAAACATATATAACACAGTAAACAATTAAAATGCTTCTAAACAAATCAAATATTTACAAATTATCGGCGGCTCATGAACTAATTAAATGTAGTCCAGCCCTTAGGGACGCTAGAGCCCGCTTCGGCTCCACCGCTTGAGCTGTTAAAGTCCGAAAACTGAAATTGACTAAAATCTAAGCCGTACTCATGCAATAGGGCGCTATCAGTGGACGTTTTGACTTGTTCGAACTTATCGGTACTACCACTTTGTAGAGGATCGAATTCTTTTAGATCGTCCAGGTTTATCAGATCAGACTCTGACGCGCACGGCTGCAAAAGAAAGAAGTCAGTTAAACGATATTTCTTTGATTCAGCACCAGTAATTGAGAAATTCGTTACGTAGTTTTTAAAACGTAGGCGAGAATTCGGTACACGGTTCACCCTTTCATTACGCAAACAACTTCCATCCTTTGCGGGCATAAATCGATCCGTTGTCATGTTGACCTATTTTTCTTGTTCCCTTCTCATATAATTAGGAAATAATATTCGTTCCGAGTGTTCTTTTCGTTAATCTGTAGAAACTGATATTTCGTTTACCGACTCATCAATCAATTTTTTTTATACATATTTTAATTTTATAGCTTATCGCTTTGAAGTCGTTTATTTATTATTATCAATTATAAAATTGTTATTTATTTTAAGGGAAGTATTTTGCAATTAAAATAGTCAGGTAGACTTAAAATCAACGTCTTGAAATAATGAATTACAGTTTATAAGACTAGTTTCATAAACATTTTATCGTATTTTGATACTTATACATTACCAATCCCATTCAGACATAAATACGTGCATATAGTAAAAACACCCATGCATACACTTTACAAAATAAGCAGAAATTTACAAAAAAAAATGATGTAAAAACTAATACGAACCTTTAGAATAAAAGTGCACATACAATATATACAAGCGATTAATGTGCAAAAATAAAAAGTTCCTGATATCTATCAATAATTTATACTAAAAAAAAACTGTAAAAAAGAATAAATTAAATACATTGAACGCATTAGTTATTTTAATATCACACAGTATTATGTAAATAATTATTATAGGTCAGATATTGATCGCATTCACTAAAATATTGAGAAAATAGATTTGAAACATCGTTGCTTTTGAATACTTCAAACACAATAAATACGATAAGTCTAGTTTCAATTCCAATCATTCGATCAGTTTCATGCAATGTGATGAAGAATCTGCTTAAATAAAATTTACCGGAATGATAAATCGTGAGGATCGAAATGCGTTTCAGTGTATTCGGTTCAATGAGCCTAAAATGTCACACCGATGCAAGTAATACAAAATTTTATGCAATGAACAGGATTCTTCGATGACTGTACAAACGATGTTATTTTCTATTTTCTCAATTAAATGAATAACTATTGTGTCTATATACTAACTGAATCATCCCTCTGAATCATTTCGACGCGAGGTATGATTCGCTGGCTGTATTAATATATCAAGTCAGTGAAGAGTGTATCTCCCAACATACATAATGTGTGACAAAATTAAGAAAATTATATGTCATTGCTTAAATTATTGTTTCAATGTTTGAAATTTTATTTTTGTATTATTTTTTATGTAAATAAAAAAATATTACGGTGCGTATTTTTATTTAAGGCTATACATATGTACCTATATATTAATAAATTTATTTTAAAAAAAAGCGTTTGATCACGTATTGAAGACGTAACTGTGGTAAGTAGGGATAACATTAAGATTCATTGCAGTCAAAAGATAAAATTAACTTCTTATTTGTAAAACAATAATCATCTTTATAAAGCAATGAGTGAGTTAAATCATTGTCAATTTAGACCTGTTATTTTCAATTATTTTATTAGTCAACTAATGAACTCTTCCATTCAGTTATTATTGATCGAGATTCGATGCAGAATTAATGTTAATTTATGTGCGACATAAGTGTATTAAATACTTTTAATATGCCAGTTTAAATTACTCAGAAAGGACTCTAGGTTTTATGAGGTGATACCATTAATTAAGGCATTGGTGTCATGCGGTTTACTGAACTTTTATGGTATCTGAAATAGATTGAAGTGATACTTGTTGAAAGGAAAACGAATTGAGTAGAAATCAACTGAAACTTTTTGTTAAATTAGAATAAATTTTAAGCTGAATTACTGTGATTTTAATTAATTTACATGTGACATAAAACAGAATTAAAACTTTTTTTATAGTATCGACTCGTATTTTTTCCTGAAGTAAATATACAGGTTTATTTAATTAACTATTGTTTGTCGAAATAAATTATTTAATTTGCAACTTCAACTTTCGTATGAATATTTCTCGCATTTACTCATTTTACTTTCATAAACATCACGATCTCTCTATAGACATGACAAAAAACTAAAAAGGAGACAAAAATCGTTTACGTATTTATTCTTACTTTTTTAAGAAATTATTTAAAGAAATTGGACAGCTCTAAACAAGGTTAGATTGTTGTAAAAGGAGCGCAATCGTACTAACTAAACTGATCAAGGATTTGAAATTAAACAACATCTTGGTGATCACCAACCCACCAGATACGTTATTGAACACTCAATACTCTGACACACATCAGAGTATAAATATCATTAAAAATTTTATTTAATATTTAATTTAATTTAATTAAAAATACGTATCGCGGTTTAATACGGTATATAACAGTCGCTGTTTCTATCAAATGACGTTACCTTCAGAACATTTACCTGTACGTTAAAAAATTACTATTATATTATAATATTCTTATAACAAAATACTACGCCGCATATCGTTTCCGTTCTTTAAATCGTGATATAATCTCAAGGCAATGAATACTTCAATTAAGTTTTAGATTAGTAATTTAAAATGATACTGCGTCCTTTAACGTAAGATTAAGTTATGTGTTACTTGCTCGGTTATCATCTAAATTTAATTTGTATCAATGAAATCAATTAATCCAATCCATTATCGTGACTAAATTCAATAATCATCTTAATTAAAATTTATATTTTAAATAGTACAAATAATACAACAAAAATCACGTATCTAAAATCCATATTTATTGATTTATTTCTTTGTGACATTAATAAATTACTTTACTGAATAACTTTCAACGATTTAATAGAATAGTTAAGTGGTAAGTAAATTTTTATGTACCTAATAGTATCTGATTAATATTATTTAATTTAATACATTTTACTTTCCTTCATAATCAAAATATAACTTATTACAGGCTCGTGTCAAATAAAACATTTAATGAAATCTTGTTCCGTGTACGAGTTTACTCAATAATATACAGAAGTACGATTATATTTATTATCACAAAGAAGTTTTAATTATGAATTATTATTATTATACATGTGATGTTTTCAAATAAACATATAAATATTTACAATGTACAAACAATTCATTAAATAAGTAATAAATTATTATTGGTGCGTTTATAGAAATAACACTAATTAATTCGTTTATTCGAGAGATATTAAATCATATGTTTAAAAGTATGTGCCCTTACGACTGTAAAATTCATAATTGTGGAAAACGTATTTGTAATTAATTATCAAAAATAGAAAGGACAGAAATATCTGCCATCACAGCCCGAGGTCTAATTATTATGAGATATGCTTATTCTTACAACTTACAAAGACAATAATTTCTTTTTCATGAGATTATATACCATAGTAAAGGAAACACAATTTATAAAGAAAAATTAAATTCATTATACGTTAATATTAAATATACACAGCAGTGAATCTTTTAAAATTTAATGAGACAAAACTTGTGAGAATGTAATTGTTACTTATTAAATTATCTCTCTGTAAAGTTGTTAAATTTTTAATACAATTATTGTGAAAAATTAAAAATTCGATAACCCATAATTCATTTAATATGTTAATTACAAATTTCATTTGTCAATATTACTAAAAGAGATTCAAAAACCTTGAAATACCTAAAAGAAGTATTCGATAAATTACATATAATGTGGTTATACTATTTTTGAAACAATATAAGTAAAAAGGTATAAAGAATGTATAAAAAGAATAAAAATGTAAAAATACAAAAACCAATTTTGAAGCTATGCTGCATGCTTTTGTTAGTGTAGTAGTGGGTTGCACTTATAGGAATAGAGACAGATCTTTATAAGTTATAGATACTATACATTTCCCATTCAATAAGTAATATTACGCATATATATTTTGTGAGATAAATTTAAATACTACATTTAAGTTAATTTGATATTGTTAATTGAAGACAGGTTTTCGTTTCTCATTTATATTTTTCTCTAAAAACATAGTAGACAATATAAATTATCACATATGCGCATATCAAAATTACCTCTTTGCTTCTTCCTTCGTAGATTGGGGAAGGTCGAGCTACGGGGATGGCTACGTGAAAAGTGCTGCTTGAGCCGTCTTTACTTTGTCTATTAGTAATAGGGGGCGGTAGCTTTAAGGCGTTGCCATTGCAAGGTGCGTTTGTAATCGACTTTCTTTGACTCGAGATACTCAGTTTTAGTTTAGCTTTGTCTTTGCCCTCGCTGAAGCATATGGTGCTCGTGTGGAAATCAGTTGACTTCTCATCACTCTTGGTTATATTAGTTATGAAGTGAGTCGTAGAGGGCACTGGAGTAGCTCTTGGCGGGAGTACCGGCGCGTCGGACAGATCGACTAGTTTGTTTGTCGATATAATGGGATAACGGGCGGAAAGTTTAGGACGTTCCAATAATCGAGGAGGAAGGCGTGGTGGTGCCAGTGGTTTCTGCAAAATAAAATTAAATAATGTGCCACGGTGCTCCTAGGAGCATACATGCTTAAAATGTATACATCTATGGACTACACGGACTATGGTCTATTAATACACGGTGTTAAACTTCTTTATATGAAGCGAAAACGTTTAATGAAAATGAATTACGTTGACAAATACATTATAAACAAGAATCCATAAGCTTTGATACATCTGCCCAAATCATTCCTATTTACATCTTACATTTGATTTCAATCAATCGATAACTAATATTAAGTTCTAATTAACACTAAATTTACACTGCATTAGACAAAATAGATTTAGTTTAGGAACGAGTTTCAGATTGTTACAAAACTTATGACATGAGGCATCAAGCAAGACAATATATACAACCAGCAGCTAACAAAAATTACAAATATATTTATAAAAATTATAATTAATTTTATTATTGACTTACCGGTTTGTTGCGCAGAGTTACATCACTGCTGCTATCGGAATTCGTAGAGAAGAGGAATTCCATTTCGTTTAACAGATCTAGTGGAAGGGCGGGCGGTGGATCTTTGGGTGGTGGTACATCTATCGAGGAATTAGCCCCAAGCGGCATATCGCTAACAGGTAGAGACCCTGAAGAACCAGATGAGCCCGGGGAAGCTGATCCACAAGAAAATCTATTGACAAAAAATAAGGATTACTATATAAATAAAGACAGTAAAGTCAAATTTATGTTCCAAAGATTCTTCCAAAGGCCACCTTCACTCCTTTGCTAGAAACATTTGAATTTATGGTTGAAAATTCTTGTTTTAAATAAAAATATTCGATTTAACAATTAGCTGCACCAGTACAAACCCTTTCACTTTTAAAAAGCAAATCATAGACATCAGAAATCAACCCAGCGTATGCGCATGGTTAACCCCTGACGTTCTGTTTCGTGAACTTGTTAAAGTAAATAAAACTAAACGTTATAAAACGATATCATACCTATTCTCATCTGCTGTATTTCTAGAAGATGACCTTGAGCCACTCTTCGGTATTTTGTTTGTGAGTCCTCTCATAGCTGATCTGACATTCTTGCCTCCTTGTCGTACCTTGATAAGATAATTAGACAATCATAAATGGAAGTGTAGTAAATTAGTGTGTATTTATAAAAACGGATTAAATGTAATGCTGGGAACCCTTTAATATTCAACTGTAAGGCGCACCATTGAACTAATCCATTAACACAGCGAGCAAAGAATTCTATTGTTACTTTTCGACTCTCTGTAGAGAAAAGAAATCGAATATACCTTACAAAGAAAGCTAATAGGTTAATATAAGGACCAGAATTTTAGTTCTATACAGAACCCACATATAATAAATATTCAGGTTTGATATTCAATTTAACACAACAAAGAATAAGTCATGCGGTTTGCTTAGCGACTGCTAAACATAGTTCTTAGTTGTGTAGTTAGCTTTTCCTATAAAGGAAACTATGGAGCAGGTCTTACTAAAATACCTGACAAAGTTCTAACGTGGCAGAGGTTAGAACTTTGTCAGATACTGGTTGCGCAAGAGTTCGCTCCAATATATTTTTAACACCTCCTAGTACCTCAATAATCATGCTGCCTTCTCTTTAAATTTTTCTCGATCAAATAAACGACGAACTGAGATAAATAGCGAAAGGTATAATTGCACAGATAAATTTCAATATTTTTATAACAATCTCTATATAGTTATAGATTTCATATAAAATTATGTACAGACCACATTTCATACGTTTTTACCACAAGACATTCAGTAATATTAGCTGAAAGGAATGTTAATATGCATAGTTTTAATTAGCAAGTTACCGTATGCAAATGCATGCAAAAATACGCTTATTGATTGTGAAAATGGTATTGGAAATTTTCTGCAGAATTAATAGGGAAAAGTTTTAAAGTGTTATTGCATATATTTACTTCTTAGTGGAAGACATACTTTGTTCTACTTTAGATGTAAGTACCTTAACATGCTATAACTTACTAAAGAAAATGCAGAGGGGGGGGGGGAGGAGACAATTTGAAATTATTTAAAATAAATAAACAAATTAATTAAATAAGAAGAACCACAAACGAACGAAGAATTAAAAAGAAGAACCACGTAATTATCACTTCTTTAAATTTGAAATGTGAGTGACATATTAAGGTTAGGTTAGGTTTAGGTTAGGTTCCCGTTTGGTAAAAAAAAAGATTTAGGTTGTTAGGTTAGATTTAGGTTCCCCCCAATCGGGTTACAGCCTTGACGTGGCGGGGGAGCTTAGTAGCCGTAGTCGGAGCTCCCACGGTAAACCAAGAGGAACCCAAGGCTGGTCTGCTGCGCAAGATTGGCCCAAGAGGAGGCCGCCCGAGGTGGATTCAATAGAGTCTGCCTTGAAGGCGAGTTTGCGAGAAGGAACATCGCTGGGTTTAGTAGGTATTGCGGCCGGGGAGTCTCACATACACTCTGACCAGGAAACGGGAGAGAGGGATGTGTAAATGTATTCCCACCGTTTAAAAAGGTAAGGTTTAGGTTAGGTTCCCTACAGGTATACCGTGCCTGGACCGACGAGCGCCGCATCCTAGTGGCGCCGATCGGCAACGACCTCATCCTCTCTGTAGTCGTAAACGCCATGCTAGCGAAGCGAGAAAGCGTGGGAGACTTTCGGATCCTTCTGCGAAGAATTAATGTCGCAGAAGCAAGAAAGAAAGCGGGAGCGCGAAGTAGACCCCTGGTTTCCCTGCTCCGGCGTAGATGAACGGGGAGGAGAAGGCTGCAATATATCGACCTCTCCCTTAGTGGTGATGACTGGTAGGAGATGGGATCACCTGCTAGAATTAACAGCTCATACGTCTAGGAGGGAACCAAGTAGTCAAAACAAGCGACAGTGTTAGTAATAGAAGGCCAAAACAAACGATAATTGATTAGTTACATACTAAAGCTTAGTAAATACATGTTAAAGACGCGAGATGTGAAGGAACTGTGTAAAAGATAAATTGTAATGTGTACTACCTCATGCGTCGCAGGCGTGAATGCTTTTAACTTCATTAACGATAATAAATAAAGTAATTATTTCATAGGATTAAAGAGACTAGAAAATCTATTTACGAAAGTATTCATAAAAATGAAGCATGAGTTTGACAAAATACTGTTTGTAATTATTTAAGAAATATAAATCTTTAATCCTGTACACTACTCAATTTTACATCGAGTATCTATTATTACCACGTTGAACACTTTGATATCGCTAGACGTACGCAAGCGTAGCCGGGGTAACGCCCTGATCAAGTCGTCGCTGCGTACGCGTTTATAGTCCTAATTTAACGAGTAAAATTTTTTATGCTTCTAATTGACGCGACAAGAAAATCTTAGTATTGATTTCAAGTCTGATTGTTTTCGAGTCAGGTGTATGCTAAACTATTCACTTGGTCTAGTATTACCCCTAACTTTTCTTAGCTATCTTTATTGTAAAAAAGTTGCAATAGTTTATTTAAAAAAGTATGTTCCACTAAGCAGTAAATAGAGTGCATGTTTTAGCATTCAAAGCTGTCAAACATTACAATACTTAAGACTCACCGATTTGACAGCCGATTTTACTGCGGGATTGGCCTGTAAATATTGACAATTTAAAGCAAAAGGAATAACCCATGTACTTAGTGCATGCTTGCATTGAGTAACAATACGAATATTGACACCATGATATGTTTTTATTATAATTATATGCATTGGCAATTATATTTCTCCCAGGTAAGCTTTTATTTAATATTTAAAATACTGTTAATCTAACAATGATGTTAAATAACTTATACTTAACAAAGAAAGAATTCCTCGCACAAGCAGAATAATGACAATTTTTTTTAAAAAAGCAAAGAAATATTAAATAGCATTATTATTTTAAGGAAGCAATCAAATATTAAATTTTATACTACTTGAAATTTTATAAAATATGTAATTATTTCCCATTCGGTATATAATGATTAGACTATCATAGGACAATTTCAAGTTAGTTATATAGACAATTTCAGTTTTGATAAATTATGTGTTGTTTGCATCGAAGTGGTATTTTTATAAATGTAGCAAACGAGCAAGCGGTACACTTGATGTTAGGTAACCGCTGACCATAGACATCTAAGACAGTTAAAATAAGAAGACTAGAATTAGGCCTCCGACACCACACTAGTCAGACTGCACGCAGAATACCACTTCACGCCTGTCTTCTGTGAGGTCGTGTTATTTCATCGGTCGAGCCGGGCCATTCGTGCAACTGATGATGTTGCTAGCTCTACTAACACTTTTAAAATTATGTCTCCATTAAATTTACCTTGTCTCTGACATTTTTAAAAAACGCTCCTCCCTCCTTCTTCACGCTCTTCGCCCAGTCTCGATATTGCCTTTTTATTTTTTGACCGCTGCCTGTACTTATTTCTTCGGCGTAGTTATTGCATTCAATTTCGAATTCATCGCTAAAGCCTCGCCCAGAGTTAAGTAGATCTAATCTCTCGTCGATAAACTGGAAACAGATGAATTGAATTTATAATAAGACATACATTTTATATAAAAACAAAAATAAATGAAAAAAATGTAGTTAATTTTTGACTATTAAGGCTATTAATACATTACGATAAAATACATGTAAGCCCTTCTGACTTTATCTCTATCTAGCAACACTACACATATACACTCTTCTGACTTTATCGATGTCTAGCAACTCTTTACATGTACACTCTTCTG
>JAABKM020000025.1:6440088-6451385 GCA_016277805.2 Papilio aristodemus | reverse complement strand
TCTGACTTTATCACTATCTAGCAACATTACACATGTACACTCTTCTGACTTTATCACTATCTAGCAACGTTACACATATACACTCTTCTGACTTTATCACTATCTAGCAACGTTACACATGTACACTCTTCTGACTTTATCACTATCTAGCAACGTTACACATGTACACTCTTCTGACTTTATCACTATCTAGCAACACTACACATGTACACTCTTCTGAATTTATCGATGTCTAGCAACGCTATACGATGCGTAGGCGCAATGTGCTAAAGGGTGCTTTAATATTCCAACACATTACACTGTAAAATAAGTTTTATGGGGAATTTCTATCAGCAAGTAACATAGTCTATATATATATTTTTAAGTTAAGCAATAAAAATAATTCAGAATAATATTAAAATTAATTTGTGAAATACCTGCTGAAATATTTGCGATTGTAACACTTTCTTCAAAAATGGTTGCATACTTTTTCTAGTTTTTACAAAAGCTTCTGGATTGAAAGTTATTAGTTGACCCTTTTCAATTCTGAAACAATAAAATAAAAAGCGAGTTATAAAATAACTTAAACTTTCTTGAGACGTTATAAATTTCATAACATATAAAAAATGGCTTAACTCACGTTCGAGGAATTCCGTATTGAAAATAGTTCTGAATCTTGTCGGACCTTCTTGTTTACCGAACACCGCAAACTTGAGTTAAGCCATTTTTAAGAAAGGGTTTAGATGTAATGCTTAAATTGATCACTACAAATATTATTAAAATTCTGTACAGTCAAATTGCCTTTTTTTCGTAGACAATATAATCAAACAATGGCATATACATATTTATTATTCATACCGGGAGGTACAATTTTATGGTCTTGATGTTAACTACATGTGTTTTGAAATTGAAAGTGCATATAGATTGTATAACAATAACTACGTAACTAAGTAGAAGAATTTGTTTGAACGTTCTAATCTCGGAAACTATTAGTCGGATTTATTTTAATCTTATAAGTTACAATCCAATTATTATTAAGGATTTAACATCAAGATGCGATGCAGAAGAGGCCTTTGAAAAAAGGTAAGATTGGTAAGGTAATTTCGTATATGTTTGCATCGGCTAAAATTGCAAGGGACAGTTAATTATATATTGTTATATACAGCAATATATTGATTCCAGTTAGAACATGAATAAAATTTTTAATTTAAATCTTTAAGTAACTAAATTACATTAACTCGTAGCAACTTAATTCAATTAAAACAATTATTAAAATTATGTTCAGTACATATACTAGTTGGATCAGTGACCTATTGTGTGTTATACGACATTTGAGATAAAATTGATAGAGCAAAACAATATGTCTATTCAAATAATAATAAATGGACTTTATCAACTAGGAATTAAGTGAACAATATTAATTCATAGTTGATATTAAAATTCATTGTTCATTCACAGTGAAATATGATATGATTGTTCAGTATAATTTTTGTAATGTCTGATAATACACTACCGAGTACAATGATGATAAAAATAAAAAAAAATAATTTTGATCATTTCTAATCAATATATATAAAACTATGTGTGTTTGTCTGCCTGTATTCAACAGATTTAAAAAGCATACATTAAATCGCTATGGAAATTCAAGAAATTATTAGGCATTTCCCAGATAAGGTTTTTGAATTATTATTTGTTTATGTTATTCTGTCTTTTTGTTCAAATACAGTAACATGTGAAGTGGTACAGTTAGTTGAATATATAAAAATAGATTAAATCGTAAAATAATGATAATTATAAAATAAAATAATCTTAACATACCGAACAGCGTCTCTGTATCCACCTATAAGACAAACTAGAGCTCTTAAAAATGCTCTTGATACTGCATCGCCTAAAATTATATCATTTCTATTACTTAAAGCTTTCATTAGAGTTGATACCTGAAACAAAAATATGACAAATTTAAATACATTTGAGTAAAATGGACCATTTATAATTATATCTTATATTGTTAACTTCCATAGACCAACAAAGCAGATCAATATTTTTACATTTAAGGTCAATAACTCTCAATAATTACATTTTTTATCATCATTATAGGTTAAAAAAAGGAGAGTTAAAACACCTCACGTTCGATTTCCCTGAAGAGGTAAGCAAAGGTGTAACTATGGAACCTACATATCGCCGTATGTTTTTCATAATGATTATGAACCTTACCCCAGAAATGAATCCAAGTCTTATCAGTAGTATAACACAAAAAAAATTAAAATATATACTTACTATATCATGCGGAAGACTTTCTAAATCATTAAATGGAGATCTCAGTTCATTTTTATCTATATCTAATATTACTACATCGCCTATCTCCGACATTTTAACAACCTGTAAATAAAAAAGACTAGTTTATGCAATGGCGTAAGGATAATTCGTACACACAGGATGTATTTTCGTGAATAATTTGAAGCATCGTGTTCTGGTACGTTTTAATGTATTTCTATTTCTGTTTCAATTATTTAGACCCATCAAATATTCATATTTATAAACTGCTCCTTCAAGGTAACCAATATTCCATATATATCAATCAATCATTCATTATAAAGAATCGCTTTGTTCCTTTTTATGTAAATTTTGAAAAAGACAATTAAAAAAATGAACGTAATATTTACCTCCATAACAGGTCTAGGAACTCCAATAAGAAATGGCATTGGTGCCAGCAGATAATCTACGAGATGCTTAGGTAATATAGGTATGAAAATGTGCTGCCATGACATTGGAAAGAGTGTCGCGTTCGCTGCCTGTACGCACGCTGATAAACGAGATATCTTCGACCCAACTATTGCTATCCTGCGCTCATGGAGTAAAGCTGCCCATAACCCCGCCATGCATTTTGTGTCCACAGCACTGAAGTACTCAGTGAGATTACTCTAAAAATAATAAAGAAACCTTATGTTAATCTATTTTATATACAGATAATACTTAAAACGTTCCGTGAATAATACTCTAACTGGTCTAAAAATACTTCAAGAAACAGATTCATATATCTGCTAAGATAAAGGTACTTACATCTTCTGGTATACTGGGCAGTCTATTATCGGGTGCCTCGTAAGTAAACATGCTCTGTCCAGTATTATAAATAACTTTTAGCTTGTGTCCAGACGTAGGTGGATGAGCGCGACACGCCTCTAGAAACGATGATAATCCCTCTTTTTCTGAACCGTTCAATAATTGAGCAATGCTATCTAATAACCTGGAAAAAGAAAGCAAAAACAATTAAACCTTTTTTACAAGCATTAGAGAGATGTTTAAGCATATATAGATGTATGATAAAGAAACGAGATAGGTGCCAAAAGTCAATCTGTTATCTTTGCCTATTTCTGGGTTAAAATCCTGAGAGCTTATGTATTTTTAAGACTTGTCACAGAGGGTAAAGGAATGACTTAGATAATGTATTTATATGAATAATATACAATTATTTAATAAGTATATGAATATTATGGTCTTTTATATTTTAGTACATACTGTATTCAATTTCTATAAAAACTTGTTTATACCCTTAATCTTCTTTAAGCGTATCACTTACGTTACTAGAAGTACTTCGTTAAATTTTAGAACTTAATTAGCACCCCAGCCACAACAAAAAAAATAGAATAAAGCCAAGGTTACTAGAAGGAATATTTTAAGTGTTGAGTTTATCCATAAGAAATAGTAGACGAACAGAAACAAATAATGAAATCTTCGCTCTGAATATTAGTATAAATTAAAAAAACAAATATTATAGGATAGTATTTACAAAATAAATTTCTTTAATATATCGAAACAGCACAGCTAGATGGAAAAGGTAGTAAAATATATCAAAGAATTTAAAATTCGTCAGAGTTAAAGCGAGTAGCAGCGGCGGCAATGAATCTACAAATTACCTTAAATACAGGCATTAAATATATGTACTTTAATATATTGTCTGATCCCATATACAGAATATAGAATGAATGAAAAGGGTTTAACTATATCTGTTCCATTGTAATCTAAATTTTTAGATCAATTTCGAAGAGTGAGGTACTGTAAGTATTGAATAATAATAATAATACTATAAATAAAATATAATAGTAATAAGTATCGAAGCTTTTCCCAAATTCTCCATGTCCTAGATAATGTACTTTGTCATGATAATAATTTTGGTTTTATTAATTTTCTCTTCGAGTCGTATTTTAAATTAAGTAGTACTTATTCCTTATTGATTTCTTTCTCACATCCTAAATAAACCTGATAGCGCATCCGTATCTCTTATGATTATCGAAAAATTTGGAACTCTCTTGTAGGAGAGCATGATTTCACCACATATATAAATTAAGGAAAAGTACGCGCCATAAATTTACAACACTTAGTTAATTGCTTTGCGATATAAAGGAGACCTATTTATATTATAATTTCGCAATCCAGGCTATAAAGCTATGCAAAGATAATTAAATTTAATGGGTAGATATACAATAACTTCTGCATCTGAGCAACTTAATTATTTTAGTTTAGTTTCACTTTTAATGTGAGTAATACTGGTAGAGAAACGAATTCATCACTTGAGAACCCATAGAATGATTTGAAAAAGAAATATATGAAATCATTCCTAATGTTTTTTTTTATATTATAATGTTACTTTTATCATATAAATAAATATTAAGATTAACAGAAATTTAGAGTAACACAAGCAATAACATACATTTTAAAACATGTACAAATAATTTAAAGATTTTATGACTAAATAGCTCGTAATAATCACGAATTAATAATAAAAAAATCTAATCATATTGTAACTTCTACAATCTTCAAAAAAAAACTATAACCCAGGAGAAGTTTATTGTGACAGCTTTCCACTCTATTAAAATTTGAGAAATATATTTCAAACAATTGTCTCCTAAAAGTTTAATACAAATACTTTTATGTAATACATCTTGGTAACCTGGTATAGTCGCAACTAGCATAGCGTCGTCAATTATAAAAGAGAATAGAAGGCGCAGACGGTAAACACTAAATTTAAAAAAATAAACGCAATATGATACTTAAATCTGTGGTAGTGATAAATGCATTGCATGCATGCAACTATTGTAGGGAATTGTTCCACTTGTCAATTAACTGCCAGCGAGTTTAGAAGACCTGTGTGTCAGTTTGAGACAATAATAGCTAGCACTTACTTGTAAAATATGTCATGCCATGGTAAATACGACAGAAGCACTAACGCTGTATTCATTTTCGGGTCGTAACGGCAAAAACAAAATGTGTACTTCGAATCCACAGAAGTCAACACAAATGAATAGTGTTGAATGTATGTACTGAAAAATTAAAATATAATATGTTAGTCATTTAGTTAAATTAAATTAATTCATTTTATAGCATTAATTGTAGTCATTAATATAAAGAACAAATGTCATTATTTAAACGATGTAAATGAACAAAAACAAATATTAACAATTTAGTCTTTCAGCTATGATAAATTTACAGTAACAAGCAGATTGCTGAATTAATATTCTCCAAATAAAACTAGCTCCTTAATATCAACATTTGTATTCTGATTATGAACAGTTCCAGAAGAATTACAATCAAAGTTTTTTAATAAAAGCTTTATAATGTTTGCATGCATGTAGCTTTATTGCTCATGGATCGGTACCAAGAATTATTAATAAAACAAATATATTTTTATCAATTTTTTTTTTTATTTATTCCAAACATGATGATGAACTCATATTGACTATATAGCATCACCCAACTATGACTATTATTATAATGTAATATAAAATTTTTAAGATTAAGAAAAAAGATGATGGTTCTGTTGTGAATAACAAACACACACACATAATACAAAACAAGAAACTAAACAAATGATAACATAGGATTAGATTCATAAATATGAGCACACACCCATAAACTAAAGGTATATATATCATCATCAGGCAAAGGTACTCGACAGATCAAACATGTAATCACATAATAAAACCACTTTTTAAGCAACCTGTTGCTTGTTTACTTTTTATATAAAAAATATGTGTAAAACAATACTTACTTATCTATTTTGCATGGAAAAGTGAACTTTGGGATGTTACTCAATTCCTCCTCTTTACTATATATTTCAGGATATTTCTTGATTATATAAGGCTCCTTCACATTATCGCCTGGCGACACCTCACAAAACAGTTCAAACAGAACTTGTACAGTGTCTCTGAAATAGACAAACATAATACTTAAAATTTGAAGAATATTTCTATATTTTATATCTACATATTTATAACAAGATGCCTTAACCATGTAATTTACTGGCCCTTAAAAAAGAAGTAGCTTGGTTCTGAAAGGACCAATGGCATATTGATTTGTAAATACTGCTAAGGATAGATTATTCCACAATGCAGCGAAAAAAATTAAATAAAAGACTACTACAAGCTTAGAACAAAATTGTAGTTTTAATGGGTGGTAGGAAAGGTTTCCTTTATTGTTAAAATACCAATACTGCCTAGGATACAGTGTAATTTTACTAAAATTATGAATGATATAATCTAAAATAATTATTTATTTATTAACTTTTTTCCTTTGTAAATGTTAAAGTTAGATAGGAAGTAGTACATAGTTTATAGTATGAAAATATAATAGGAAAAAAAGCAAAGTTCATATCAATGTATGGTAAAGAAACAGGAAACATTACTCCCTTTTGTAAAATGCTACACATAAATTGGTTCATTTCAAATTTGAAATAAAAAGAGTTAGTGATAATAAAAGCAAAAATTACGTGATTGGAAATGAGGAAATAATATTTTCAACAGTAAAAAGCTATTAAGAATAATAACTAAAATAAAAACTAGAAATCACAAAAAGAAAGTACAGTGGCAACAGATGTAGTAAAAAATGTCAAGATGTTGGACAAAAATATTGCAACAATCCGATGTATTCCAGGTTTGAAAATTTACGAAATTTCCATAACTTTAACTAAAATATAAGTAAATAAGTCATATCCTTGTTCTAGAATCAAAAAACTTAAACAAAACTACCTTAGTCGAGAACCCATGACGAACGTAGAGATTTTCAAATAAATACTTAATTTTGATACGACACAATTTTTACAAAAACATTATACTTTTGTGAACATAATTTTACAGATTTTAATTTCAAAACTTCAATGACAATACAATTGTTGAGTCAGACTTATAAATCACTTAATTTTAATGAAACAGTGGCGGTTGGCGCTAGGGTTCGATCTGAAGTAATCTAATCTGAAGTTTAAACTACAGATTCAAATACAAACCTTAACATATACCACAAATTTGATTGGTAAATAAATTGTAAAAGTTAATTTCAAATTTTATTATTTACCTAAATATACAATTATATTGAGTTTAAAACAATAAAAAACTACATATTTAAAAAGGGATACGTTAACTGTCCATGAATTTACTAGTAGACAATAAATTTAATTCCAAACTGGTAACAGTTTAGGAACGTCAGGCGCTTTTTGCTATGTTCACTTGTGTTGTTTTTTTTACATGTTTAATAAAATTTAAATTAAAAGAAAATATTACTCACAGTTTTCGACACAGGGCCTTGCCGAGTCTGATAACACTTTAATAAATCCGTTGCTTGGTTTCTATGTAACTTGCGTCGTGCTTCGATATTTTTTTAAGTGGACTCGTTTTAATCTAACTTGCACTAATAATTCCACTTAAACACATGATTTTAGTGATTAAAACACACATTTACGTCCGTTAATCGAGAACACTGCCTCTGTTAATGTCGTCAATACGAGTGACTGACACGGTGGGTAGACCGAGGCTTATTACGTGATTTCGGACGATCAAATGCAGAAGGCGCTGCGTTTGTTATGATTTGGTTGTTCATAATGTGATAGAGAGCGAGCATATCATCATATCCAGCACAAACTTTCAAACTCCGGGCTGATAACGAAAATACTTAATCATTTTGCCCTCCGCACTAAAACTGACTCCGCATTAAAACTGGAGACTTCTACATTCATTAAGATAAACTATAACATGATTGTTCTAATTAATTATGCCATAAAATTCCATTCCATAAAATACTTTTTGATTTTTGCTAAACATAAAGACCTACAGGAGGGTCAATACCACTAAATAAAAATCCTTTATCCAACAGTTTGTTGTTGTTTACTAAAATGTTTTGCACAATGACATAAAAGGGACTTAAAGATTTTGATTTGGGTGCGACTTAACATCAGATGAATCTCTTGTTAACGCTCCGTTATTCTCTCTTAGGTATGTACTATAAAGATATATTCTGCCGTTTGTCTGGTTAGCGAGGTGCAGCATGGCCATACTCAACTGTGGCAAAAGTGGTCCAGATGTCTTCTTCCTCCTAGGAAAGGGATACATGGCTAATTTTTACTACTATAAGATAAACTGCTGTTGATACCTGCATTGTTTGCACTAGCTAAAGAACCATAAAGTATCATGTTTATTTTATAAACCTTATACAAGATTAGTACAAAACAATCATTTTGATTTATTAACAAAGATGTGGTCAATCAAGTTTGGGGATACCGGTATATATACCTAAGTACCATTATCTCAGCCCTTGGCTTAATAAAAACCATCACCATTAATATTTTATAAACATCCAAAAATGTGGTATTGAAACACAGTTTTTTTTTTATTTCATTAAACTAATTTAAAAGATTCAATTACACAAAATACTCTAAGTACCCAGCACTTGTAACCTAGAAACATTGCACACATTGATAAGTATAAAATATACTTATTAGCTAAATAGTAAATTTCTAGTAAACTTCATTATTAATATATAATAGAGTTCAATATATTAACAACCGAGACTTTGTGAGTTTGATTTAAATTTATCATTATCCTTGTAAAGCTGTGGATTGTGTGTACATCTTCTGAATATATAAATAACAAAGATAAAACAAAATAAGTATTTTATAATAGGTATCACCTAGCATACTTTTTGGAGTAGCTTTGCTACAATTCATACATTTATTTAAAAATAACCAAGAAATAGTGTTGTGTAATTATAATAAAAGGCGGTTGTGTCAATAATTTAAGTATACCGCCACTATAGTTGCTATTTTTGTAATGTTAATGTTAATAAAAAAATGTAAAAGCTCACGCGCTTTAAGTTAAAGATATTAAGTATAACCCACCAATATATTTTTCTCTATGAGACATGCTATTTACCACGATTTTATTTATTTTATTTTATCTAATGTATAATAATTATCAAAAATGTTATACAAAAAATTGTATACAGTTTATTAAACATAAACTAAGTTTAGTTTCCCTCGTTGAAATCTGTCATCTCTTGCAATATATAATTTGGATCGTAGAGATTTTCATAACGGATTATATATGTGTAACCTGTAAGAGAGAGAAAACAAAAAATAAAATAAATGTCATGCAAATAGCAACAAAACAACATGCACAAGGATATTGAAGTATTGTTTGATATTGAAACATGCACATTTACAAGCAATAAAGTAAAAATTTGGAATTACTTCCTTCTGTATACATTTGTGTGGTAATGTCACTCTTCAACACCTTCTGGTACAAATCTCAAATATAAAAGTACCAAATCACTTTATAAAAATTTCGTACACCTTAATAGGTGTACCTAATTTTTTTGCTACTAATGTAGCATAAAAATTACAGACACCCTAATCTCGAATAGAATAAATCAAACACAGGCTTTCGAATGCCTAATATTTTATTTTAATTGAAATTACACTAATATAAGTAAACATAATACTGGATATAATAGGAACATAATGAATAAAATATGAGTAGACCGTCAAAAAGACATTAGCCTTTTCTATTAAAATCATTCACCATTTCTAAATTGACATATAAAATTAACATCCAAGTCAATAATTGAGCAGACGGGAAGTACATGTAAACATAATTAATAATTGCAATAATTGTATAACAAAAAAAATCTTTTTAAAGTAAAAATCACAGATAATATGATGGTATAAGAAGTTGTGTATGTATGTTTAAAAAGACACAATTCTTTAAATGATGGACGAAACTTTACATATAATATAAATCCAATCTTTTTAGTCATTTACTGTATTAAACTAATAAAATGGTCCTTTATTGTGAAAGAAAAAAAAAATTAAATACAATGACAACAGAAGAAACATATTCCAAATTTTTAAAATATTGTCTCTAAATAATAATTTTATTTGGTTCTTACAAATATGACTTTTCTTTATTACAAGTTCTCTGTGTACAATCATAGTCCTAATACATAAGATATTACATAAATAAAGAATTGATCTGTGTATTTTCGCAGAATAATTCGAGCCCTAAAATGAATAGTACATAAGTTAATTTTTCAGCTATAAAATTGTAAACTAAATTACACATACACTTACAATTATACGACAATTCTTGGCACATTTTATCTTATCAGTGGTAGATAAGAAAAAAAAAACAATTTGCGCCTCACATTTTGATATTTGTTTCAAGTTAAATTATACGCGATACGAATGTTATATTAAATAAAAATGCTGCCAATCATATGAAGGGACAGTTGTTTAATGTTTAGATTTAAGATGTAAGCTTGTATTTGAACAAGTTCTTAATTTACTTCAAATGTAACGCTATAATTTATATATAATAATATATCACAAAACAGTACAGTATATAATAAATACGTATATTTCAGATATACAAAATAATATTTTTATCATAGAGAAGTATTCATCATTTATCATTTCCTTTAGTTGTATTTTTTCTATGATAACATTTACTAAGTAATCATTTTTAAAAATATATTATTTTATTAAATTTACTTATATATATTTTTTTTTAATTTATAAGTAAATTTAACACAATAGTTTAGGCAGTGTGGGACTAATGGTTAGTCTGGTCATTTTGTCATTACCTTGGAATGGTTTTACATTAATCCTATAAATAATGTATATATTACATATTCGACTTATTATAAGTTTTATTTTCAATTATATTTGATCACACTCCAAAAAAATAATTGTAACAAAATGTACATATAAGGAGTAAAAAATAAAATAAATAAATAAGAGTATATGATGTTTAGAAATTATTGCTTTTAGCAAATTGCACAACAGTTGCTTTTAGCAATTTTAAATTTTTTTTCTATTGAATTATACTAGTTTGAGCTCAATTATATATACAAGGTGTCCAGAAAGGGTATCGGGTATTTGTTTTCGCGCCATATTCGAAACGGGGCGTCTAAAGGGTGCGAGGAGGGGTTCGTGGCGTCCGCCATTTTGTGGAGTTTAAGTCACGATGGAACAGTACTCGGGGACGCATCGCGCATTT
>JAABKM020000025.1:6387801-6439034 GCA_016277805.2 Papilio aristodemus | reverse complement strand
TTTTATTGCGTACGAATAATTTTTGTTTCATTGAATTTACAAATACCCGATACCCTTTCTGGACACCTTGTATAATATTAAGTAACGATATCAAATTTTCTTGGCGTAATAATAAAAGTAAACGATGATTTTTACTGGCATTAGAATAAAATAGCAGCTTGTGTTTGCTAAAATTGTAACTTACTTATTTTTAAAATCAAAATGGATTAATTTGTAAACGTTTAAGACAATTTTAAAAAAAGAAATTAAATTAATACACAATATAACGACATTACAATTTTTTGTTAGGTTTCAGTATTTTTAAATTGATGCCTTAGATTCTCACACTTCAGAAAGTAAATGGTAAGTTGATTTGACTTCGTAAACATTATATTTTTTAAAATTAGATATGTGTATAAATTTCAAAATGATATTTCAACCTTCGATAAACTCACTGCCTACTTTTCCAATGCTGACGGTCCTTATATAACATAAATTTCCACGATACTTTTATATGCCAAAAAATAAATGATGTCTTAATGTATTACTCCGCAACCTCTATCTTATTACCTTTCGTTAATTCCGCTTCACGAACTTTATCCTTTATTAGATACTGGACTAATACATGTATCGTGCCGCAGATCAGTGAGCCAATTCCGAACCATAGGAATGTATTAGAACCACCGTAGGTTTCGTATAATCTGCCACCTATAAAGCTGCCTAGAGAAGTGCCGACCCCTTCGAAAACTGCCCCGACTAGACCCTGTAAACGATAAAAATTGTCTCAATGCTTTTCTAATTTTGATGTAATTGAAAACAAACTTATCATTTTATTGTAGGGCATATCCACCCGGAGACTGAAATATACGTCCTATATGGCGATAGATTTGCCTCTTGATAAATATGGAGAAAAGTGGATACACTAGGTGCGCCTCTGCCTACACATTCTGAGAACACATTATAAAACGGTCGTAATTTTTCTTTAGTTTGGGATAAATTATAAAACGAGTGTACACTACTTTGTGTCTTGTTATTTATATCATCAATTATTACAATAAATCCCAAAACCAATAAGTCTCTTTAAACTGTATGAATTGAATTAACTAAAAATAATACCTGTACTGTAGTTTCAGTGCCCGGTGGAGAGACGACATTAGCATAGGACGCCATAGTCGGGTAAAACATCCCAAAGGTGATTCCTTGTAACATCTCTATTGGGAGCACCCACCACGCGTTCGTCAACAGCGAATACAATACAAATCGCACGCCGAACGCAAACAGTACTAGACTCATCATGTTAACATGGCCCAATTTTTTTAAAATATAACCTGTAAATTACATAATTAAATTTTTATACCGATGCCTTTTTACCTTGTATATTCAATTTAAACTATTAACGTAATTTTATGAGAATATGTTATGCTTATTTTGATATTAAGGTACAATGATATATGGACGCATGTGAAGAAAAGAGTTACACATATGATACAGATATATTCTTTTCTTTGGATAGGTCGATATGTATACAGAATCTAAGTAAAATTTATTTATGTCGCAGTAATTAATTTTAATATTGTTTTTAATCAATAATTCTTTTGAGGTTCATCTGCTTATCAATTTTTCTGTAAACAAATGTACTCACCGGATGCAAACATGAATGGTATCTCCCCGCCGAACGTCTGAATAGCACTAACCAGTCCTTGCAATGTTTTAACATAATCAGAATTATCACAGCCATAAATATCTTCAAGAAGCCAGAACAGGAACTGCCAGAGGAGGCCTGTGCATAGCCCGACGGCTATCGTCCACAACAGAAACACAACCGTGGGTATTGAAGAAAGTAGAGTACCAACATCGATTAGAATATTAACTGACATCTTTGTCGATTCACTCTGAAAATAAAAATGTTTCGTTAAAAAAGTTTGTAAAAAATATTGCGCAGGAGTCGCACGAATTATTTTCTGCCTTTCCATTCTAGCATCGGACATTTAGACGGACAGTTGATCTCCATTTCTCACAGACATACCACAAGTCGAGACTTCAATAATGCAGCCGTAATACAACTGCGCCACCGAGGCAGTTCACTGTTCAAATAAAAGCTAGCAAATAACTGTTTAACTAAATGTATTACACTCACCCTAATAGTGCACGAAACAATAACATCTGCGCACATAAATACAAACATTAGTACAAATGCTACAGTGTAATCTTTGTAGGCACCATCGCTGAACCGATCAATTAATGTACCAGTTAGTAGCGAGAAAATCCCCCAGCCAACGGAACCCCATAGTCTCTGTTTACCATACAAAGAAACTCGTGAGCCTGAAATAAATTAAATGTTTGTTAATTTTTATAGAAAATGTAACAAGAATTCTGATAATCAGCAGTGAAAATATGACGATCTATTTTAATTCTAGAACAAAATATATCTTAGATTTGAACACACTATTATTAACTTGAGATGAATGTATGTTTGTATCAATCATCTCTGCCTACCCTTTAGGGTTATAGACGTGCGTGCATAAGTAATCCATCTGGATAAGCTGCTTTAGTTTAGTGATCATAAAAAATTAAGTCACAAATTTATAATGAAACTACAACATAAGTTTCTGTGAAGTATGCTTATACTACGGGTCAAAGGAATTCAATTCAACATACCTAAAACATTGAAACAAATAGCATCAGCGAAGGTAACAACAACTGCTTGACCAATCCAACTTATGATCATCAAAAGGAAGAAGAGCCAAAACTGTCGTGTATACTGCGTGGAATTGTTGCGACTGTCCGAGGCCGATTGAAACCATTCATTTACCTGTAAACAATTAAATTAATAAATACCCCTTGCATTTTTTGTTCTGTTTTTGATTACATGATTTAATGTCTAAAAGTATTAACTTTTAATAAAAACATAGGTCTGACCAATCTGTCTAAAAGTGGAACACATACAATAGTATGTCAAATGAATGTTGTAATTTTGAAAAAATACTTTTGTTTTCAATTTGCTTGTGTGTATGAACTCTTATTTAATCTCTGTGATGTAAAACAAGTTATTTCTTTTTACATTAAGAAAAATTAACGCTTGACCACGGTCCCTTCCGATGTCAGGTAGTGATGTGGTCGAAAGGTTGTACGCGCTAATTTTGAAAAACTCCTGTTCACCCTTCGATTGAAGGTACCCACGTCGTACTTGGACGGGAACCCTGATGATGACAACTTAAAAAAGACTCAAAACACTTTGTTCAAGCTTGTGGTATGTATATATACTAATATACTTACTACGGTATTTTCACATTCTATTTTACAGCTCGGATAAAATACATCTTTCCCCGTATCAAAGGCAGCTTTCTTCATACAATTTGGATAATGCGTGGAACCTGTTAGGAATCCAAAATTAAAACAAAAATTAATTGACGTTTTGTAGGTACACCAATCTATATTACTAGTATGTATTAGTAATAATATTTATCTAATTTAAACTTTAAACATATGTCTTTAACTGCGTTTTAAACTGTTCAAAAACTTATATTTAGTCGCTTACCGTCAGATAGTTTAATATGATGAAGCTGAATGAATGCACATTTATCTTCGGTGATCATTGTATCAAGTAGTACAGTTCCGACAAATGAGAGATTTTTAGGGAACTCAGTTCCGGCTTTGGTTTTCGGACGACAAGTTTGAGCTGCATCCGCTTCCCAGGCTTCACAGATTTCCATGAGACGCCATGGAGTTGAATTGTCTAAGTCACAAGACACCTGAAAAGTGAAACAATAATTATTACTATAAGTTTCGAAAGTATCGTTTGAAAAACGAATCTTTTTGGTATTTACAAAGAGAGTTATTTAACATCCGGTGACATGCAGAATAAACACTATTCATCTGGTAAGTATACAACCACCAATAGTCATATTGCCTTCCATGATTTTACAGCTACACGCAAATCATGGCATTGCTTGGAACATTCTATACCATGTTTTATTTACTGCTTTAAACACATCACATAAGACATTCCTATATTACAAGTATCACATAAATTGTGCCACTAAGTCTGCCTTACAGGTTTTGATAATACAACTTTACATTGTAAAAAACTAGGGCTTCATCACTCAATGACATGTGTGTGGTAATGCGGTTGAAAGATTGTACGTGCTATCTTGTAAAAACCTGTTCATCCTTTTCTTTAAAGTAACCACGCCATACTTGGACGGTAACACTGATAATGGTAACTTATTCCAACCTTTAGCTGTACGGTAAACTAATCAAGAATAAAATTGTAAATTTCATAAAATACCTCGCATTCATCATTTGTTTGGCCAACAGCATTGTTGAGTGCAGTTGAATCATTTGAACAGAAGCGGTAATTGAGCATTTTATCAGAGCATGTCATTATTGCTTTTGAAGTTTCAATAGCAGCTGACAGTTTAGAGTTGGTACAATTCATAGAACAAGACTGATTCAGATCGCGATATCCTTCTCCGATGTGGCAATGTGGCGTGTAAGGGTATCCTGAAATCATTTTTTTGTGTATATGAAATATTGGCAGATTAACGAGTAATTTACTAATATTTTTTCCATATTTATTATAAAATAAAATAAATCATTTAGAAACATATGACAATGCTAACTATGGTGACCAATTGTTAATCAAATTATCCCGTGATCCAAATGAACACATATTAAAAACTTTAAGCAAATTATTCCAACTGTTTTCCACCACATTAATATGCACAAAAGCAATTTTAAACTAAAATAAATATAGGTAGGCAGAGATTATAGACTTCCATTTGGTACGATCCTGGCACACCTCTCTCGCTTCATCTACATCCATACATCTCGTCATACATGCTCGTCGGTTCCGGGTACTTCTTACATCGCCTTTCTTTAGTATGTCACTAATCTGGTCGATGTAAGTCTTCCTGGGTCGTCCCCTACCGACACTACCACTCACTTTTGCAACATTAATTTGTTTTGTAATTAATAGAAGATATTTTATCTATAAACATTGCTTACCATCTAATTTTACTGCATCTGCATTTAAATACATACACTTATCATCTCTAATTACAACATTATTAATATGTGATGTATACTGTATAAGATCTGTCTCGCTGTAACAGTATTGAGGTATATGCCAATGCTCACAAACTGTTTGCCACATTTTTGGAGAATCCATTTCACAGCTCATCTGTAAAAAGCAGTTCACTCCATTTAAATACTATTTAAATATTATTACTATTGTTAGCAGGATGAATAAAATATCTAGGAATACTTTACGAGACGGACACTTGGTAAAATTGCAATTAAACTTACTGATTGACAGAATATTAGTTCTTTAACACTTTAACCAATAGAAAACTTTGTGGAAATATTTATGTACAAGTTATTTCATACATTCATACGGTAGATAATTCTAAAATTAACAAAAATTGTCCAGGGCAAATGTAAACAAATCCGCTGTCAATTAATCGTTAGTGCTGCTGCCTATTGCATTACGTTCAGAAACAGAAAAATCGATTTTAAAATTTTTATCGATACATTATTCTATAAGATCAAAAATTTACTGAGACGAATTATTCTTCAATATAAATTATGGAATATTACCTTATTTACATACTAACGGTAGATAATATTTAAAATATATTTTTGGACGGACACTGCCTCAAACTTCGTTAAATCTTATAGATTGAGATTATTACTTGTTTAACACTATTTACTAATAGAAAACTTGGAGGCCGTTAGTTTAGGTCATGTTTTGGTACTTAACTTGCAGGCTCGGTTAGGTTTAGACATGTAAATCATGCACGATTAGGGCGAGCAAGCGTGATGTGGCAGCGACCGGCGAGTACCAAATCCGACTCTAAGGCGTTATAACTAATGTATTTGTAATTGTTTATAATTTTAAAAGAAATCGTTTAACGTTTTAATCTTATTATTCAAAATTTGTCTTTCTCTAAATTAGTCAATAAATTAGTATAACGCTTACATTTATTTGATTCTAGATTTCATTTAAATATGCAAGTGCAAAATCAGAGTGATATTAGATATAGAATAATCAAAAAGGTGAATTTAATGTTAATAAGCTGAATTTAATAGTACTAAGTGTTAATAGTTTGCGATAAAAAGTGGTGTATATCTGAATTTATTTTTAATCCTCAGTAATTTTGACCACTTTCGAATATGGTCATTATTATGGACCTTTGACACTGCAAAAACTGTAACATAAATGTTTTATTTTCTTATTAATCACTTTTGTATTATTTTTCTTTCCTATTTGCCTCTGTCAAAAATATATATTTTTATTAGAATACTATAAAAAAATTGTTAAAATTTTTGAAATCGATTTTATTCGTCATTAGATGAATAAAATCGATTTTCTTCATCTAAGGACGTCACTAGGGCGCAGGACGAATCGTCTTCCAATTCAAAATGGCGGATTTGTTTACATTTGCTCTGAATCATTTTTAATAATTTTAGAATTATTTACTGCATGAATGTATGAAATAACTTAAACATTACATAAATATTTTTGCATAGTTTTCTATTGATAAAATTTAAAAAAAGTAATTCTGTCATTCTGTAAGTTTTATTGGAATTTAACCAAGTGTCCGTCTCGTTTAGTTTTACCATTCAATACACTAACCTGACACTGAGAGTTACCCTTTAGATTTTCAAGTGCCTTTTTATTACACTGGTTAACTGAATTTGCATCTTGGTAACAACTCCGCAGGAACGACACTCCATTGCCGCACTCCAATTGTATAGAAGAAATATTGCCTGTTTCACCCGGTATCCCATATATCGCCGAAAAACTGACAATGGTTACAATTTGGAATAAAATAAATATTAATTTTTGTATTTTGAACCTGTAACAAAATCGAAACATACATTGTATGTTTAATTTAATAAATAACAATAAAATAATTATATCAACTTAAAGATAAAGCCTTTTAATGTTATAGCTGGAGAAATGAACTTTCCTCATACATTTTTTTTATAGAACAAATCATTCTTACTCTGACATAAATAATAACCATAGCAACAAAATAGTTGCTCGGTTTATATTGATTACATCAGTCACTATTTATTATCTCAATGAAATAGTGCAATATATAAGGTCTTTATCTTAATCCGAGTCTCAAGTTTATCAGTCTGCATATTATGCTTAAAACAAATTATCATTTATAACATCCTTTCATTGCCCCGAAAATTTAATACACATATATATTCCTTACCTAATAGCTCAAAAAATATTATTACAATCATATTTTAAACAATGAAATGTGTATACAATTATTCATATTAAAAGAAATATTGGCTATATCATTATAAATTGATAAATACTTTTGTTGTAGTAACATATGTAAGTGTTAAGATGGATAGATATTCAAAATATCAAAAAAAAATTAAATAAGGGAATGCAAGGGACAAATATTTGTAGCAATCAATGATGGGAAATATGTCAAGTGGACCAATATACACTGAAATAAGAAAAACAACTAACAACACAAATTAAGCTTTCATAGAATTAACCTCACTTTCATGGTCAGTTGCAATTATTTTTTAAAGTATTAGACTTTAGGTGAAACTAAAATTATCTATTAATAGTCAATTAACTTATTTGATCTTTATTTAATAATATGTGTATATCCAAACTGAGTAAGACATGTTTACCAGTAAGAAAATATAATGTACAGTTATCATATCAACCTTGGCATCGAGCAACTAAAGTCATATTACGTTACTTAGATCTAAGGTTTATAAATCAAATTGTCAATTCTTTTTTCTATTAAAATACTAGCAGTTAAGACGTAGACGAATAGTAAACGTCTTATTGTCTTAGCTGGAAAGTTTTATTCAAATTCACATACTATTTTCTAAGTTAAATTAACTTTTAAGATATATATTCTATCTTTTGGGGAGTTTACTTAAGTTGTAAAGACATTAAAACAATAAAATCATACATTTACAATATTAATTAGGCCGTCAGGTATTATTTTTCGTACCTTCGTCAGTTAAAATAAGAAGGATTCAAAAGGATTCATTTCCATGAATTATACAAATAAAAAAAGTAGTATCGTGCAAACACGTTTTTCGGGTAGCATACCTGTCTGGAATGTTTTGTTTCAAATACAAATCAATGATTTAAGATTGTTCAACATACTGGAATATAGTTCTGAAGTATTTGTAAAAAATATGTCCATATCGGAAAAATATTACAGTGAGATGTATATTGGATGTGAATTATTCCTTTATATATCATTTATTACAGGTCAATGAAAACATAATATTCATAAGTTAATTAAAACTTGAATAAATTGTGACTGTTAGTTAAATTATCATGAAACATGAATGATAAAAAATGTGGATAATATAAGAGAGCCTTTGTAATGATTCTTAGGAGTAATTTAATATAATGAATACTAAGATAGATGATTTAGGCAAAGTTAATAGAATAAAAAAACATACCACACGCTTTTATTCCATATATATTTGATTAAATATCTTACTTTTGGACAATGCAGTTTTATATTGGGAATAACAATTAATAAAATTGTTTAAATAACATACCTGTCAGCTATGACCCCGAACAGTGGTTTTGCCACTAGTCCAAATATTGGTAAAACTGTATAAATTAGGCCTACTGTTGCTGAGGAAAATCCCAACTGACGTGCATATGTCGATAAATATGGGACAACTGGAGCCGTGCCTGAAAGAAAAACCGTTGTATTAAAAAAAAAACCTTTTTTGAACTATCTCCTAGATTTGATTGTGTAGACAGATAGAAACGTAAAAATAAACTTAAATTACAGCCCAGCCTGGCAATCTGTTACTGATTATTTTTAAATTGCTCAAATTGTTTTTTTTTTTTTTTAAATTCTCTGGAACAAATCATACATACAATATTACCTATCAGTTCAATCTAAACTATTTAAACTGTGGCTCGGAGAATCATACAAGTACTGTTTCCAAACCACTGGCAAATGAATAATGATACTTACCTGCATTAAAAAGAAAATAATGCCCTTTTATGGGCAATAATTTTTTATCAATTTTCATATTTTTCAACATTGTTTCCACTTGTAAGTTTGTAAAAGAACAATGTTACATGAAGATAAGTGTCTATAAATAAAAAAAATATTATTAATATTAAAGACGTAAAAGGTTTTAAATCAAGGAAGTAAACATAATGAGAATTAAGTATGCAATATTGGGTAAAATAGTTGTTAAATTGTGGTATATAATTAATAAAAATCTTTGTTTACGATTGATTTAACCTCAAGCATGGAACATAACCAATAACTACTGGATTAATACTTAATTTCAAATATAAACGTGTAACATAAATATTAATTAAAATTTTCATTGAGTGTACTACATTAAACAGCAAAAACACACAAGTGGTTATAAAAATAATACCTTTTATAAGTAATATCTTAACATTACAATGTTACATACACGAGTGAGTTTAGTTGAACTTTTTATAAACTTTGAGCGTGCACTGTAATATATTGCAAAGTTAAATGTTGCGATAAACCATAAAATGTGATATCTACTATCTGTGATAAATTAAGATTAGGAAATAAAATGACCTTGTTTTATCAAATTAAAATTATGCCGCAGTCGCAAGTCTATATACTAGATAAAAATAATATTTACTTTTTTTTTACATCGATTACCAGAGACACGAACACCAGTTAGTAAAAGACAAAAGTACAATACTGACAACTTGTTACAAATTAATGTGACTGACTGTGACTGAGACTGACAGACTGATTGACTGTGACATGTGACATTAGTTCAAACCAAGAATGTGAAGAATGTAATGGCGGTCAATGTTTACAAAGTCTGTTACCCATCAAAGTTCATTTTTTAAAAAAAAAAAGCCTAGCAAAGTTGTATGTTTTGGATAATATTTAATCTCATTTTTCATGCGCTTGAAAAATCTATAATATAATAATATGCGCTTGTAATATCTATAGTATAATGAATCTTTTGGTTATACTTATGTCCTATGTAATTTCGACTTTGAACATAATAGACGAATTACGTTATCTATGAAATATTGTGAACTATAGTTTATTAGTTTTTATATAATTATATATATTTCAAGACGTGTCTTCACTTTTTTATTTTTTCTCCTGACCGTCTCTTCAGTAAAAAAAAGAAAAAAGCGTCAATTGTAATCGGCTAACGATGACCATAGGTCATAAAAATGATATAATTTCTGTATTTTCATAGAGTATTAGATAATTACAAGAGATAGATAGCAAGGATAAGAATCATCGTGGGTGCGGCGAAAACTACTACGAAATACTCCTTGCCGAAGACTGGTTTCATTGTACTGTATGTCAATTTTGGGTACGCGAACACTGAACTGATTCTATGGAAATGTGCTCCTGTTGTGGTTTAAAGTAAAGAAAAGTAAAAAATAGCAATTATGACCAAAAACAAATCTTAAGGCTTGAGATTTATGTTATGGCCTCTTAACTCTAACTAAAAAAAAAAAATTAGTGAAAATGAATATGATCCCAATGGAAATGTTTACTTTTATGTTTATTATGTCACAGTCGAATGTTTAAAGTTTATTTAATTACCAATAAAATCTTCGTGGGAGCTTGTGAGGTTTTATTTTAAAGCATTCTAAAAAAAATTAAGGCCCAGAATTATACCTCGGACTTAGTCCAATTGTTACCATATTTTATGTGCTAAATTTATTCTATTCATTAATAAAAAGTAATACATCATTAAATAATTTAAAATCTACGAAGTATTTAAAAAGAGACATATACAATAAATGAGTACTTACCCGAGCTGGATCGAAACACTCTTTACTTATCATATAAATGTTAATAGACTATGATATAAACGAAAAACACTACTACATTAAGTTACTGTTGAATCGACGATCAAATGAATCAAACCCGAATGGCAAGTTTAACTCGAGTGCGTCTAATCAAAAAATAAAACTCGAGCTTTTTTATTTATTTTAACTCAAAGGAGATGCAAGGTACGCGTGTAAATCTATTTATAATTATGTTTTAGCCTGGTGATCAAATGATTGAACAACTATTATCGAATAACATACCTCACGCCTTTATTCCCCGAAGGGGTAGACACATTTAGCCGTACATATTTCGGTCCCATGATGTGGTAGGTGACGAGTTTATCGCTATGTCGGACGCAATTTCCAAATTCGAGGCCTATATTGTTATGCTCGACCTGGGATTTGTATCCGAGACCTCAGCATTGCAGACGTTGATACCCATCCCAATTGAAATAAAGATTGCTGTCTGAAATTAATAACAATACTTTTGCCTTCACGATTTAAGTAGCAATTTTTGCAACAAAATAAAAAATAATTTTTAGTGACAGTTTATCGCGAATGATAAATATATTAAAATTGATTCAGATGTTTTACGAACTTGGAAACGAAGGAATAAATATCCAGCCCAATTTAGCGGTTGGTATTTCAGCTTACTCGGATTGGGTTATATATAAGTCTAGATCCTTTTGGGTCTCTTCGTAGTAGTAAATGGATGTTAACAATACAATTGCTGTCTACTTGCATTGTGTTTATACCGAGTATTGTCTTGTTCTTAGTACAACTTTATCGTAGATTCGTTAACCTGTCTTTGGTTGATTGTTACGAACCTTGCTTTTCAATTGAATTGTATATCCAGATTTGAAATTAATAAATTTAAAAATAATGAAAACAAACGGTACTCTTCACTTTTTAGGCTATTATTCGTAATTTCTAATTTTAGTATCCTCTAGGGGCTAAATCTGCCCCAGGGGGAGTTTGTTTGAACACTAACTCTGCTATTGGATAGAGAGTAAACTAGGGTTATAATTAATATTTAAAAGGTAATAGAAAAAGTAAAAAAAAAATGGTTCAATTTTAAAATTAAGTTGAAGGTAATTTGATGGTAATGCGTTGGCTGTATGCGTGGGAGTATATTATGTTATCTATTATTCATATTTTTAAACGTGTTTTTGATTGTGGACTGGAAGATGCAGTAATTGAACTTCAGTCCTATAACAATTGACATTGTAAATTTTGATTAATAGATGGTACTAGTAGTCAGTCTTTAAAGTTGTTTGAATTGTAAAGCAATTTATGAAATTTTACTGTATATTGATAACAGATGGCGCTAATAGGGTTTACAGTGCTTTAACTTTTAGTTTGCATTCATTGACACTAATGGTGTGTTTAATAGTAGAAATAGAAGTAAACTAGAATATTTTTTTTCTCTTAGGAATGGTACGATGGAAATGGGTCTTCAAGTAAGAGAAAATTGGGTAGGCGTTATCTTCGTATTAATTATATTTTCTTGAAAGTCAGGTATTCTAGACAGCATCTAAATTATTTACTACATTTAACCTAGGCGCAGTGAAGCCTTGTAACCAAACATTGAAGAGCTATAGCGAGGTACTTGCACTGTACATAAAATATAAAAGTAACTGTCTGTATGAGAGCATTTATTTAACCGTTTGGAAAGTAAATAAGTAAGTAAAATTCTGCTAAATTTGGTCATCACTCACTACGACTGAGAAGGATATCACGGAACTTCGTACGTCCTACCACCGTGGTATGAATTTGATGGTCGCTGACTTCAGATTCAAAGTTGGCAATGCATTTGCTATTGTGGATATTCAAGGGCGGTAACGTAACATTAGGCGATCCACTTAACCCGTTTTGTTTTTTTTTTCTTCAAACAAAACAGTTAATTTTAATGAAAACTTCTTACAGTTCGTTACTTATCGTAATTCAAACCCGCACAATGTTAGGTTGCATGGTGATTCGAGTGCAACAGCAGAAATAATATCCGGCGGAAAACTACGTTTATAAAATACGTAAAACGTAAACGTATTTTAATATTGCAACGTTTTAAGTGACTATTTACAATGTCAGGGGTACTGTAAGCGTAGGAGCTTTTGCCGCTATAAATAAAGTGAGTAAGAAAATTGACTTTTGACTTTGCTCGTTATCGTGTCGATCGCTAGCTATGTTTTCCTTGGTCGATATAAAGTTTCCAGAAAGGAGATTGGGTGGCTCGCCGGAGGGCTGTATTCCTTCCCGAAGCGAACCCTATTCTTGTAAAATGACGTAAAGATTGAACTACGGGACCTGTCTCGCCAAATTTCATAGTGATTACGATGCGACTCCTCCTACGCGCGCTATTGGCTTTAGACGGTTGAGATCAACCAATGGCGCCACGTGTTTCCCCACTCGTTTCCATGATATTAACAGTTACATTTTCCTTGAACTATTGAACGTTCCATTTTTAAAAGAAAATTTCATCACGATTATACTATTGTTATAATACGCATCATGTCTTAAGAGAGAGAGCGACCTTGAGTAAGTGAATCGAGCAGTTTCCGTTTCCGAACCCGTTGATACTTTTTTTCTTTCCAAATAATAATTGTGGAAAGTGGCGACATCATTCAGCCGTGTGGCATAGTGTGACGCTGAACGTCGCATACGCGGCAGCGTCGAGCTTCTTGCGTTGGGACCGAGCGAGTGTTGTGTTCAATGCTCTCAGTCGATAGTTGGTCCGCGACACACGTCACTCGTATTACAGACCGCTTTGTCCGTAAACCGCGACACGCGAAAACTGCCGCCCGCCCATCGTGCGTGTACACCAAAATATTTTTAATATCATAATACATAATTAAAAACATTTACCGAACGCCCTACTTGTTGGAAATATTATTTGTTTTATTTTTAAGTTCGTTCGATATTTGGCATTGTGATAAAAACTTTTAGTGTTGAAGAATTTGTGTTAAAAAAACCGACTTTGCAAAAATTTTAATTTGGATACTGAAGTAAGAAGCGGAATAAACTTAACCATCGCAGTTAAATCATAAAAAGTGGGTAAGTAGTAGACATAAAGAGTATTTCAGAGATTTTACTACCTATGGTTACGAACGGTTATTGCGATAAGACGTAATTAATAAAAAGTTTGTAAAAATTTGCAATAATTGTTATTAAAATATCAAAATTTAATTTTTCTTAACACCATTTAAGTACTTTAAATGGTGTTAAGTTTTAATCTTAAGTAATTATATATTATTTGTTTTTCTGAACATACGCATATATTATATATTTTTTAATAACAACAACTTTCTAGTACTAAGTACACTAGTAAGTAGTAAAGCTATAACTGCTTAACAGTTTTGGGTTCGATTTCCATTGAAAAAATATTTGCCTGTTTTTTTAATCATTGCTTATTCTTTTGGGTTTTGTTAAAAATGTGTTACATTATAAAACATTAATTTATAAGGATTTAATAAAATAGGTGTAATTATAGTGATCGCATAGTTTTTTTTCTATTATTTATTATAATGACAAAATTTTGCGCCTCGGAAATATTAATTTATTTTGTAAAGAATAGTATGAAATTTATAGTTTTTTAAGTGTTGGCAATTATTAATTTTATGTTTTATTATTGAAACTGTTAACAAACGATGATATATTGTTTTTTTTTATATATATATTTTAATTATTTTTTTTTACTAAGATATGACAATATTGACATTTTTCGTTTCTAAAAGGCTTACAGTCGTCAAGTCAGATGTACCGATTACTGAAGCTGTCGTGAACTTTTTGATAAGAATCTCCCGTAAAATGTAGGGTTTTCAGATGTATACACATCACTGTCTTTTAAATGTTTGTGAATTAATCGGTATGTAAAACTATTACCTGCACAGTCAGCAAATTGCGAGTTTCAGAAAATGTAATTTTGTTGACTATTGTGTCTCCAAGTGTTTTGATACCTTTCATTTTCAAAGATTAAACAACCAGGTTTGACGTTATTTGATATAAGATAGATGAATGGAAGATTCCTCGTTAGTTCCTTATATCTTTAATTCATAGAGCTTTAGATATTGGCTTAGATTTTTTTTTTGTAAATTTTAATGTCAAATATATATTAGAAATTAAGAAATAACTGCTTGAAAAAGAAATAAGCGATGTTCTATGTGTGTATGCACCTTAAAAATATTGTTCGTAGAACAATACTTTAATACATACTACGAATACATGCAAGCCTGAGATTCTACAGCATGATTTGAAAAATCATTGCCAACTGCGTAGCATCAATTTGTTGGTATTTTGAATAATTTTTATATTAAATAAATAAATTAGATTCCGAGAAATTGCAAACTAATTGAAACTACTACAGTGAGTCAGTGGTTTCACGTATTACATATACGGTACGGCTGGCGTCTCGGGTTTGATCCCGGGTCGGGAAAAATGATATTGGGTTATTTCAACTTGATATCAGCCCGGCGTTTGGAATTTGTGCTTGATATGGCGATAGACTCGTTGCTCCCCATCGCATTATGGGACGGAAAAACATGCGGCGAATTTTGGATGCAGAGTTGCACCTCTGCCTAACCCCTTCGGGGAATACAGGCGTGAGGTATGTTTTTTTTTGAAAATTTTCAATCTCGATTTTTTGTTGTTAATAATAACCAAGATCTATTTTAGCTATTTCAAATTTAATTTTGTTAAAACATTAAAATATGTTGAAGGAACTTACGCGACATACTTATGGAAAATTACAACATATTTTTAAAGTAAAAACAAAGGGCTAAATATATGTCATCTTAACATTGCCTTTGGGTTTTAATGATTTTCTTTTAAAAATAATTTTCAAAAGATGTATACAATAACTTACTACGCAGTGGGAACACTCCTTAATATCGTATCTCGTTGAACAATACCAAGGTCCTCACTATAATTTCCACTCGTAAAGATATTATAAATAACAAATAATTATTTACATTTAATATCACAATGACAATTGGCAAGATGTATGACTAAGGACCGAGTATGGAGCACAGTTCTTATTTTAACATACTTTATCTTGTGTCTGTACTGTTATTATAAAGATAAAACTTTTAATAGATTGTTCCGGATAAAAACTACTGAATCAAATAAATAAATAAATAAATGCGCTCATGCCCGTAACCCAGAGGAGTAGGAGTATGGATTGATACGATCCTGGCACACCTCTTTCGCTTCCGAAGGGGAGGCAGAGGTGCAATTAGTTCACCCACATTTCCCATAATGTGATAGGGGGCGATTCTAAACTCCGGGCTGATAGCAAGTTGAAAAAACCTAATAAAATTTTTCCGACCCGGGAATCGAACACAGGACCCCAGGCGTTGCAGACGTATCGTATACGTAATATGTGATACCACTGAGCCAACGAGTTTAGGCATTTTTATATTGTTTATTCTATTTGCAATTAAAATGAAGCTCTAATATATATATTATCTAATTTTAACAATTCCCGTGGACATTATTATGTGAACAACTTTATATTTATATGTTTATAAATAAACTTTGTTTACTATAAGATTAGAGTTATGCTTAAAATAGGTTTTGAATTTAAATTAGTACCAGTTGAGTAAAGTAAATTGACAATGAATTATTTACATGATACCGAATCCCTTTAATAAATCTGAAGTAACTTAGCTCTTTTTATTTTACTAGGGGAAGGAGTAGACAGAGGTGCAATTTGTGCACCCACATTTCACCGTATGTTTTTCCGTCCCATGACGTGATAGGTGGCGAACCTATCGCCCATCCCAGGCACAAATTCCAAACTCCGGGCTGATATTGAGTAGGAAAAACCCAAATATCATTTTTGCCCGACTTGGGAATCGATCCTGAGACCCTAGAGTTGCAGCCGTACAGTATACTTAATATGTGATACCACTGAGCCACCGAGGCAGTTTAGCTACTTATAAATAAATATTTTCATGCAGAAGGGTAGGCAGCGATTGCAATCTATTTAAGACGATCCTTTACATTTAAGCATATATATTAACCGGTTGTATATATTCTTAACATTGTTTTTTTGTTTTGTTAGTTATTAATTTGAGGTCGATTTTTAAGATCGTGTTCTCCACTTTTTTAATTCAATTCTGTCATTAGATAATAAACCTTAACCTATCCAGTAACTGAACTTTAACAAATATTATAATAAAAGCATTACCTGCCGCCTATGCTCCCCCTAGAAGTAGGCCGAGGTGCAGATAGTAACCTCACCCCACCACCTGCCTATAGGGTAGAAATTGCCAACTTCGGATCGAATTCTGATATTACTACCAAACCTGGGGTTCGAACCAAAACCCAGGTTTGGAATTATTTCTAATATAAAATTTCTTGCTTTATTTTTTTCGATTTGAATTTATGACCTAATTTATCGCATGAGTCGCATAATGTCGCGCCACGTTTGCTGCGACGACTTGTTTTGTTAGTTCAATCATTGTAATTACACATAATATGTCTATAATGAGGACGTTTATTCGTGATATGAGGACAGTGAACGTGTGCTAGATGCTGGGTAATTTAATACGAGTTTTATATTTTAGGTGTTTAATGACTCAAGTCAATGTCTCCACGTATCGTGTGCTATGATATGTGATATTTAATGTTTTTTTTGTCGATAGCGGTCTCTTTTAGCCGACACTTATAATTCAAAATTAGCCGTTGATCTTTCTAGAAAGCCGACTTGTAAGTTTTTTGATGTCTTATCTAAGAGTTTCTTAAAATATTCCGGATACAAATAATATACTGTTTCGTTAAAAAGTTTATTTGCTTATATTACGTGTACGGTTGAATTGTGGAGGTATCGGGTTAGAATTCCGGGCCGGGTAAAGTAGTGTTGTTTTTTTTCAAGTCGATATCATCTCAGTTTCGAATTTGTGTCCAATATAACGATAGGCTCGCCCCCTACCATGTAATGGAACGAAAAAAAATATAGCGAAAAGTGAAGGGACTAATTGCACCTCTGCTTATCCTTTAGGGGGCATAGGCGTGAGGCGTAGATATTTTTTCTTACATTATTAGCAATAGTTGTTATCACGGCTATAGTTCAATGAATAACTGGTTCAGCTACAAATCCGTAGACGTTTCGCCGCATGTTTTTCCGTCCCATGATGTGGTAGGTGGCGAGCCTATCTCCATACCGAGCACAAATTTCAAATCCCGGGCTGATATTGAGTAGAAAAAACCACCAAATGTCACTTTTACACGATTCCAAGACGTTCGATGCCCGGGTCGAGTAAGTTTCGAGGTTCCATTCCAGCGTTGCAGTCTATCTGTACTCGATAAATTCAAAAGCCATACATCCAATCGCCTTGAATATTTGAAAAATTCTGAGGTTTTTCCTCGGGAAGGCTCAAACACAGCAACATGTGAACGAGTGCAGCTAGTGTAAAATATATTTATAAGTATACAGTTACATACAAGGAAACACAATCTTGTTCTTGCCATAATTAGGTATCAAGATATAGTACACGACTTGAGAGATGAGAGAAAAAGTGCCTGGTTAGTGAATATTTCATGTGCATACTAGAACACACGAGTCACTCTAACATCGTATTATCGTATATATATAAATACTTGAATACTGTTTTTGTAAATATACTTTCAAATTTTATTTCTATACCTTATAAGGGTTCTAACGGATGAAACCAAATTTTGTATTTAAAAAAGTACTCTCGGCTTCCCGGAGAGATAACATTTTCTAAATATAACGTTTTTACAAAAACAAACAGAAACGTGCAAAATAAAATATAAAATAGACAAATAATAAATACCAGATAATCACAAACATTTTTATGCAGCCTCTGTGAACTTCGACTTGTGCAGACTTTGTGCAACCTTACGGCCCGCGAAACCGATGCATTTAACATTAGGTTAGTCCTAGCGGCGGTCTCGAGGAATAAAGGCAGGCGGCGGTGTACGTGCACCGCTCCGTCGGGCACGCGGATATTCAGCGCGGCGAGCACGGCCGGACGGCAAGTCCCGCCGCACAACACGCGCAACTCGCCAAGCACGACAGCGAAATCTCTGCGCGACCATGCTGTTTACGAACAAACTAGGGTACACTAATGATAAATCCGTACTACTCGTAATACAGTAAGCTCGTGACGTTTGCTGTATGATTGCGAAAGTTCAGTCCTCAACCATGTCGACTCCTAAATTCCTAACACGAGAGACGCTCGAGGTGATGGTTGTATCGAGCTTGAGTTGTATTATGTCACCCATACCTAGTTTTTATAATTCTGGGATACTCGTTTTTAGTATATGCTCAACAGTTACGGATATTCTTAATACAGTTTTTTTAGTATATCACAATCTAGTCGGTATACATTCGCTTAGGACAGTGGTCGGCAAAGTGCGGCTTCGGACCGCATGTGGCTCTTTGGCTCCTTAAGTGCGGCTCTGGCACAAATATTCAATAAACTTTCCAAAGAGATGCAATTTCATACTTAATAAATATTTATTGAGTATGAAATTTAGTTTTATTTAGTGTGCTACTTATTTAGTGTAATTAACGTTTACTAAACAAGCAGATTTGGCTCCAAATTTTTGGCTGTCCAATGTCCATATTTGGCTCTTTGGCTAATAAGTTTGCCGACCACTGGCTTAGGATAACGTCTACCGACACTTCCACTGTTCTTATATTTCATTCTTTCTTTCTACATGCCCGAACAAACATAATTTTCTTAATTTTAATCACATTGTCCCTAAACCACACTTTCTATTTACCAGGCTATCTCTAATTCTATCATCCAGATTCACACCACACACTGTATTAACCTTTTCAACTCTCAGTTCCATACAATTAATTTAAATACAGTTTCAATATTGATTTTAACCTTAGGTGTTCATTTTATTTGCATTTGTGCATTTTATGAAAGGTGAAGGTAAAATATTATAAAGTTTTTAGCATGTTTCCTAAGCACGTACGTTAGGGCTATTATAATTTTTAATTATATATCCCGTCAATATCACATTCAGACAGCTGTAATTGATGTTATTTTTTATTATTTTCATTGTTTGAGATTAAAGTTAAGTAATCTAGAAAAACTAATATTTTAGTTATGACAGAAATTAAAGGGACTTACTTTTACTCGAGGGTTGTAGGGTGTTAGGGTTGGAGTCCTAAATTTTTTTGTATTGTTCATTATGGTTAAGACTTCAAGGCATAATTCCGTAAAACAATTGATAAAAACAGACAACAAAAATTTGCTATAAAATTATAAGTTATAGTTTTAGGATAATAATGGTCAAAGCTGTAGTTAATTTGAGTCTTAATAGTGAAGTTTTAAAAAGGGGCACAAATTCCAAACCCAATATAATTTTTCTCGACCCGGGAATCGAACCCGGGGCTCCAGCATTGCACCCGGACCGTGTACTTAATACATGATACAACTGCGCCATCGTGGCAGTTAAAATGAGTAACTAAGCGAATAAATAACTTTTGTATTTATATTGTGTTGGTTTGAACTCGAGTATGATTGTTGACAGTGGCCCGAAGTGCCGATGGAGCGGGGCTCCATCGGGCATCCCAGGAGGACGTCGAGCGGCTGAATCCTTGCCTGCAGACCAACTTCGACATGAACGATCTCCCCCCAACGGCGTACCCGACTGACACGCGCAGAATGCAGCTGTATTCTCACGCACACATACATCCTACGGTGAGTCACTACCCTTTGTTATTTGTCCTTATGATCCAGCCTATGTATTTATGGTCTAGTACTACCGCGTTCTTTGAACAACCACGCGCCGCTAAGATAATAACTACGTGAATATAAACACGTGTTAATGTAGCGGTGTCTTTAGATAAGTAAAGCGATAAGAGCAAGCAAACTAAACAATGTAGAGACAAATAGATAGTCTATATTAAGATTTTCCAAAACGGGATATCGATTTGTATACATTTATTAGATTGCTAGTTCCCCATTTGTTATACGTATGGCAAAGGAATGGAATAAGTTAGTAAGTAAAAAAGAGTAAATAAGCTATTGCGTACCATCCTCTGACCACATCACTACATTCATTGTGAAAATAGAAGCAAACCGCTAGTTTATTCATTGTAAAAACCGTATTACTAATTGAAACTTAAGGTTTATATTATTATTTTACAAATGGATACTTTACAAAGTTTTGGATTTCACATTGCTATCCAATCTTTGGAAAGAACTATTTTTCTCCTGCAAAATAGAAAGATATAGATTTTTTTAATCACAATTTACAATAAAAAAATTAAAACAACTACAAACAACTTTATGCTTGTGTAATTTGCTATCGAATCGCAAACGTAAAGCGACAAATGTAAGCCCAGTGGTCGTAACAAACTAATAAGCTACCTATAAAACTTGACACAACAAACACCTACGTATTTATAAACAATAAAACACTGAAGCAATAAAATGCAAAAATGTGACGTTGCGGAGACGAAATAAATGGCGTGAAAATAAGAACAATTTAAGGCAACAACGCTTACCACGAGCAGGTTTCAGTTACCGAGTTTAGAGTCGTCGTTCCCTTTGTACCCGCCCTGCCACCATTGTTTTATACGTGCGAATTTAATTACATTTCAATTATTTTGCCTGACACATAATTTTTATTTGAGACTTATATTCGAATCCATAATTTGTTTTAGTTTAGAAATAAATCGATATCATATAATTAAATTTAATTAATATAATAATTAAAATTGTATGTCATCTGTATACATCACATGTGTAGAACGTTTGTGATAATAATGATATTAGAGATTGCAATAATTCCGTGACGGGTATGACGTTAGAATAATATGAAGCCTGATATCTCAACACTGAACTCTGCCATCGATCCGTCTTTGTCATTCTTAGTTACATCACGGACCTTGTTTGTTTGACTTTCGTACGATTTTATTAAATATAATACAAATAATTTGACGATTACGAGACGTTATATTTACAAAAATTATTATTTCATTTCCACTCGTATGTGTATTTGTATTACAAGGTGAACGATCAAATTATGAAAATAAGGTAAAATAAATATACCGTTCTGAACAAATAAAAATTATTGGAATAAAGTTTATCTATTTCTCTAAAAGTAATTAAAGAATAAATTTTAACACATTATATAGTACATTGATTAAGAAACTTAGTATAAAATATAGGCACTCGATTAATCTGTGGACTGCATGAGCCGAAAGTTATTCACAATATTGTGTGGCTTTAAGTTTTACATTCTTCTATTGCCGAAGAAGCTGTCGAAACTTTCAATTAGGAATTTCGACGTTATTTTAGCGGTTAATCGATTTCTTTTATAAAAAAAGTAATCGTGACTAGATATTATAGATGAAAACTAATTTCCAATATTATCAAGTATCTATAAAATAATAAAAATAAGTAGACACGTTCCGATATTCAAAGTAATTAAACAGCGAGTAAGTTATCAAGCGTCCATGACACGAGTTCGCCGACGACAGAACAACAGATTGTCAATAAGATTTCCTATCAATATGTACAACTTTGTCTTTAAAAAAAATATGATGAAATATGTATCTCACTTTTACTGTTGCCTTGTGAACTGTTTAATAATAGATGTTATGCACCAAGTAAGTTGACATTCAACTTAACCTTATGTTGTTGCAACAAATGTTTTGCGAAACTTTCTTTATCTTGGTGCATTTAATGTATCGATATTGGCACAGAAGTAAATAATTTTGATAGCTCATATATAAAGATGTCTGCTTTATTTATAATATTTCAACTAGTCGGTTCTCTTCAGCACTTATATTTTTCGCATATCAGGTTTTGTAATTTTTATCTAAAGTAATTGTGATTTCCCCCCGTACATAATATTGATAAAAATTAAACCTTTGACCCTAACATTAATCAAAGAAGATAAAACCTAGTCAACAAGGAAAGGGAAGCTGGACTGATGCAACTATAATTGTAAAGGCTAAATCCTTGATGAATTTATTATTTCACGCGTGTCTAAAATGATCGCAAAGTTAATAGTGCCTATCTCTTTTTATTAATTTAAGCGAGGAATATATGTTTTAAACCTTAACCTTATTATTACTTAAAACTGTTGGATCATATTAGTTTCGAGTTCATTGTATAAATTCCAATCAGTTAGCACTCGAAAGAGTGGCTTTAACTGAGAGTGGCTTTAAAAACTGATGTATTTTGAACTTAGTATTTACAACATTTAGATATTTGTTATAATATTAAATATATATATGCGCTCGCGCTTGTAACCCAGACGAGTAGGCAGAGAATCTTAATAATAGTAATGCTCGTATACAAATATATCACACTCCTTGTCAAACACGCTCTTTGTTTTCAGTTTGTCGCAGACTAAAACGAAATGTATTTGATGCAATATTGGCACTTGTAAAAAAAATGGCACACTTTTCACAAGTAGTATTGTATGCTGCTGACTTGCTGACTTGAAATCAGGGTTGCCGACTGTAAACAGATTAAGACGTTATGTCGTAATATTATTTATCTTTATTACACAAAATTGTTTTCAATCATATTCTATCGATTACGTAGTTGTAATAAACGGTCGCATGTTTTTAAGTAAACACGTTTATGTAAAATTTCCCTCAAATTCACTAGCATAATTCAATCGAAACCTTTACCTTTTCTTAGGTTAGTCATTTATTAACCGTCTTAATGTACGGAGGATTAAGGGTGCACTTAGTTGCCCCTTTTCCTGCCCTTCGCGGAATATATGCGTGAGGTATGTTTTTTCTTAATGTACAGTCGGCAACGCAAAAACTTCGTTGTTACATATTACTTTTTTTGGAATAAGGCACTAAGCAGGCAGCATGTAAAATTATTTTAAGTTCCAAACAACGATATTGTATTTTAATAATAGTCAGTATTTCGTAAAGCTATATTCATTTTAATGTGACGGACTATTTTTTATCCCGACTGTACTATATTTGCTGAGGACTCGCTATCAAATCGTGATGCCACCGATGACAACGAAAGTCGGGTAAGTGTTAAAAACATTTTTTTTTAAATATCGTGGCTGTTAGAATTTGTTATAATAATATACATTTTTGTAATTATTGTTAGTAATACAACTATACTTAGTATAAACCTGTGTTGAATACATTTTTACCTTTATATTGGACATATTACGGTAGAATCAACTACAGCTGTTGAACGAATTGCTTGGTAAGTCTAACTGAAACTTGATACCACATTACCAAATAAAGGCATTAATTAGAATTCGTTACTCCCTTCCATTTCGTTTTATAAGAAAGGTTCGACAGTCCCCATCTCATTCTATTTTATTTTCCTTAGTCTTGCTTCTTTTTCTGGAAAATGGCGGGCAATTCCGGCAATGCAACTCTGTAAATGGAATTATTCCCAACGTTTGAGTAACGTTCGATACTCAACATACTTTATAGTTATATTCTAACAGGGTTGTCAAAGTCGCATTAGACGATCACTTTGACAACCCTGCTGTAAAATACCGGGAACAGTATGGGCGACTTGTATGACTCCTTTGTAATCCGACCAACGCTGTGACAAATGTGAAAAGTATTGTGTTTGTAAGGTGTGTCGACGTTTATTCGCCACTCCCGACATTGAATCCAAGGTTCATTTTAAAAATTCTTATAGAATTATAATGGATTAACTAAACAATCCTTGTCACAGCATAAAAAGCTTGTCACATCATGAATAGTGATAATTTAACTCATGCAGTATTTAAAAATTAGAAGCTGTAATTGCAATTTTTAATTATACTTGTTCAACAAGAGTAAATTTAGTAAAAAACAATACCTCGCGCCTGTGTTCGCCGATAGGCAGAGGTGCATATATTGCACACACATTTCGCTGATGATTTTCCGTCCCTTTATTAGATAGATGGCGAGCCTGTCGCCATATCGGGCACCAATCCAAAGTTACGGGCTGATAATAAGAGGAAAAAACCCAATATCACTTTGCCCGATCCAGGATTCGAACCCGAGAACTCAGCGTTGCAGTTGTAATGTAATAAAACTACACCATCGAGGCTGATTTAATAACTTTCATGGAATGTTGTCATCTAGACAGACTGACTATAAATAAAGTACAGAAGTGATATTTAATTGTTGAAGAGAAAATGTTTCTCGAAAATGAGCCCTTGCCTTTGTGATATAAGGTTAGAAGAAATTTTCAATAGTTGAGTATTTTCTTAAACTTAAATTGTCGTCGTCGTTTAAAACTTAAAAGGCGACAATAGACAGAATTAATTCCGACTTGTTGTTTTCATTCCCAGTACTTATAATAAAAACACAAATTAAAAACATTTGGGAATTGAATAAACTGTCGTTCGAACACTAGGTATATCAACAATGGAAGGGTGAAAAGTTTCCGTAAGTCTAAAAGTCAATTAGCGATATTCGTAAAGAATATGTTACACTTACAAAAATTAATTGTTGTTACTATTCTGACAATTAAAAAAACGATTAGAAAAACAGTAAATTATTAAGAGCACTCAATTAATTAATACAAGTATTTAATACGTTTAACCTATTAAATGTTTACAATAACATTTTCATCTTAGGCACAGAGAAATGCGACACGCAATTGTCGTATTTAATTACAAATCTAATCGTTTGGCATTAAATGTTGTATACATATCGGTTATTTTTTTAAAAATCATATCACGATAACCATAGCGTTGAGTCATGAGCCTAACATTGTTCCTTTTTTCATTAAATTGTATGTATGATTTTTCTACTCAAAATATGGAGTAGAAAAATCAAGTCAAATTCTTAACTCCGGGCTAATATGCCAGGACTTTGGAATTTTATTGTTTATAGATAAACGTTGAGTTTTATTTATCAAAAATAACTAGTAAGCAAGCGTGTAATAAATTTATAAATTGTGTATTGTAAAGGCCGCTGAGTGAGAGTGCGTTAGTCGAAGTATACATGCGCAGGAACTTAGTTTGTACGATTGTTCCTTACACAGTGTTCGTGGGTGGCCGTCTAGGCGGTGTATTTTTTAACATATATACCACAGAAGTCAACTCATATTTAACTCGCCTTCAACCGAAATACGATCTTAAGGTGAAGGCTGGGAGGTTTGCTAGGGGAAGTGGTACAGGCTTATCGCAAATATTGCTAGGTCGACGAAGCTAATTCGGTCGAGTGTTGCGCACAATGGACCTATTTCACGAACCGATTGACTTTGTTGCGTATTTTATTTTTAATTGCGTTTACTTCGAATTATTTCGATAGATACAATTGTACATATGCTATTTAAGGTAATAAAATGTAAGTGTGTGTGTACGAAAACGTGACATGCGCGATGAGCACGTTTTAGTATAGCCTAGCTTTACACTTGTTCCTTTCGGTCAAGGTGAGACACTATGTTCACTTAACATACTTTTGTAAGATGCTGATGCTGAAAATATAATAAATGTTATGTAATTTTAGATGAATTGTAATTATTATAATAATCAGATTAGATTAGCATACGACGTGTCAAGGTCAACATGTTACGGTAGGAAAAAATGGTATATTTAGATACAAAATTATTAGAAATAGACTTATTAAAAGATTGGTTACGTAGAGGCTGATGAATAAGCAAGAAAAGAGTGCCTGCTGAGATGATGGTTGAAAGGAAGATGTACACGAAGGACGTGGTGTGTCGACCGCGTTTTTATATCATAGGGGATTCAGTCACATGTTAGGATGTTCTGTAATACCCGTGCGAAGCTGGGGCAAGTCGCTCGTAATTTTAAGATACAAGGTATAAACTGGGAATCTAGGCTACTACCATCTTATTGAGAATAAAAGGTTTACCAATTCATATAAAAATCTTCAACGACTTGAGATAGTTAAGTTGAGGAAGTAAAAAATATAACAAATGAAATATTTATAGAACTATCAGTCGGGTACTTTGTTTATGTTAGTCATAGAGAAGTAGAAGAATCGAGAGAAGTGTGAAAACGGAAACTCGTAATTTCGTTTTTGTATTTATCTATTATCTTATAGCATGTATTGTAAAATTGTCAATGTTATGACAATGTTATACTAAATAGCCGTGGTTTGTTATAAGACTTGATGCTGCGCTCAAGGTAAAATCAACTTTGAGTTTAATAAAAAATGTATATATTTAAAATTCAAAATATATGCGGATATTTTATAAGTACGTAATGAGACAATTGAGAAATACAAATGCCAGTAGCGATTAGGAAATAAACCGTGATAACGCTTATTTTGATACGAAGTTTACAATCTTGTTTTGTACTGCGTTTGGTTTTTGCAACTGTCGACACAGGTTTTTTTTTTATTTAAAATATAGAAAATTTAGTTTATTACTGTATTATAATAAAACTGTCTAGTTTAATCACAGTTAAATATATCTTGTCAACCATATACATGGAACGTAATGAAATTATTTTAGATTTTTGTTTATTTTCCCTTTGCGTGTGCGATGATATCATATTTTCAGACTGCAATGTGATGTCATATTAGTGATCGATGTTTTTCGTTACATTTTGATGTAAATCAATGGATAACATTTAAAATCTTTGACGTAAACCAAATAGTACGTCTTTTTGGTTTACGTCAAAGATTTAAATGTTACATGAACATTATAATGTTGCATTATTACAAAACAAAACATTTGAGGGAAATAGTATGATATTTCAATATACTATGAGTAAGTAAAAACGTCCAGAGTGTTTAGTTTTAACACTCATATTGTTTATACAAAACCATTGAAAAGATTTATTAGCACAAAACAGAAACATATTTTAAGTAAATCATAGACTTTTAGTCTCATCTCTTACTATTATATTAATCTACAGTTTTGTAAGTAGACAGACCGTTGTCCACACTTTATACAGTTTATTTTATTGGATTCTGGATAATATTGGAGTTTTTTTTTTAGATCGTTAAGGTTAATTAAATAATGATCAAACAAAATTTGGAATTAACCTTTCTTTATCTTCGTTATTTAGATAATTATAAATTTGATAATGATGCTTATATCTCTTTTTTCGTTTGGCTTGAAGATTGCTTTTAGAAGAAAAGAACAAAAATAGCCCATACAGAAATATATTTTTATTTTCGTATACTAAGCAATTTGTCTTTTTTGTTTTAATACTTGTCAATAATTTTGATTCAAACGTAAGATATCTGACCGAGTCACCGTTAAGGCCAACGTTAGAAATTATTTTCGTCGTTCATAAATTCAACAGATTTCATCTGTCCTTAGCCGTTGAAAAATAATTTGTTTCCATGAATCACGTCGATGCCGGAATAAGATTTTCTGTATAGTTATTAATTTGTTTTTATTTAGGTCGTGCACAACTCTTCTGGCTTTTTTAAATGAATGCATTTAAGATTATGGAATTCAAGAAAGAAATACCAATCTTGTCTGAGATGTAAGAAGAGTCATCGGAATATTTAAATTTATAAGCTTTTTACTACCGTTTCCACGAATACCCTAGTGAAATTGTCTCGTAATTTATATAATAATCTGCTGTGATTAATTTTTCGATGTCAACTTAATACATGCATGGATTTTAATACTCGATATCAATTTAACTCAACTATGTTAATAATAAACAATGTCATTATATTGTTAAAAGTAACAAAAAATATATTTCCTTTTAGACATAACACAGCACGGTCTGCGAGTATATATGGATATGGATAAGTGGATATCTGATAAACCACTCTTGTAGAAATTCTCAATTCAGTTTCATGTATCAGTTGTATTGCAATTGTTTTAGGTCTATTCCTCAGAAGTATAAGATACAAATTATAGTAGTCAAAAAGTTTGGGACATGGGTAAACGACTAACGCGGTGGCGCAGTTGTATTATGGTACAGCTGCTGATGCGGTTTCGAATTGGAAACCCGAATCGGGCGAAGTTATATTTGGTTTTATCAACTTGAAATCAGCCCGGAGTTTGGAATTTGTGTCCGATATGGCGTTGGGCTCGACACCTTTCATATCATGGGACGAAAAAAGATACCGAGTAAACTGGATGCACTATTTGCATCTCTACCTACCCCTTTGGGAACACAGGCGGCGGCGTATGTAAAGCTAGAATTGCAAATAACAAAATAAATTCTTATTATGTTCTTAAAAGTCTATTTATGTTTTATTTTACGACCCATTAATATTACTGATTATATATGTACAAGTATATACGAAGCAGTGACTTTTTAGATTTCATTGACAAATTGAGCACTGCATTTAACTCTAATATATAGAGATAAATTAAAAATAAGACTAATGAATCAAGCCGTAATTTTCCACGAGTACAATTTAATGTAGATACGCAGTTTTCCTCGAATGCATGTGATTTGTAAAAATGTAAAAACTCCCAATTTTATATAAACATTTCTATGAACATCGCAAATGGAACTATGCATTAGTTACGTTTATGACGATTGTCCGATTCCATTAAAGTAAAGCACAAAACCAATAAACGCACCATCGTGTGCACTGCTAAAAGCAATGTTATCCCACGCATCGCTTGTTCATACCAGAATACCTGTTACAAATGTTTTTTCCGGAATGGAGTAAATGGAGAATGATAATCCCCCAGTTCGGCGATTTAAAAATGTTCAACACTCTATGCAGTTTCATGTGTTGCCATAGTACCAATACATCAAGTAAATCTAACTCTGTTAAGTTTATTTAATAACTATAAAGCATTATGACTCAAGTTAAGGTAATGCTGTAAATATTTACGATGTATATAAATACAGTAAAAAAAATCTTAATAGAAAAGGCAAATCCTATATTCCATTAAACTTTCAATTGGTCGACAACGATCAAAGTTTTTTCAAGTAATTCAAATTAATTTTCTTTTTTGTTTTTCTATTATTCTCTTAGTGTCTACTTATAATGCGACTCTCTACTCTTTCGTTACATAAGTGGCCACCTAGGTCTACGCACATCAAAAAATATTTATTAGGTTACGTAAATTAGTTAACTTGATCAAACTGGAACATAAAAATTCTTGTCACTATGTAGCCTCGATGACACCGAGGTGATCTTATAGATTTATTTAAACTTATAATATAATAATTGTAACTATGATAGATTGTCTCTCTGATAAGAACATCGAATAATAATTAATTACACTACTTCGATTTTAATTTCTCTTGATATTAAATACGATGGCAATATCGAAATGCGTCCCGTTTTGATATTGTGGGCTCAGAAACTCTTATTAATTACCGAGTTATTTTCGTTTAATCCCACCCTGCGATCCACTGTCGCTTCGTCACTATATCGAAGTTAGCAGATATTTTTCATACAGTCACATTCTATTTGTTTATATTCCCAAACATTATATTCATGACATTTAAGACAATTACATATTATGACCGCGTGAACTCTGAGGGACGGGTTTGGGAAACAATAAATTCCTCGTAATACAAATAACCAAGCTAAATCATGAAATATTATATTTATTGTGTATTTTTGACAACTCTATTATTATTATTTTCTTTTGAATGTAACAGATTTTTGACTCATTGTTTCTTTTGTTCTTCATTATGTTTTAAGTCGATGACAAGTTTAAAACTAGGCCATGTATCATAACAATATAAATCATCGTCTAGTTTATAAATCATAAAGGAAATTCATTAAAATATATATTTTTAGGCCGAACTAGACCCTTGAATAAAACAATACTTAAGCCTAAAAGTTTTTTATAAGTATCTAAACTTTACTCTTTATACCTAATTTGGAATCGATGTCGGTGACAATACATTTTTTTAAATTTAAATACGTACAAAACACTAAAGAAGTGATAGAAAATTCTTTTCATAAAACGATTGAATAAAACATAAATTATTTTTAACGAAATGCAAAAATGATTCATTTAACGTGTTTGAGATATTCACTCGCGGAAAGCCATATTTCATTTGTTTTATTGCTCCCGTGTTAGTAAACTAACGTAGCGTTGACAAATTTTCATGGTTAATGTCCGACCAACAATATATATATTCTGTAAACAGGGACATCTAATAAATGTCTTAATGATTCTGTTTGTATTCAACACACAAGATGTTTATCAATTTTTGTCAAATTGTAATTGTGCATTTCCTCTTGACGCTGTTGAAAATTTTATATCAGTCTATTTGACGTTTTATGAATCTACCGATAATATCACGTAAAGAGTAAAGCAACCGCGGTCATTAAAATTTTAATGTTCCTTGACCGATGTTTCTTTATATAGAAACAAGAAAAATGGCCTGCCAGCGAAGATGTCGCATTTATATTCCAATTCCAATTTTTCTGTACGAGAAATTTTCTCGGATGTCACGATGCAGCAAATAAATATCGGTCGTGAATCGGAGAAATGAATCGATCTCGCTCTTTTATAGATGATTTCAAAATTTTATCTCTTTCACCCTAATAGCCGGCTGACAAACATGTATCAGCGGTTAATAGGTGCGCTCACGCAGCTGTTGCGAACAAATCAGTTCGGGTGTAGCTGACACTGTCAAAATGCTAACTCTTCGGCGCAAGAACCAAGCGGGAAGTCGGTTGATGTACCAAATATGACGTTTCTAATGTTAAACAAATAATATTGAATATTTATGAATTACATAATGTGCTTTGTTATATGTCTCAAAATGTATTCGCTGTCTATTTCTTTTTCTACCGTGCTGAGTATCTATAGGAATCCTTTTATGTTATACGGATGTTTTTTGTCTTTAGAATTTATTTATATTGCAGGCCTTCATAGTCATATAAGCGTTTTGATTATTTGACACTTAGCGCTTCCCGTTTTCTCTTATGGCTTGTACCGTTGCTTACGGACACATTACGAGGAGGGTCGCCTTGCCGTTCATTCAAGATCGGAGAAAGCGTCCTACGTATTTAAAAATAGACATTGTTGAATATTTATTGGCCATCTCTTTGAGATTCGATTTAATATTAACATTAGAAAAATATCGTACGCACGTGTTACTTCGATGGGTGCTAATTTCTTTGAGAACTTTGTAATATCTTTGAGGCGTTTCATCTATTTGTAGAAAAATTTAGGAGGAATTTTACGTGGAAGTGTTAAAACAAATCGTACATATTACTTTATATAATGTTTGTAATAAAATAAGAAAAGTAGAGGAAGACGAAGAAAATTTAATAATAAAAAATTATAGTTTGATTTTTAACATTACTTCTAAGTGAAAACTAATTTTCTCTTCATTAGTTTTCACTTAGAACTGCATCGCTAATACTAGTAATACGTGATGTGTGTGTGTGTGTGAGCGCGCGCGCGCGTTTTTGTGTGAGTGTGTGTGTGTGTGTGTGTGTTTGTTTATGCGTGCGAAATTGCAAATTGATCATTATTAATAGAGGTATCGATTAGATTTTTTTGATTCAAGGAACATAAAGAGACCGTCTTCTTAGGAATCCTTAAATGAAACGAAGGCACGTGACAATATTCATACTATAATACTGACATGATTTTCTATAAGCACGTTCAGTGGCATCGTTTCATCAACGCATGTACTGAAACTACAAATTTGACAATGTCAATGTCGTTTTAAAACTTAATTTGATATGAATCATGTCATAGATCGAACTCAATTGTTAACAGTCATATTTGCTATATAAAATACTGTTTACGACAGGAAAATACCGAGTTCCTTTTGATGAAAGCGGTCTTCCTAATATCAAATCACAGAGAGCTCACCATACGACAACTTACATGTCAGAAAAGGGCTGACGTAACCCTTTTACTTCATAACCGTTTTCTTTTCGTAACATCTATGTTTTAACTTCATGGTCATTAGATAGCCATTCTTTACCCAGTAGAAAAATTGTAGTTAATGTTTTATTTAATTTAGTTTTTTGTAACAAATTTCATACGTTTCAATTTTCTCCATTTATAATCCAAATAAATTTTAAATTAACTGCCTCGGTGGCACAGTGGCATTAAGTATTACGTATAACATACAGAAAAACATACGGCGAATTGTGGGTGCACTGACTTGCACGGTGCACCTCAGGCTACCCCATCGGGGAATACAGGCTTAAGGTATCTTTTTTTATACATATTTCATGTTGTTCTCAAAGTTTTTAATTTTACTTTCATATATAAATTATACGAACGTAGCTAGACGAAATGTTATAAGAGCGGGGACCATAGAGAATTATCAACCATAAATATTATATTCATAATTTAAACCTGTTAATTGATATCTTATAGAGGTGAGTGGTTTGTGTTGTTAATAACTATAGACACGTAACGCTAACAATACTCCTTTCATTCACTTTCATTGAGTAATGAGATGATGTATTAAAGTTGGTAATACAAGATGTAAAAATATAAAAAAAGTTATAATATATACACGATGAATAACCGCTCTCTCCACTATTTTTATTTATGAAAAAAAAATATATAAACCTACAATCTTTTGTCTTAGGTACTTCTATGTTTGTTAATTGTTTTCGTTTCAAATCAACTTAAGATTTTACCTATCATGTCTTAGAAATTTCTTTGAGCCGGTTCGAAGGTACACACAGAATATCGATGTGACCTAGAAGCGTTATACTTTTGCACTACGTCTGGTCTTACGACAATCCACGTATCATTTACGAAAGAAATGGGAAGGTGCCATCAAAATGATATGCTTTTAAAATGTTTTTTCAATTTATCGGGATTAGTGAATGATGATTAATGAGTTAAGCAGTGGTCACTTAATATTACAACTAACACGACCTTATTTCAATTTGTCTACTTCTTATAAAAGAAGCCTAGTGATAGTCTTTTCATGGCTATGTGCATCTTTTAATTTACTTCAATTTTATGTCTAGGAGCTGTCGATCCATGCAGTCCCGGCGCACGAACTTCTAAAGCCGAAAGATGAGCCCTCCTATTCACTGGCACCGTCTGCAAATCTGTGCACAGTGGGCCTGCAACATACAGGTGAGTTTAGTAAAATTATCGAAGGTGAAATAAGACGCAGTTTGATTCACTGGTCAAGAAGAACTGATTTATAGACGGGTACAACTACAATCATACGACACAAGATGGCGCTACTAATTCAGTAATCTATTTTAACATTTATGTTTGAATTAAAAAAAATCTATTACGCCTGTAACCCAGAGGGGTAGGCAGAGATTATGTATTTCCATTTGGTACGATCCTGGCACACCTCTCTCGCTTCACCTAAACACAGACATAGACGCATCATCGTCGGTTACGGGTACTTCTTACATCGCCTTTTTTAGTATGTCACTAATCTGATCGATGTATGTCTTCCTAGGACGTCCCCTACTGACACTGCCACTCACTTTTGCAACATAAATTTGTTTGATACAGTGCGCTAGGAAGTCACATGAATAAAAAACCACATTGATAAAATGCTGGAGGCTTTAAATAGACTTCGAATATAATTGCTGGACAAAAAAATCTTTTATTATTTTAACCTAATCATTTCACTTCGAGTGTAAAAAAATAACTGCATTTTAAATTAAAAAAACAATATTTTCTAGTTGATTACAGATTCTGTTTCATAACCAAACACGAAACACTAATAAAGTCTCGAAATAATTAATTATTTATAAATTTAAAACTGCTGCGTAATTCGATACGAGGGTATAGTTAGAAGGGAACGTGCCGGATTAAGTGGCCGATTCTGCCTTTAGCCATAACAATAAATATACCGCTGTACACCAAAGTCTTACTCGCTGTTGGCCAATTCAATGTTGACGTTATGTGATCTCAAAAACAACTGCTGTGCTTACGCTTTACTTTGTTGAACGATCGAAAATAGTTTCAATCATACACCATAAGTGAAAACTTTGTATGGTATTAATTATTTTATGAGATGTTATTACAAACTAATGTTCTAATCTTAGTGAGTAAAGTATCCTGTAATTTTTTTTGCGCTATTTGTTATTGTCACTGTTTGAGTCAAGGGGGATAATTTAATATGGAATTTCTTTTTCTTAAAATATATAATTCAGTTATCAGAGTTCAAAAGTTTATCAGATATATCACGAATACCGATGACCTTCGCATTTAAATTAAATTCAACTCTTCGTCCGTCACTGGTCACAGATTGTTCTTCTTAACCATTTTATAACCAGAGAAACGAGAGAAGGAGCTGCTGTCGTTTAACTCATTTTGAGATCTTTGGGAATTTGGAATTTAGGTGTCATATAATACAATTCATAAATTAAATGTATTTTTTTTTTAATTATTTTCCGCGTTTTTCACTACACAAGTTTGGAATTTGTTATCGGCCATGGTCCTCTAGTTTCATTATGAACCTAAAAATGCTTAGCTGCCGAATATGCTATGGACAGTAAAAATCGTATCCCGTCAGGGGTATTAATAGATCGGTCAGAATTAAACCTAAATGATTCATCCCACTGTATTCTCTTCAACTTAGATAAGGAGGGAGAAATTACTAGGATGTGACCAAGAATATATGATTTAATGGGGACCTAAATATTTTGACTACATCGGAAAACACTTGCAGAGTACCTTGGTGGGAGTCATATTCGCTATCGCTATCGCTATAAATTAAATTACGTACATCTGAAAAGGTATCGAGCAATCGGATGTTTATCTATTCCCAATCCTTCACAGTTTGCCTAACAAAAGTTAAGATAATATCCCGCAAACATGTATTTAATATAGATTGTTTTACATATGATTCAGAACTACGCAAATCTTGCTTACGTTACTGCGACTGTGACTTAGTCGGATCACTAAAAACGGCATGAACATAGAAACGTTTAATTTACGACCATACCAGCATTGTTCATTGAGAACGCGGCCGGGTTGATTGTCGATATTAAAAGTGTCAAGCGTTGGCTGCCGGAAATTCATTGATAGATTTAATCGCTCGCTCTGAAATAACGTATGGCGGGGTTCGATTCGGCGAGTAAATTGCGAAGTCATTAATGCCGTCCGGTCGAACCGTTTGGTTCTAAAAACCGTTGCTATTTCAGATTACATATAGGATCCTTGGGTTTGAAATAAGATCTGATTTTCATCAATTGTACTTATAGTTCTATGACAATTTTAGACAAACATTCTATTCAGTTTATTTTTGTAAATATTTTTATTAAGAGTTACAATATTTCAGCGGTTTTAATTGTACGTTGCTTATTTTTCAATAGATTCTTGGTTTGAATGTAGAAATATTATTACTTTTTTTGTTTCTTAGAATATGTTCTTTTGATGTAAACCAAACAAAAGTTTTTGTCTTTTGCTTTGGAACATCTACTGGTCTTCATATACGGAATACTAGAGATATATTTCTTAAACATGCTATTTATAAAATTGGAACCTATTCTGGACCGAAGGTTTTGTTTTAACCGAGGGGTGTAGTTCAGTCTAAGGTTCAAATTATTTACTGTGTAGAAATTAAAATTGAAGAACGTGAAATAAGTATTTCTTACAGGAGTACTGATTTTAAGATTACGATGTTATATACAATGTATGTAACTTTGTAGAGATCATATGCCACCATGGATGATAAATTATCGATAGCTTGAAATTCTAGGAGGTGTCGTTACACAACAGTTTAACGGTGACAACGTAATACGAAACTCGGCGAAGCATTGGGTTGACTCAGTCAAACATAAATACTAATTTAACAATGTATATGTATATATGTTAATATTCAATGTTTTGGGTTGAAAAGTTAATATCAAATTATTTTCAAATATAATGTGAAGAGAACGGGCCCATTCAGTTTTTTCTTTCCATTTTTCACATTCATTTTTCTTCGATTTTTTTTTGATAGTGTTTATACGAAGTGATCATTTAATTAGTACTCGAGTCACTTGTGTCTTTGTCTTCTACTGTTAAATGTAAAAACTATTTATTTGACATTTTTGTGACAAAGTTTCTTTACCAACGTTATCAATATTGAATATGACATAGCATTTCTTTTTGTTTTAAATTTTGTTCCAACCCGAATCAATATATTAATATACTTTACATGTTGATCATTAAATCTATTAGAAGAATGTTAAATAAAAAGTTAAACATAAGCTGCAGTTGACCCTTAAGGTACAATTGTCGTAAAGCTGGCCGTATCGAATCAACTACAAATAGGAGCGAACAATTCTCGGTAATAATGTGGTACTGGTAAGGTGAGGCTTTTACTACAGTTTACACCTAAATCGATTGGACATCGAATGAAATTGATTCGGTCTGTGAACGACTGTAATTCGTTCATGATCCGCTTTATCATTTACATTACATGTCCGACTTGTGTTACTGAACATGACAAATGTGTGGTACAATATCAAAATCCAAATCTCATTTATCGCATGTTATAGTTAATATATTTTTTTTAAGGTACGTTACCTGTTTTTCGTGTAATGCTTTAAAAATTTACGTATTTAGAAGTTCAAAGCAATGAAAAACTTAATGGAAAATTATTCTTAAGTAATTAATACAACTAATGTACTATCTAATTATCAATTTGTTTTGAATAAATTTACTTTTTAATGCCACCATATTTATAATAGAAAATATCTTAAATAGTGATAAAAGGTAAATATAAAAAGAAAAAGAAAATCTAAGTAAGCAGACAATTTGCTGCACAAAGATTGAAGTGTGAATGTCCTCGAGGCGTCAGTAGTTCACTTTCGGAAATGAAAGATGAGAATCGTCTTTCTATAAACAAGAGGTAACCAAGCGGTAGTGCCTTTAGGCGCCTCTTATTCTTACACTATTTGCACATGCCTATTAGTTAAGATTCCCGTCTTTACGAAAGACACATTTTTATGTGTCCTTTTATGATAATTAAATATTTAATTATTTCTTACATATAGCTTCAGTTAACAGTTATTACTGATACAAAATACTTAATGCACTGTTGCCACAAAACTATAGCTTAGCGACGTATTTCTAGGTATCGTTTTAATTTATAATTTAAGTAAAAAAAGTAATATTACAAGTTGCGCTAACTAATAAGTCATATCAGGAAGAAAAGTGATTTAAGTCTACTTATTGAGCCCGAAAGACAATCATTCGTAAAAGTAATAAAGATGGCAGTGACCTTGCTCATTTACCACTGTCTTAGAATAACTAACCTACATACTTTATTAAAGACAGGCCGATTTGATAATGCGTATTGTTTATTTTAAATAGAAACGACAACAAATGCCGATATAATTTAGTTTGAATAAAGCTATTATATAACATTACAAATATCAACTATTTCTAGACAAATTTATCAATCAAATTACTTAAAAAAAACTTAACTCTTTTATGTAAATGAAAATCTTTCTTTAGTATATCACTGGACCATCATAAGCAACAGAACTATACAAAGATCGGTAATGTCTTCGCCCAATGGATCTGTTAACGCACGTTTAATTACAAATTCCATCACTTTCAGTAATATAATTTTTCTAAAGATAGTAAAATAATATATGAGCTGAGATTTACTGTTATCTAACACAACGACATCGTCGCTATCTAGCGGGCGCAGCAATCGGTCTCGAACCCCTGACGTCAGTTAGCGGTCGCGTCCCCTTAACCTTTGTGCTCTTGTTGCAAACCGTATATAACTCAATACGATTACAATAAAAACGTGTATGTTATTGTTCAAATAAAAAGATCAGGCATTATTAATAATGACTAGATAAATCGAGTAAAAAAAAAAACAAACATACGTCATGCCTGATTTCCCCGAAGGGGGAGGCAAAAGTTCAACTTGGGCACCCACTTTTCGCTGTATGTTTTTCTATCCCATGAGAGAGATGGCTAGCCTATCGCCATATTGGGCACAAATTCCAAACTCCAGGCTGTTATTGAGTAGAAGGAATCGCACCTGTTACCCCAGCATTACAACGGTACCGTATACGTACTACGTGATACCACTGAGTAATAGACCAAATACTATTTATTTGTATTGTGTTACACCGTCATATTTAGTAGATTACCCTATATGACGTAAGACAAGAAATAAATAATTATACATTTATTATTTATCATCATTACGAATTTTATATGATCTCCGAGAAATTTCTTAAAAGATTTATCTAACCGAAGTACTGGTTGCTTTATTTCATGTTGATAATAAGAAAGAGCATCTATAAAAATAACAAATTTTAAGATATTTTTGTTTTAAATATTTTTTCTAAAACAATATTTTTTTTTATTTATTCCAAGGGTGATATACATTTAGTGGTTCTTATCAAATTACTATATTATTTTGTCGATTATTTGTAATGTCTAGAAAATGTGTGCAATGATCAACTAATCACTTTGACTGTAACATATATTGCATTTACATATTGGAGAAAGATTTTAATTATGTATGATATTAATTTAATTGTATCGACACTTATATATACATTGTGTAGTATATACACACATGTGAATTATAAAAAAAACATATAATTTTTATTTCGTATACAAAAGCTACAGTAATCTTTAATAATGTATGGTGTTTTTAATAAGTATATTTATTAAGTAGTAGGTGGGCAGTGACGAAATTCAAGTTAGTTGCTGTATTGATAAAAAAATCGAAAACAAAATTATTTTGCACCTATACTGTTACATTCACCGAATATTTTAGTTTAGTTTTTATAACTTATTTTTTTTTACCTTTGAGATGTTTACCGTTGACTGTTGAAGTTCAGGACACCTATGTACCGTTCAATTTGCTTACCTTATCTGCATGAGGGCTAGCTCGACCTTCTTTGTATGACCTACTTTTACAGCATTAATCGTTAAAGCAATTAAAATAGATCAGAAATGTCATTATTATCATTAAAAAGGGTTGTAAACAAGAGTATAACTTTATCAAGTAAATGCAATCTAGCGGCACTTTCCAGTGTCAATAAATATTTATAAAGATATTATATGTGAATAGGAGTTAAACAAGTTTTATCATCATTCTTATTTATAAGAAAATGTAGATAATTTCATACTATCATTTTCTTCTTTTGTTATTTTTGAAAATGTATAAATCAGCATAATTTCTTTGTTTCAAAATTGTGTCCCTGTTTTACGTATTTGTATAATCAGTTAAATATCGTTGTTACCTAAAATATTGAACGCGTGATAATAGATAATTGTAATTTCAAGCATTTGTTGGAGTAGGTCAGTAACAGTCGATTCTAGAAAAAAAAATCACACGCTGAGAGGAGTAGAGAACGCGGAAAGTATAAAACTTCATCTTGTATAATGACGAACGTGCCTAAACAATTATGAAAGAATGAATCAGTATAAAATTGCGGAAGTGTTGCCAATGTTACCTAAGAAAAAAAAAACAGCCGTGTATTCGATGTTATCTAACCAAAGCCTATCGGCGTCGGCGCACTACTCTTACAATGCCCCCCACTCCCTCCTCTCTACCTTACTTAGAACCTTACGTTATTAAACTTTATTGTTTGAGAGAACAATTACCTTTTGTACGAGTGGGTATCGACATTATCAGTGGACGCGTTAAATAACGTCGATGGCTCGGGTTCGACTATTTGGCGTAACACGCCAGAGTCGTTACCAGTTTTTATTAATGCTTTGTTCTCATTCCTGCTGGTCCTACACAAAAGAATTAAAGCGTGAAGCATTATCGATTATAGTAAGACTATCTACATTGATTAAAAATAAATTATTAACACACACTCGCTCTTATGAGGTGAGGAAAGTGGTGTACTTAGTACACCCATCTTACGTCGTGTGTGTCCATCATCATCGTACTCCAGACTCCAGGCCTCAAGGCTCAAAGAGTAAGGTTTCACGGCTGAGATCTTGACTTCGAAATCACACTATTATGTAAACAATTACTATTTTGAGATTGAGATTACAGTAATTTCGGAAAACACTGTCGCGTAAATTGTGTTAAGGGGACTCTATATCAGCATACAATAGGTAACTTTGTAAATATGTAATCACAAGCGTTTACTATAAATTTCTGTTTCCGGGATACGCCTATAGCAAGCTAGGCCTGGCAGTCTCGTTGCAGGTATATATATGTACTTAAACAGAAATTTTTACATTTTAATAAAACTGCATAAGTGTAGTAAGCACACTAAAATTTTTTGTTTACTTAAATTATCGCGAACAAGGTGATAATAGTTAAGGTTAAAAAAATTACATTAGTAATAATTTAATTTGGTTTTTACTATTTTATTAATTGTCATTAAAAAGAGATAATCATAAAAAATACTATTAATTACAATGACATGTTATAGTAAAGACTTGTTATAAACCTTACAAAATCACCCGTCAAAAGTGTACCGTAACAGTGACATATTTCGTTTATTATGACAATCCTATATTGAACCTTATCATGTAACTTTAAGATGCATATTACTGTAGTACTGTTTACTGTGTATAGTTTTTTTTTAATTTGCTCAACGAAGTTGTTTGATTGGGACAATACTAGGTCTTTATTTTTCATGCGATTATAACATATCCATAGTATATTAAAAACTTTGATTAATTAATTAAATGGGGAATATTTTATGTATCTATATTTCGTCTGATGAGAGAGGTGCCTTTGGCACTGTCCCCTTTCCATTCCCATCCATTTCTTCTCCTATACATTGTCTTTGAAACAAATGAGTCAACTAAAGAGTGAGTTTTTACGGTAAAACTAGTGCCAATAGTGTCATAACACTGCTTTAGACCGCCTGTTTTATGAAAGAACTCGATGACTCAATTATTTATAAAGCCGCATTGTGTCTCACCTATTTGTAGTAAGAAAATAAAATGCAGTCTTTTTTCAAATAAACATAAGAAAGATGTTAGACGGCTCAGGATTAATCAATGAATGACTTATGGTAATAATATGTCTCCATGAGATGTTGATGATAACATTACAAATAACACCATGTTTTAATTTATATCTAAACTGCATAACAGAATGCCAATGAAATGTGGTCATATAGAAGCATGCTAGTTTTAGAGAGAAAATATAATAATTAAGGAAGTTTGTTGAAAATAGAGTAAGGAGAAAAAAAATACGCAAAAGCGAGACAAAGCATGAAATAAATTGCATTATTTCGACCGAGTCGCTCATATATTGAGAAAAAAAAATAAGATATATGAATGATAAAATACTGAAAAAAATAAATTAAAAACGCAGAGGAAAAAGCAGAAAGTTTTAGATTAAAATTAGTCTTAAATGAAAAAAATGCCTGCAATTATTAAAATATCTAAATGAAACCTTTACTGTTTCGAGCGGCCATATTGAGGGTACAAGTCGCGTTATAGCAAACGTTACTTCCATTAAAGAATATTTAATTATATTAAATATCAATAATATTGGAGTCTGTAAAAATATTGTTAAGCTTAGTTTTGTTACTAAAATATTCATAAGACAATAGGTAAGTGTTTATAAAATTATTATAAATTTATTAACTATTACCTTCTCGTTGTTTAGTTTTTAAAGTTTGTGTAAATAATAAAGTCTATAGATGAGTGCTGATTGACCTGACCCGACTCCAAACATACACAATTGACTATATATTTTTTTTCTAAACTATCAGTATAGTTGAATCCGATTATAGAAAGGGGTCCATCCCTTCATTCATAGCTCCCATCGAAGTTAAAGGTAACGTCAGAAAGATATTATATTTAATGTAGACTAATATCCTTATTAAATGGATTAACAAATGAGGTTTAATGTTTCCAACCTATCAGTTGTAATACTTATTGATTTCGCGTATACTATCCAATTGCATCCATAAAATAGTATCCACAAATATGTGTATGAAAAGTCAGTGAATACAGAATACAGGTAGAAAAAAAAACAAGTTTCCTGTATAGTAGATTTGTAATATAATAGAATTTTAATTTGTTTTAAACGATAGGATAAAATAACTGTAAATAATGAAACCGAGTAAAATAAATCAAAGGTCGAATATGACAAGAATAAGAAAATGTCTATTTGTAACTTAAAAAATAATAAAGCACTAATTTTTTTTTGCAATTTTATAAGCACTAAAAGCTTCAGAAAATGTAACAACATCATGAATTTCAAAGGCTCTATAGTACGTAATTACCAACAATTCACAAAGTCGCCTGTAATGTTTTACTCTGTAACTAAGCATTTCTCGACGCCCTGACCAGGTGTTTGATAATAATGCCTTCAGGTGTTTCACCTCTGCCTGACGTCAGTTTTGCTAATTGACGGAAAAGATTATGTTACCCTAGCCTTAAGGCGGGAAGGGAGAGAAGAGTTCATTTCATATAAAATTGGCTAGTATCAAAATAACATTTATGTTCGCAACATTGTTTATTTTTTCTTAATGATTCGATTTTGTTTCATTACACTTTAACTTTATTGGAATCTTTTACGCTGTTGTTTTTCTTTTTATGTCTGATATGCTTTTGTTATGAAAAAAAAAGATACACGAATAAATGGCTCACTTCTTATAATATACTTGTATGGGTTCAACGTTGCGTTTTTTCGGAAGATATTTAATATTCGAATATACAATACAACAATAAGATTATTGTCAAAGGCTTTATCAAGAACAAGACATGGCGCTCTATGAAATTGTTTTCTTGATTTTTTTTGACGTAAATTCGAAATTTTTACGGGTAATTCGCCTCGACACGAGTCTAAATACAAATGTTAACCCAAATTTTTTCAGACGTTTTCAAGATATAATACATAAATACAAAAATGACTCGCTTTATCAAATAAAACAACTAGGAAATTTATTACAGTATTGACAATGTTCTGCAAAAAAGGGCACAAATATTTTGCCACGTTACATCGACCGTCTAATGGAGCTATCCGTCAAACAATTATTGATGCCGCTATCCATAAAACGTCTTAATTATTAGCTAATTATAATTAGTTGATTTTGAAAAAAAAAATCGTTATGCTCCGATTTTATAATTTGAATCGTAGGTCCAAAAAGTCCTTACTATAAGATCGAGTAAAGATGATAACAAAAAAAAAATCCGAATCCGGCGTGAAATCCATCTCAACGTTGAGTAGTAAGTTATTCAACGGCATAGGTAATTCACACTGGTCCCGAACTAACGTTTCACAATTGTTATTTGTTATTAATTTCACGAACGATACGCCGGCTTTTAATGTTTTATAAATACGACGCATTGTTCTATATGCGACACAATACCGTGCCGTGTTCGCGAGCTGCTCGAATCCGATATGCAACTACCTCGGCTCGCGGCCGCTGTCTGACGCATTCTTCGTTGCAAGTAAATTGTCCGGATATTTGTTGGCAATTGTAGAATCTTACATTATTCTCTCTGTTCATCCTTTATAACTAGATAGAAAAAAATGAATTATTTAACACTTATTCGATGTTTGATCTTTTTTAATTGAGACATTAAAATAATATCCATTAAAATAAAATAAACTATAATAAACATAAAATTAATACACAAAATTATTTTATAAGATAGAATACTCGAGGGACTCCAGTTTAATATACACTGTTTAGTCATATCGATTAGGGAAAAAGTCTGCCATCACCGTTATGTTAATATAGAGAAGTAATTATAATGTGTAGGGAAATAGTTTGTAAATAAAAAAAACACTCTTCACGCCTGTATTCCCCGAAGGGTAATTAGAAATGCAACTAGGGCACCCAAATTTCGTCGTATGTCTTTTTTTTTTAAAACGTCACATTAATAAAATCATCATAATTGTTGATAGAACATAAGAAGCTTAAGGTGTAGCTTAAAAAAAGATGCTAGAATAAAATTTTAATATACATAAGGTGTTATCTACATTAAAGAGAATGACTGACAATTTGATATGAAAATATGTAAAATAATCCTCAAGAGAAGGACTAAACCAAAGTGATTGCTCAAATTATTTTCGATGTATGCGTTCAAATTTAATTTTTTTTACTAACCCAAATTACGATATAAATATGAAATGCAAATCTTAACTAGTCTCTTTTCATTGTTATTGTTAATTTTAAAATGAAATTTGCACAAACAATGCAAGCTCTAGTTAGTGCAAAAATTTTCAAATTATTTCGTAAATTAACAATAAAATAATTGAGTTACATAGATAGATATATACACTGTAAATGAATTTATAAAAGCGTAAAATGTCTAAATTTAAAACATTCTAGTAAGAAAAAATTGAAATTAAAAAGACATTTAAATTGTTATTGATGTCAAATGCATTAATGCACTTGCATTAATTAGTTAACGTGACAAACATGGACGTTGTTTATTTTATAAGAGATAAATCTAAATAATATGCAGCATCAATATTATTATTAAATTAAAATACAAGATCTATTTTACATAGTATATGATGATAATAATAATAATAATAATAATAATAATAAATAAACAAAAAAAGAAAACAATTGAAAATATACTAAAAACACACACTTTTTAAATTTGAAAGGCAAATTGAAACAAATTGAGTCTTGAAGTTTTATCCGTTATTTTTTACTGAAAATCTTTCGCGGAGGAATAGAGTGTTATTTTATTGTTTTAGTACGTATACTTAACCTATTTCAATAAAAAAAACATACCTCATACCTGTATTCCCCGAAGAGGTAGGCAGAAAAGTTGCACATTAAAGGTTTCAGCATCTATTAATTTAGTCTCAAAAAAGTCTTTCAGGTCGAACTTTTCTCATTTATTCTGCCTCTTTATAATGTATATATGTATCGTTCCTTAACGTCTCGGCTTACACGGCTTCAACTAGGTTATGAACACGAGTGTGTTTAGTTACCTACAAAGTTTAACGAAGAATTCTGCGAAACCCATATTGGGAGTCACGTACGCGTGAGATTGGCTAAATCTCAAATGTAAAATACAATAACAAAGCTTTAAAACACGCTGTAAATTTAGGGATCGATTTTGTCGATATCTTCAACAACTTCTCCATGAAATCGACGTAATGTATCGAAGTCTCGCCGCAAACACGGTTTTAATACATTTTTGTCATTTAGGGGGATATCAAAATTCAGCTTAATAAAATGCTATATTAAGAATAATCACAAGAAGTATGCGTGGATGTTGGAATACAGAAGAAGCGAGCGGGCTGTAACAGGAATATTCCAAACGTCGAAATATTATAATTAACATATTTAATTATCGGATAGGTTCATCGGCATACGACAACCGCACCTGTATCCAAGAAAACAACGGTGTTAATGCAACTAACTCCCAGAGTGTGAAAGCTGACGAGGAACTGTCACGGGTGTATCAAACACTTACGATGCCAGGACTTTCCAGAGACGATGCTCCGAATTCTAACAGGTAAGAATTGCACTGAGTTTTACCACGTATGTCACTAAAGTTGTTATTGATATATAATAGAATTTTGTAACATTAACTACAAATTTAGAAATGATTTAAGTAATTGTTTACGATTAAAAGCGGCAGATGCGACAGGTTGTGTTTATTTTTTATGTTCGTATTTACATATAAATTTCCTTATGTGTTTCTTTGCGAATTTTTAATTTCACTCGTTTTACTTCGATTGTAATTTATTATGTGTTCTGTTTATTATTTATTGTTATTTTTTTATGGCCGTTCCAGTAACGATACGAAAATTAAATCAAAGTCAACGACGCCAACAAGCCCTGGAGGAAGTTCTTCGGAAATAAACCCACAGTCGACTACTCCAACGTCGCAAGCGCTGACAAAGCCACCTTATTCATACGTGGCCTTAATAACAATGGCCATAGAGAACAGCCAATCTAAACGTGCAACGCTCAGTGAGATATATGCTTATATAACTAAAGAATTCCCGTTTTTTGAAAAGAATAAAAAGGGTTGGCAGAATTCTATCAGACACAACTTAAGCCTCAATGAGTGCTTTATTAAGGTGCCGCGAGAAGGAGGTGGGGAGAGGAAGGGAAACTATTGGACGCTTGGTAAGTTTTATAATTTGTTGACGATGACGAAGCTTTGATTATTGATTGATTTTTATTTGTCCATGTGCTCTAAAGCATTGCGAAGTTAGCTGGCGGTTGATCATTATGCCGTTGCGAGATGCTGGCGACACACTGCGCTTTAGGTTAGATTAACGATTGCACTTGTGTCAGTTGAGTGTTGTTATAGATCCGCAATGCCGGGGCATGTTTGAGGGCGGCAACTACAAAAGGCGTCGCAGGATGAAGCGACCATTCAGAGCGACACCATACTCGAAAACTTTGTTCGGCGACGGATACCATGTAACTCATGTCGCCCAGCACGCCCACATGCAATCTCTCCCGTTGGGCGCCAGAAACTACTTCGGTTCAAGTTCACCCTATCCACCATCCTACCCGCGATATGATACGTAAGTTTACATTTATTATTATACATTACATTACTTTTTATTTATTATTTAAATTATCTCGGTGGAGCAGTTGTATCGGGTTAAGGGCATTGCTAAAGTTTCGGGTTCGAGTCCCGAGACAGGCAATATAGTATTGAGTTTTCCAATTAGAATTCCGCCTAGTCTGGGAATTTTTATGGAGAACATGGTGATAGGCTTGAGACCTAGTACTAGAGAGGGTTACATACACATGTACGTCGAAAAGTGAAAGTACTTATTTAAAAATAAATTTATGAAATTTGGTATTTTTGATCAAGAGGTATCAATCGTGTACTCAAATATTTTACTCACCGATTAAAAAAAACTAATTTCATTGGTTAAACAATCAGTGAATACATTTGATTTGCTTTCGTATACGTTAAGAAAAATTTAAAATTTGTGTTGATATCAGATTACTGAGTGACATTCGCAAATACGATAGCAATATATTTTTTATAGCGTTTGTTATTGTCACCGCGCGATAACCTCGGATATTAAAATTAACTTGTGGTTTATTATTCAGCCCCTCCTACTCTTGCCTTGTCGTTTTATCTACAACTAAATGATTACAAATATCTTAGATGAAAAAAAAAACATACAATTGCCCGATTGAAGTAAAACTTATTAAATAAATAAACTTATTAAAGAATGAGCGAAATATCTTACTTTGAGGCGTTTCACCGTTTTCACTCAAAATTCTAGATCGATTATCGAATCGAATAGATATTTAGTTAAATATTAACTTTCAACATTAAGATCTTAAGAAATGGAATAAATTATTTTAACTGTTTTATTTACGTTAGACAACTACTCTTTCTAACCATATGTAGAGATATCAGAAATCTTAAATGTAAAAAAAAATGTTTTTCTCATTTTAATGGATATTTTAGTGTAAAAATAATAACATTTATTTTTACACCAAAAATCAGTTTCATTATTTGTCTCATTAACTTATTTACTTGTTTAAAGAACCATAGTTTAGTTTAAGGACATATAACAATTGTCTTGAATTGATATAAGCAATGATTGAACACAACTTCTTGTTGTTAAATCAGTTTCCCGCAGGTAAAACCCTATAGGCATTAATTAAATTTCCTAAATACATTACAATGTTATTCTAATCGTAAATTCGTTATTCAAATTATATGATATTTTAAACAAACCGTGACACATTATTACAAATTAATTATGGTAAATATTTACGTTTCTTATACTTGTGTTTACAAAACAGAGGCTTATGATATAGTGATATGTTTGTGGACTTGGTCACACTTCCCGGTCCCAATGTCGTGTGCTCATCTTGAACGATAATTTGTCGAATAACATTGATAGTTAGTAGCTTTTAATTCAGGTGTATCTAAACTTGACCTTGACGTCATTTCGAGTAGCACGTTGTAACTGATTGTTGGAACGCAAAAATAAATATTATTTGTTTAATTAAAGAGTAGATACAATCGTTGTTTTCTTACTTTTGTTTTTATAATGTGATAGGGGACGAGCCCATCGCCATATCGGGCACAAATTCCAAACTCAGGACTGATATCAAATTGAAAAAACCCAATATCATTTTTTTTATTTATATTAATGAATACAACTAAAGTAAAAAATACAAACCATATGGTGTTAAGGAAAACATTAGTTAAGACCTTAATGAGCACGCTCATAAATATAAACTAAAATTTTTATGTAATACTTTTGCATTTGGCATGATGTTTTTTTCCTTGCAGTTTTCTTTTTTTATAACTATCGCTTCTTTTACATGCGATTTTCAATGTCAAATTTGAGTCACACTAAACTCTGTAAAAAGTTAATAGGAGCATTTGTTTACCTCAACAATGCTCAAGAAGGTGACACCTTTTTCATTTTATTATTCCGTAACGCCTGTACGTAGTGTGTGCTGTCTGTTTAAACGATGGCAGAGTAACTGTTCTGGACCTGATTGCATGAACCAAAGTCAAGTTCATAGTCACGATCTATTAATGGCAAACAATAGTTGGCTGGCTGCGGAGTGCCATTGGCTGCGAAGGTGCGTTGGGCGGAGTCTTTACTTTATCTTTGCCTCTATATTCACGTCTTATGAGACTGCGTTTACCCAAACCGGTTTCAAACATAGTCGGCCGCTCACTATGACAATAAGTTGTCGCTCTCTGGCATATGATGACGAATTTTCAACATGGGGCGTATAAGATATCTTTAAAGTACCAGTGAAGTGGTTACATTAGATTGTTTGGCCTGTAGGCCCGGCATCGAATCCCAGAATTAACTAAAATTGACCACCGGCGGCGATGAGCTTAATGTTTTTTCGAGTTAATGTTATAAACACTGAGGTAAATAGAGATAACAAATTAATACTGGGTGTTAACTAATATTTTTTCTCTTTTATTTAAATAAATAATATAAACGACAGCATTGTCGCAAACTGCCCTACGTACTATGAATTAAATCTAATGTAAGTTCTAATTCTAGACGATAAATATTTTAAATATTCCGAGTGGTTAAGGTTGCAGATCGCAGAGAGCTTATATTAAATCTCTTTGCACTTGAGGGGCGTTTAGTATATTGATGCCATATATAATCGGTAGCTTTTATCAAATTGTGAACGCAAAACCCTATTTACATCTTATTTATTAAAGAAAGAGAGAGAGTTTTGAATTGTCTCGAACAGACACTCTTTTTTAAATTCAGTATTCACAACAGTACTTAAATTACCCCAACGGTACTTAAATACCCAGAAGAATGGGAAAGAGATAATGGATTTCATTTTGGCGATTCCGGCTCACCTCTCTGAGAGACCACCCAGGCAGATATCGCAGAGTAAGGTTACCTGAGACAACTGCTTCAGTGGCCTCTGCATTGAACAGTTTCTTTTTATTATAATGAATTTATGTATTTTAATTATTTACAGCACATGGCTGACACAGCCGTCAGGGGGTCTGGGTTATGCTAGTGCATGTGGAGGCATGGGCAGGAGTCCTCCGAGCTGCTCTTCTCACACCTCCTTGCCTCATCAGCCGTCTCCTGTATCCGTCAACCCGTTTGCCTCGCATCAACTGCAGGGTCAGGTAAATAAAATCATTTTGTTATTTTCAAATCTAAAATTTCATTACAAACCGCAAAACATTAAGTCAAAAGGTTTATTTTTTTTTTGGGTTCGGAAGAGGAGGGACAGAGAGTGAGGTAAAGATCGGAGAGAAACCTCGCGGCGCTACTAAGCGTAGTCTGTTAGCGTTTCGAGAATAGGGGGCCGTCTCATGTTACACACAAATATAGGTACAGAGGGTTATAGTGCATACATTATAGCTTTTATTATTAAAAGTAACGTGGACTATGCCAGGCACTTACAAATTATATATCCTTTAAAACATAAAAAGTAAATTCAATGTTAATTTCATATGTCAAACTGTTATACTATAAGACAAAAAAAAACATATCTCACGCCTGTATTCCCCGAAGGGGTAGGCAGAGGTGCAACTAGTGCACCCACATTTCGCCATATGTTTTTCCGTCCCATAATGTGATAGGGGGCGAGCCTATCGCCATATTGGGCACAAATTAAGAAAAATATACTATAAGAGTTAAAGGTATTATGTAACATGTGTACTATGTATCATGGTTGTGGGTTCAAATTGGACTGTTGTGAACCTTGTCCTAGCATAAACTTGAGATGGTTAAAAGAAATATTAGTAGACCTTCCTTAATGAAAACGGCATCGCATTAGTAAATTTTTAGCAAAACTGTAAAATAATATTGTTACGAATTCTCCATTAACCAGCACCAAAAACATATTAATTGGCGTTAAAGCGCCCGTCCTAGCAACGATAAGGTGTAGCGTTATTTTCATTTTCATTTTCATCACCTAATCAAAGCGAGATTAAAATTTTAGTAGTGCATAAGCAATAAAACTACGTGCTTGCAAATTGGCGTAATGACTACTTAATCCATTTACTAGCCCCATAAACAGTACAGAACTATGTTTCCTGCATAAAATGTAACGTTATTGCAGATCTTTACAACGTTTTAAACATTAGCGATAACACAAAATACGTGTAAAAATACTAACTTTTCTCATAAGAGATACTACACATATATAAATGAGAATACAATGTAAAAAATTGTTTTTCGTATCTGTTATGTAACACACACACACACACACACACACACACACACACACACACACACACACACACACACACACACACACACACACACA